>VZRX01013618.1:2358-100787 GCA_013398075.1 Notiomystis cincta | reverse complement strand
GTTCTCTGAAAGATATACTGATGTTCCATTACCATAACTGCTGAAATCAGCATTTCCTTTGAAAGAAGTTGTTAATATTTGGAAATGGTCGGATTTCCCATCCTGGATTCGATTGTTATTCTGTGCTACCCCGCGAGTGCCAAGGTCACGGGGAGATTCACCTGCACACCGAGCGAAATGAATGCGCTCGGCCACAATACATGTATAATTTAACATTCTCCCCTCCACTACCACCATGCATTCCGAAAAATATTTTATTACAATAACAAATTGGTTTCAAAATCATGCATTATGTATCCTGAAATTAGGTCTGCCAATGAAACCTGGATGTACAAACACAGCAGCAGCCATGCAGGGCAGCATGAGCACAGGAATTATGGGTTCTAGAGGGGCTGAAAGGAACAATTAATTCTTCCCCTAACTCCAGAAAGTCCTTTTTTATTACTTTAATCTGCATAGTTAAAAAGAACAAAATAATCAATTGCTGCAAAATGCATTTAGCAATCCAATGGCATGTCTTTTTCTAGATGTCTGTATAGAAAGGAAATGTTTGAGTGCAAAGTGCCCAGTATATCAAAACATCCATTGGGGACTTCAGTTCTCAAGGGCAGGGCAGAGGAAAATAATATAAAGCTGCTCAAATATTTAAAAGTGTTAGTTATATTTCAAAACTTTACCATTATAACATTTTAAATGGGTTTTTTTCCTTCTGATCAAGCTCCTCCAAATATTTCAGATCAATTTATAAAAGAATTCCTGCTAAATTCTTGATAAATAAAAGGAATCGTTTGCCATTTCCTTTTTAGTTAGAGTTAAAAATTTCATAATATTGCTGAATTTTCAGCAGCAAATGCTCTAAGGTTAATGCACTTTCATGATAGATGGTTGGTTCTGATTTGCAGGTTTCATTTTAAGTTAAATCTACATAGATAAATTCTCCCCTTACAGCCCAAATATCCTTTTTTCTCATGCAAAATAAGCATGTTTCTTGGTCAACTGACATTTTGTTCAAATGGACTTGAGGTAGCTATTTATGAATAATTAAGATTAAAATGTTTCTGTGATTCCCTCAATGCTTTTTTTATTTTAAAACATTTATATCATGTCAAAATGGACTTATTCTTCCAAAGGTAACTTTCCATTAAAATAATGGAGAAAATGACATTTCTAATTTTGATAATAGCCCTGAGTTCAGAACGAAAGTCAGAGCCTCCTGCTTCAGAGCACGAGGGGTTTTAGGATAGAAACCATGATGTGAATTCTGTGTAATGGTGTTAAAATCCTGAATTTGAAGTATTTACAACAGGACAAATAAACCCAACGATATTTCCATTTTAAAACAGCAGCCCTGACTAAACCTTTATTCTGGACTCTGTTTCACTCGGTTTAAATTATTTGCTTTTCTGTTCTTTATGATAAAAGAGTCTGGCAGATATTACTGTTAATTAGACTTAGTTCAATTTTAAACTTTAGGAACTATTTTCCTGAATATCTTACAAACAGCTATTCAACCTGGACATTTGTTATTTCATTTTTATTCCAAGGAGCAAAAATGAAGAATACTCTAAACACAGCGTTTTGCCACTGGAAAGGCAGAAAATACCGAAGCCTTTACATTTCTAAGATATTTTAATTTAGTAAATATTGCATACAACGAAACCCTGACACTTCCCTGTTTGAATCCAAGTGCAACCGTTGCCCTCAGCCGCTGTTTGTCTGTAATTTCGTTGAGCTGCTCTGATCTGACCAGACACAGCTCGCTCAGGAGCAAAATCAGGAGAAATAATTTAATCTAATCAGGATATCTGAGAATGGGAAATGTTAGCAGCTTAATTTGGGATCTCTTAAAAAGCCTTTTGTAGCGCTATTTACTGACACACTGAAGCTTCTCTTTTAAAGCAATAATTAACAAATTGTTGACAGAAATTAAATGCACCTATTTTAAACAATTTCACTGTTCTTCTCCCTTTCTTTCCCGAGGGTGAGCCTGACAAACAGGGAAATCAACCCCACCATTAGCAGGGGAACGCCACTTTCCGGGGTGGTTTTTTCAGTAAAGAGACGTGATTCATATAAGTAATAAGCAAAGCCCACGCTCTGGATTTTCAGACGTCCTGCTCGTAATGCCGAGGTTAAATGATTAAACCCATCCCTGCCTGCTCGCTCGGGCTGCAGACACGTTCCCTTGAATTTAGCTGTGGGCGATTCAGAGCTGGATGGGAAGCGCTCTTTTATTTGTTATTAAAGTCCCTTGCTATCTTTCAGAACTGTTTGTTACACAGATCTGAGCACATACATGTATTAGGAAAATACACTGAATAAAGACAAGGTTATAAAAACTGGATGAAAATCACTCAGTGTTCATTTTTCATGGCAATTTGTTTAACGAAAATGATCAATGGCAATACCTTAAATCAGTAAATACCACCAGTATCTGTCTTGTACACATACAAGTACAAACCAAAACTATTTCCCAAAGCCTGCACGTAATCCCGAGGGAAAAGGACGTCCAGAGGCAGTGGCTGGGGGGCTCTGGGCTCGGGACAGGGACCATGGCACTGGCACTGCTGCCTCGGAGGGGGTTTTCTGAATCCACCATGCAAGGTAAAGGCAGAGCACAGCAGCTGCCTGCAGAGCCTCTGCACAGCTCTGCCTGGCAAGAAACACATCTGAAAGCAAAAATGGAAGCAGGTTTCTACATACTTTTCCCACTCAGGGTGTTGTGACTGGCTGGCGAGCAGGATGACACGGAGAGATAGGCAGGCTCCTGACAGGATTAAAGAGAGGGAGCAAACCCAACCCCAAAGCACCGCAGTGCTTTCCAGAGCAGTCTCGGTTTGTTCACAAAATAACCCTGATATGATTTAGTGCTCAGAGCACAAAGAGCCTGAGTGCAGCTGCTGGGGGCTCCTGGGCGGGAGCAGCCCCTGCTCCGTGTCCCGGTGTGACGCTGCTCCCAGTGCTCCCACTGCTCCCAGTCCTCCCAGTGCTCCCAGTGCTCCCAGTGCTCCCAGTGCTCCCAGTGCTCCCACTGCTCCCAGTGCTCCCACTGCTCCCAGTGCTCCCAGTGCTCCCACTGCTCCCAGTGCTCCCACTGCTCCCAGTGCTCCCAGTGCTCCCTGCCACAGGGACACATCAGGCGTTAGTGGGGACATCGCCCCGGGGCTGCAGCCACTCATCGGCTTCGCCTTTAAAGAGCTTTCTGTTAATGCAACTATATTAATTAATGGTTCCTCTGGGCCCTTGGAAGCCAACTGATGAATATTTGTGAATTTAATGGAAAAGTTACGAACCCCAAGAACTCTGTTTTACCATCATTATCAGAAATTTGGTCCCATGGAAGTTTCTACTGGGAAGAGACTCCCCAGGTTGTTTTATTTCACATCACTCAAGTGTTTCCTCAAGCAATCCTAAAATCCAGGCTGGCATTTATCTGCTACCTGACGCCATGGACAGGGAAGGAAACCTGTCCTTCCTGCACTTGGGAACCCAAATCCACCTCCCCAGAGCCGCCCCACAGAACGCCCACAGGGGAGCTGCCGGGCCATGTCCAGGATGACGTTCACAGAACCGGTGTCTGGGGCTCCTGCACACACACACTTCTCCAGGAAAATACCCACATTTGACCCAAAGACAATCAGATGAAGATCCCCAGCAAGGAAGAATGCCCAGTATATAACCAGACCAAGAGTAGTTTATGGGTTTGGATTTTACAAGTAGCAGGAAGGTACAGTTCTATCCAAAAGGCTCACTACCCCTTGCACATCATCAGAAATTATATTAAGCAGCACTTTTGTAGGCAGAGTTCTAAAACAAAATGAAAAAACCCAAATCATTTCATGTCATATCCATCTATTTTTTTCCTTCTCCCTCTCATTCCTGCTTTACCTTTCCCCTCTTCTACCACTAAAAAAAAAAACTCGTTTGACTTCACTGTATCAGTCCTCACTTCATCTAGACCTTAATTTTTATTCACAGCTTCCATGATTTTTGTAAGAGATTTTGTTCCACAAATGTTGTTCTTCCAGCAAGCAGAACCAGAGAGTGAGAATAATTGTTTGTTTACCAAGTCATGGGCACGTGGGAAGGTTTCCTGCCATTTTTACACTGAGGCTACACAGTGACATTTAGGCAGAACCGACTGTCAGGCTCGAGTGCCCCCTGTCCCCACGGTGCCTGTGGGCATGGTCAGGAGCCCCACTGCCCTCTGTTCCCACAGCCTCCCTGGCAGCAGCAAATCCAAAGTACAGGAATTCAGGAAATGATCACCTGCATCTTAAGCAGCAATTCTAAGCAGGGCCCACACCAAATCCCTTTGGTTTTCCTGGTTCTGTGTTTACTGGGGCTGATCCATCACATTGCAGAGTCTCGAGGAACGAGCCATTTTTCAGTGTAATAAGTTTACAATAAAATGAGATTATGGTTTTCTAAAGCCCTCAGCCAAACCCCTATAGATCCCCTATGTGCAGAAAGGAACATAGTGCCCACAGAGTCCTTCTTTAAGGAATAGCTACTCTGCATCTCCCCCTTCTCAAACAGAAGGGCTTTGCTCTGTCAGCTACTGGTATGTGATTGTCACTCCATCTCCCTTTATTCTCCTCACCGCATTTATTGAGTCCCATGAGGTCCCTTCCTCTTCTGAAAAGGAAGGCCTAAGAGACTGCATAGATGTTCCTGCTATTGTCCAGGAGAATCCAGGGGCCAGCAGCAGATTCCCCTGCAAACTGTGATCTGGGTCACCTGTGAGCCTAGCACCCAGATATCCCCTTTCCTACTACCAGGGTGCAGGACAGCAGAGCTAGAGGAGAGGGGAAGCACAGATCAAGCCTGAAAAGATTATTTTTAGATTGAATGAAATACACCGCCCACAAAGACAGGGAGAGCAAGACCTCGGGAAACCATGGGACTTCTTTCTTTCTCTGATTTAAAGGAAAACACTGTTTCCTCTTGGCGTTGTTAAAAAACAATTCCCATTTAAGCAGTGACAGGCAGGACTCTGTAATCTGTACATACAATTTAATCCTTTCAAGAATCAGCAGAACCCACATCAATCAAGCCTTCATCAACTTGTAAAAACAATATTTTGATTCAATCAGATTCAAAGCCCCGAAATTCCCAACTAATTAATGCAGGGTCACTCGGAGCCGCTGAGGCAATGGTGAGCAGAGTGGTCAAATATTTACCCCTCACCACAGTAGACATTAGGACAACCAAAGGACCTGGAGAGTGGGCAAGAATAGATAATGTGACTGTCGCTGCAGCAGGTTTCATTCACTGTGAGTATTTGGATAAAGAATTATTACAAAGGAGAGGGAAAAAAGCAAGTGAAGCCTCTGCCGTAAGCAGCATTCTCACATCCTGTTCAGGGGCTGTGAAATGGGCAGTGACCCAGGCAACATCCTTCCCATTTTGGGATTTTTAACATGCATGTCTCCAGACAGTTGAGTTGCTTTGATTCTAGTCCTCCCTTATAACATTCACAATAAATTACATTATAAGAACATAGGCAGCAAAAAATTACTGAAGAGTCCAAAGCACTGAGACCTTCTGCCCTGCCTGTATTCCTAGAAACGAGACTGGAATTCAGCATTTTCCTTTAAATATCCTTAAAATGTATGCCCAGCATGCAGGATATTCTCTGCAGGGAGGGTGTTTCCCAGTGTGGATGGTGCCTGTGTGTGCTGCAGACACAGCTGCCTCACATCTCCACATGGTTATGTGCAGTTCATTTATGCAGCTTTACACTTTGCCTTGGAAAGACATTTTGTGTATGTTCCCCTCCACTGCTAAAACCCCACTGATCCTTTTAAAATGCAGTCAGTACAGCAGTCAGAGCTGGTTGGTGCAGGACCTGCAGTCCCACACGTGTGTCCTCTCTGTCCCTGGGCTCTGTGTAGCTGAGGGTGTTCTTTGACCTCCTGTACCTGGCACAGGGTGCCCAGAGGAGCTGAGGCTGCCCCATCCCTGGCAGTGTCCAAAGCCAGGTTGGACAGGGCTTGGAGCACCCTGGGATGGTGGAAGTGATGAGCTTTAAGGTCAACCTAACCCAGTCTGTGATTCTGTGGTGATCTGGATAGACTTTACGTTAACAATGATGCAACTAATGCATGCTCTTCCTTCCACAACAGTTTTCAAAAAGTTCAAAAGCAACCATTTAAGAATTCCCAATTTTTACGTCGCCTGTATCCTGAAACAAATTGAAAATTAATTGTATGCCCACAGGAATTTTTTAAAAGCCATTTTGTAGAGCCTGTGCTGATATTTTAGTGCAACAACAGTCAGAGCAAAGTTGCACCAGAGTGGTTTTTAGGAAGATTCCCTGGCCCAGGCTGTAGGGCAGCAACAGCAAAAATAGTGATAGTGAAGAAAGAGTCCAGATAACAGCACCTGAAAAAATACATTTCAAGAAATCATCACAAGTCTTTTCCCAATCTTACCACCATGTGCAGGGGACAGCCCCAACAATAACCTGGGGCGGCAGGGGCAGGTCACTATTTTCAGAAGAATATCTCACCCACAAAAAGGCAAGTGTGCAAACCTGGACTGCAGCATCTCCTCTTTAACCCGTGATACTGCCTCTAATCAGCATCACAAAACAACACATGGAATCCTATTTGCTTTCCCAGGCTCCTGGGATTTCCTTGTGTTTTGCACTTCACAACCTTCCAGCAAAGAAGCTGCCTTGGTCAATTCTGGGACAGTTTCCCATTCTGACTCCAAGTGCTGGTACAGTCCTCAAGTGCGGGGGATCCTAAAATAATTCCAGCTTTAAAATCCCAACCACAGATGTAATTTTGGCACTGGGTGGACCTTTTCTGCAGATGAGTGATTCTGGCACACAAAAGGGGAAGGCAGATGAGGTACCTGCTCCAGACGAGGCGCTGGGGCCGCACGGGCACTGCCGGAGTCGCTGAAATTCTCTGCAAGTGAACTCCTGCGACGAAACCGCCCTGCCCAGCTTCCCTCTCCACTCCAGTTACAACAATGGGGAAATTCTGGGGTGGGAACAGGATCCCTTCTGTTCTTTAAGAAAGAACTGCCTGTGGAATGCCTCCAGGTCCCAGCTGCTGCTCTGATGGGTTCCCCAGGCTGGTGGTCCCTCAACAGCCCCCACACAGGGCAAAGCTTTTACTCCTGTCTCTGCTTGTCCCTGAGGAGATGCCACAACGCCAAACTCGGTGCTGACAGGCAAGTATGGGACTCTAATTTACGTCCTACAGGTTTCCATTCAGCCAGGCAGAAAACACTCAGTGATAGAAGCAAATTTTCATATTGCAATTACAGCTCTTTTTGAAAGTGTCACTGTTTCGGTTTCACCTTGGATATTAATTCAGCATCTAATCCATAACTGTTTGTAAATATGCACATTTGGGATCTATTCTAAGACACATCCAAAATTCTTTCATCCCCTTGGTATCATTCCTTCAGTGATTCTGCAAACCAGCCTAAATGCTCCCTGAGGAAGCGCAATGGGATGAGTCTATTTTTAAGTTTTAAAATATAACAGGAAGACAAATTTTAACAATAAATCACAGATCAATGTACTAAGTGCCCTGGATATTAATAGAAATATCACCTCTCACACAGAAGTTCTAGCATTTTTGCTACTGATATTTCAACATAGTAAGGAACAGAAATTAAGGAAGTCTGAAGCCTCTACTGGTAATGGATATTCCCAGGAGGAAAGGCTTTTTACACCACACTTCAATGCAAAGTGTGCTCCTAATATGAAGCCCTCCCCATTCTGTCTTTCCCACAGCTTCTGCCGAAGAACAGGACGACTGATACAGTTCCTGATCCTCCTGTGCCCATGTCCCACGTCAGCCACAGAACTGTCCCTGGCCTTGGGGCCCCCCAGTTACTCCATGTTCTGCCCGTGGATCCTGCACAAACAGGCACCACCCTGCCCTCTGCGCCTGCCGTCACACACCACACACGGCGGCTCTCCCTTCACCAGCCTCTCTGCATCTCTACTCCACTGACACCCATCGTGGGGTTGCCATCAGAAATTCCTCTGGAAATTACCTTTTGTCTCACTGTCTAAAAGAATTGGTTTGGGTTTTTTTCCCACCAGAATTAAGGAGCCGAAATTGCAGCAAGATGGGCACATGCCAAGAGCAGGCAACTGTCACTGCTCCACAGGCTGCCTCATTTTTCTCTCTGTGATCCTCACTATATCTCTCAAACCATGCACAGGCTCTCGAAGTAGGGCTTGGCTTTTCTACATGCGCCGTTAAAACAAACTATGTAATAAAAATAACTGATGTTTGAAATGTAATTGGTCACTAGAATTTGCAAACCAGTAAGATAAAAGTAGAACAGCTCTGTAAATCAAGGGGTGATGAATTGGCCCGGGCTGGAATAAGCTGAGCAGCCCCTGTCAGTGTGTCACCCTATGTGTATTTACAGTCAGGAGAATTTGCAATTCCTGAGTCTAATCTCCAAAAGCAACAGACTCCACATGGCACAACAGATGGATCATCAGCATAGGGTGTTTAGGCAGCACCCACACCCTGCTCGGAGGTCAGCATTTGATTTCATAGAGGAACAGAATCCCAGAATGGTTTGGGTTGGAAGGGACCTTAACACGACCTGATCTAAGGGAAGATGTCCCCTGCCCACTGGATGAGGTGGGACTTGATGGGCTTTAAAGTCCCTTCCCACCCAAGCTATCCTGGAATTTTATGACTGTGTGATCACAAACACCAACCTCTGTCCAACTCCAGGCCACCAGAACCCCAACAGCGGCGCGACGATGAGTCTGGCACTGCCCCAGCCTGAAGAATAGGGCAGCCCCAGCTGGCTGTGCCCAGCTCCAGGTTTTCCAGAACCCTCAGCCTCGTAGGTTCCTGTGTGCTGGGACTGTGCCCCACCAACACAGATAGAATGGCAGCAATCTCCTGGCACTGCTGGTACCGTGCAGCCCAGAGACTTCCACGGAGCTAAACAGAAACTGTTTTCTCTCTTTGCATCTCATCTGTTTGTACAAAGTGAGCGAGAAATCTATAAAGGATTAATTAAGACAAAATGTGTTAAATCAAACATGTTCTTCCACAGCCAAGGATTATATCCCAGCATTTTGTCAGTCTGAGGAAGCACAGATTTATGGTGGGGAGGGGGAGAAGGGAGGGCAGAGGCAGCGTTGAGGTGGCTTTGCCACCCAGCTCTGAGTGGCATCGCGTGGCTGTCACCAGCAGCAGTGCTGCCTCCCTCACCTCCCTCAGCTCCACTGCCAGCCGGGCTCCAGAACGGAGAAAAAGCAGCATTTTCCCCAGGAAGCTGCCAGCCCCCAGCCCTGATCCCAGCTGCATCCCTGCCTGCTGTGCCAGGAGCAGCCGCTTATTTACCTAATAGACTCTAAAAGGTATCAAGGGAGTCATTCCCTTCAATTGGGTCATTCTGACATATGTAAATATGTATTTAAATTTGGTAAATATGTACAGTATTTAGAGTATGCGGAGAATGACACTTCTGTGGAATGGGGCACCTCTTTCCAAAGGGCTTGTGCTACTCCAGGTAAATTAAGCTCCTTTCCACACCAATCATGAGAGCTGGAATCTGCTGGAGAAGAGAGCTCTCCTTTGTGAGCTGGTGTGAGCAAATCCTGCAGAGCTTGGCAGCATTCTGAGTGCAGTTAGTAATTAAATGTACTGCAATAACCTAGTGGGTTTGGTATCATATCTGATTTTAAGGGTAGGAATTAACATGCAGTTTCATGTGGGAAATCTTTCATTCATCAAAACAATTCCATTATTTAAGGACTATATATATATTTATATGTATATATGTGTGTATATATATGTGACACCTGGGGATATGGTTTAGGGGCGATTATGGTGGCCCTGGGCTGACAGTTGGACTCGATGATCTCACAGGTCTTTTCCAGCCTCAAGGATTCTGTCTGTTTGCCTACATGCATGAACCCCAGCTATTGAAAAGCCTTACATACACATGTATGTATTTCTCTTCCCAGCACTTAAAATGCAAACATTTCCCCAAAATAAAACTCTTGGTAACATTTTTCCCTTCATCCATTACAAAAAACTCAACAAACCCTTGGGCTCTTCAGCTTCTAGCCAGAATCCCTCATAACAGAATAAATGTGTGGATACTCCATCACTATTCCCACACCTCTGCAACCCCCAATTTCTTGGGCCACTGATCTAAGCCGCCCTGTGTTACAGAAATAGTTTATTAAAGAGTTCTCCAAATAAAACCACAGCCCAGTTATACACCTGCATTAGAACTCTTAACAGTCCTGAAATAACTCTATTTTTGAGGTACTTATGGCAGGACTCATTTTTGTAGGAGAAGCTCGTCCACCATCCAATGGTTATTAAGGAATACCAGTGGGTGGGAGAGTGACACAGGAAATCAGTGTTTCAATGCTTAGTGTGAAGAGGTTTTGAGCCATGGCAAAAGCTCCCAAGGTTTTCTTTCACAGAAAATTCCTCCCTAATCCAAGCTTGCACCTCTCACTGTCGGCATTGAATGAGAAGCACATTAGACTACACTTATTTATATTGCAGTCTAAACAGCAAGTCTAAATAATTTAGGATTTCTACAGCTTGATGGGGAAAATAAACCAAACCAGTTCCCAGTTGGAAATGGTAAGTCTCTTTTTGGAGTTTCTGGACACAGCACTTCACACTATTTACATGTGTGTGTATTGTAGTACAGTGTAGCTATGAACACTCGTAGATTAAAGGAGGTATAAACCCTGCAAAACCCCAGTAACATGTTTATATTCTACTAAATGTAAACAGTGCAGACACATTTCTAAATATAGTCTTAATTTCTATCTTCAGAAAGGCTTGTGAAAACTAATATAATCTTGATTTCCATATGCCCCAAGCAAACAACTACAACTGTCATATTCAGGTGACAAAGGGAAACACAGGGAAGATGAGATGGTCCATAGGAATTACAGAATTGACCTAACAACCAAAACTGTCCAAAAGTAGGAATAATTTTTATAATCCTAATAAAATCAGCCTTTGCAACCTTCAGCTGACTGTTGTTTGCCATTAGAGTCTTCTCTTAGATCAAGTTACACAATGAAATTCAGCTCTCTGCCACCTCCATTCTCAACAGATTATAATGAACAACATCTTAGGTGTGCATAATACCTTTAGTAATGTGTCAGAAGAGAAGAAAGTGCTCCTTCCAACACAAGCTGGGTTAGGGTAGGAGACACAGAAATCACGCCAAAAAAATGTTACGAACTAGTATTGAATTTCAGCATTCTACTTGCTTATCATATAGTATAAATAATTCACACTTGAAAATCTTCTTTTCAGAAATGTTTACTGACACAGCAAAAATGTATGTGAGGGGTTACTGACATGGCATGTAAATGCACACCTGAAGAGACTGAAGTGATCACCAAAAGGAGAAAAGAATTAATCTAAGGAAAATGTCAGCCAAGAAAATACATCGTCCTGAGTAAACCAGGTAATTAACAGCTCAGGTCCCTGAGTCTCCTTCCCTTCAGATCTGTCCGATGTTAGATGTGCTCCAAAACACCATCTCATAGTACAGACTTCTGCTACCGCCTCAGTCTTTGATCTGGTTTATATTTTGATTTGAAAGATACGCAGAGAAAATTACTAGGAAAAATCTACCATGATAGGGAAACGAAATTTGGCTCAGATGTTTTTCCTTTATGCTGTTGAAATGAGTTTTGTGGGTCTGAGCTTGTTAACTAATGCAGTTTCCTGGAGGGGACTGGTGGAGCGGGCCGGTGCCAGCGCACGGCGCAGGACCAGGCGTCGTTATCTCGCGAGCTCCCAAGGGCGCAGCCCAGCGAGGCACTCGGGCAATGCTCGGCCCAAGGGAAAGCGAGCGACCAGAGCAGGCTGGGGCAGAGGAACCCAGACAGCAGGGAGCTCCAAGTGCCTGTGCCCAGAGAGCTGAGGGGCAGCACAGGGATGGGGGGGACAGTGCAGGGACAGCGGACAGACGGACAGAGGGATGGCCAGGCCCAGCTGAGGCAGCGCCTGGCCCTGGCTGGGCATCCTGGGCTCCCCTTCATGCCCACCACGGCCATCCTGAGTGACCATCACACCTTTCGTAGGGAAAAAAGCACTGAGGGAAAGAAAAGGTTTGCTACTTCACACCAAAAAATGGTTCAGAGAAAGGCAGAAAAGCTCATGAAATTGTAACTGCAATTATCTTAGATTAGAATATTTGGCTTGAAAGATCTGGAGGGTATTGTTTTTGATAAGGCAGAGCCACTTGACAAGGCCTGTCACCACTCCAGGTCTCTCTGTTGTCAACTCAAGATGAAAGGACATCACAAAGAATTAACTTCAGCTTTTAAACATTTTGAAAATGTCAAAGAGGTCATAGCTGATCTATTTCCTTATACAGCATATTCACTTGATGAAATTTGTGGTAACAATGTGTTTTTACTTTTCATTCAAATTGGTCTCAAATCCTGGTAATTGATCCCAGACTAATGAGAGCTGACAGGGCCCCGGCGCGATTGGCTGAGCTTTGTATCAATCACAGCTGCTGCCGGGCCACGCTGGGCACATTAGACTTTGTAATGGCACTAATTGGGGACTACAGAAAAACCTGCTCAAGCTCCTCCTGGAGTTTCCAGCACCATTTATTTGGTTTCCAGTTACACTAAAGCCAATTTAAGCCCTTTTATAACCAACACCTTCCTGCATGTAGGACCTATTGTTCCTGCCTTCCCACAAGCCGTCTAAAGAGTCCTTAAAATATTCAGTGAGATGACTCTAAATTAAAAACGGGTCCAATCTGTGAAACAGCACAAGTAAAAGTAGAAGCTAAATATTTGTATTGACCTTTCAGGAGCATTATCCAAGTCAGTAAAATATCTTAAAGTCACTTTTTTATGCACAGAGAGGTGAAATTTTTAAATCTCATTTAAATGAACATGTGACCACATTTGCTAGAAAGGATTTTATATTTCCAGAACATATTAGGGTCTCTAAATATGAAAGTTATCAGTTAAAGCAAGTCGAAAGACGGTTGGATGGTGCTAATTCTGCCCCTGCCCCCACATGACTTGGAGAGAAAGGTCAGGGCTGCTGTCACGTCCCTCTCAGGGATGCTCAGAGCCCGTGTGCACCGAGCATGAGACGGCTCAAAGAGCCCAAGAATCCGGCCATTTTCTGCATCAACTGGATTAATCATAACCCTCCATCTTGAGCTAAAGCAAGGATAAACACACATGTGTTTGCTACAGAGGGATAGAGAATACCTGAAATAGGAACAGAAGAGACGGAACGTGGCACTAAGAATCTGAAATATGTCGTATTTCAAGGCATAATCAGGAAAAAAAAACAAAACCAAAAAACAAACAAACAAAAAAACCCCAAAACAAAACCACCAACCCCCCCCCCCAAGACAGAAACAAAGGTAAAGTTTAGAACAAGCAAGCACTAAGGTCTAGAACAAACAGACCTAATTATGCTGTTTGTTCTCCAACCTGAGATAAAAATAATCCTTAACATATTAACAGGACTCTTCAGTAATACTTCAGATATTCCTCCAAGCAAATCACTTAGTGGAAGTACTTTAGGAAAACCAGCTCCCACCCAGGTTTCCTCATACATTTAAGATGGAGGGGACATCTGAATTTACATGCTAAAAAAAGGAAACCATTTACTGTACAATTATTAAAATATATTTCTTTATAATATTGGCAGACAGCATGAGGTCACATCTTCTGTACAAGCACAGCTGGCTGAAGCTTTAATAAGTGACCTGTCATCCGAAGGTGAGCCAGGTTCTGAATGGAAACAGGAACAATTCCCAGCAGGACCTACAGACGTCACCCAAGGTGACTGTTCCATTCAGAATTGTCTCGCTTGTATTTTGAGAAATGTTTCACTTACGTGAGCCACTGCTCCACCCCAGGTAAGCTGGATCCCAATTCAATTAGTCCTTGGCAGCAGCAGCACTGCACTGTGTAATTACCCTAAGTATCATCTCCCCTTTCCCAAAATGTAATTACCCCAAGTATCACCTCCCCTCTCCCAAACAGGGACACCAGGCACATTTCATCACTGGGCTCCCCCTGCTCACCAAGTTGACCCCCTTAAACAATGGGCTGTCCAAAACACGAAGAGAACACATAAATGAACTACTGATCTTTAGGACACCCAGGTTTTACCACAAGTTGCCATAGAAAAGCCTTAATTGGCCCATTTCTGTGTACTGAGAGCTCAGGGGGAGAGGCAGTGAAGTGCCTCCCCTCCCAGGGGCTGGAGTGCCAGAGCACAACACAAGGTGGGAAGGCTCCCACTCTTCTCCTTCTCTCTCGCAGGTTTTGCAGGAAGCAAAGGCAAACTCTGGCACTGGGGCTCTGCCTACTTAGGGACTGTGAGCTCTGCACAGAACCACAGACTCGCTGGGGTGGGAAAGACCCCGCAGATGCCCCGGTCCAAGCCCTGGGCCAGCGCCACGTGAGAGCCCTTAGCCATGTCCTACCCGGACACAGGCGTGGAGAGAAGTGCAGAAGGGACAGGAGAAGGAGCCCCTTTCCCAGAAAGCTCACAGAGCAGTGAGGAACTTGTCAGAAACAGCTTTAAGTGATCCTCCCAACATTTCTACCAGGCTCTCAAAAAAAGTGTAAAGCTCTTTTAAAATTCGGTGCATATTAAAAACCCCAAGGAAGCAGCAAGGTCCCCTTTGCTTCCTCACCTTCTTTTTAGGCCGAAACACATTGCACTGACATTGGGTTTTGGCACAGCAACATCTAAAAAAGGAGGAGGAAAGTCCTTGACGATATAATTTCCTCATCAAATTATATTTGATGGCAGTAAAAGGCATCTTCTATTTTCAGTCCTAGGATAAAAAATCAGCAAACCAACATAAAGGCATTATACATCCCCTGAACTCTGTGGCCCCCACTTTCTTATTAAGAGGGTTTGAGGTTAATCAGTTTAAAATTGCATTGATTTATATAATCATTTTGATTCGGTGAGGGAATAAATTGAAATGAATTATGAGGTACATCTTAAGTATATGCTCCATTTTGCTGCTTGTTCAAGATTTGGATATAATACAAGGGAAAGTAACACTTATCCCATGGAATTCTCATGGATCTATGGCAGTCCCAGTGCCAAAGAAGCAAAGCAAAGTCTCTGAAATAATACTTAAGAGTGAGGGAAGATGTGAAATAAAAATTGAATTTATCAGCAGTTTATAAACAGAATGAAAAAGATTAAGAATTAATATAATTCCTGTTACTACATTTCTTACTCCTATTGTGTTCAGTAGTGGAAGTGGCACTACCATCATCTTCCTCCCACCAACCTGTACTCAGAGATCCTCTCTCTTTTCAGAGCACAAGTTATTCTGAGGTAACTCAAGTCCCACTTAAAAGCTGATTTTAATCAGCTGCTTTGCTGAATTGAGAGTAATTTTATTAAAGCTTTCTAACCTGCTCTGTGGCAGTACCTTCATAATCCATTTTCACTTCCTCAAGTTTTCTTGAACAGCTCCCAGAAACTTGATGCTCAAGCACGAGAAATCCCAACTTCTGGAGGCCTGACGTAGAATTTACATCCCTCCTTGTCTACAGTGCCTGACACCTGAGGGGCTCTCACAGAAGCCGGGTCAGAGGCAGTGAATGGTGCACAGAGAGATGAAGCTCCAGGACAGATTGTTTGCTGCTCACAGCACTGTTGCTTCTGTGCCTCCAGGAGAGCTGTTTGTATCAGTTTATGGGCCCAGGAGCTCTCCCAGGACAACCCATGGTAATGATGCTGCTCCTACAGCTCTGTCCCTGGAATCCTCACACACAGTCTGAGGGATTCCTTAATTAGAGATCTTAAAACTCTGAGTTGGGGATGTGGAGGAGCAACTTTCCCTTGTGCCCAGTAAAATGCAGACGACTGCAATACCAGCAATCAGTATTTTAGGGGAAAAAAATACTGGACTATTCTAGAGCCAATATTATTTGCTGAAGCACCAAAGTATTCCCCGGAAACCCTCTGGCCAGAACTAGAATCTTGCTCCTTTGATTCCAAAAGAAGGTGGGACAGTGCTGCTCCTCCCTCAGCTGTGCCAGGGGATTAAAGCACCCAGAGCCCCTTCCCTAAAGGAACCTGCCTTCCTGCACTCCACAGGAGCAATGCCCCATCCCTGGCAGTGCCCAAGGCCAGGCTGGACGGGGCTTGGAGCACCCTGGGATAGTGGAAGGTGTCCCTGCCCATGGCAGGGGGTGGAACTTTAAGGTCCCTTCCCACCCAAACCATTCCAGGATTCTGTGAGCTCTGGCTGCCAAAGCTTCTGTTTCAAAATGCAGAATATTTTCTGTGGGCTTACACAAATACTACTGCAGCAGAGTAAATCCAGGAACATTCATTTCTTTGGAATTAACACTAATTGCACTTGAAGACAAAGACTTTAAAGATTTTTAAAAGGCAGCAAGTGACCCTCACTCCCAGCACGCTGAGACTGCTCGAAAAAGCCTAAATTATTTTCCATATGCCTCCTGGCAGTATTTTCTTATGCAATTGGAAGAGCTTTGAATTTCATTGAATTTAGATCCCACTCTGACTTTTTTTCCCCATCTGCTTTTATTTTGGCATCAGACTGGATTCTTGAGCAGACACAAATACAAGCAAAATCTGGTCATTTCCCCACCCAAAGGTGTACCAGAGCAGGAAGTTTAAGTCCCTCCTCATGAACACCTTTATGCTGACAAAACAGAATCTCCTCTGCCCTCCTAACTGGCTTTGGTCTCTAAAAAAGAGCCAGCACACACTAAAAGGTTGGAGAAACAGATTATATTTTTAAAGTGCAACATATTTTTTTCCTCTGATTCAAAACAGCAAATGTTAAACTTAAAGACTCTTCCTAGTGCATGTTAGTGACAGGCAAAGCTCCCAGAGGGGTGACTGCCTTCAAAGACAGGTAAATGAGGGCCCATATAAAACAGCCAAGTATTGATGTTGTAGTAAAATTCAAGAAAAACACATTGGCAGACAAGTAAATTTGTCACTAATAATTTAATGTAATTTCCCTAAAATGGAGGTAATAGGTACTCAGGGAATACACCTCCAGGGTTTACATCAAATGTGCCTGTGGAAAATTGTGAAATAATATTTTTTTAAATGTAGATGCTTTGGCTGACATGTTGGTTTATGATGAAAATCACTCTCCTGAAATGATAAAGGGGAGGGACAATATCAGCTCCCAAACACACCCAACTTGTATCTTCTCAGAGCATCCCCAAAACAACAGCTCGGAGCCAGACGATGCCGAGCTCGTTTCTTTGGGGCTCCTTTGGGTCCTTCCAAGGCTGCACTGGGATTCCAACCAGCAACGAGCCAAGCAGGGCCAGCACTGGGCCACTGCCACTTCCCCAGGCTTGGACCAACCCACTGAAAACATTCCCACATCCCAGAGCTGTCTCTGCAGCAAAGGGACAGCCCAATTTGTGGTTAGTTCCATCCATATGATCGGGAGCAAACCAAATATAGAAGTTTCATTTTCTCTAAGTATTAATGCAAGTTTTTTAGCCCAAGTCTTGTGAGGGTTCCCTTTGTACCCTGCAGGATGGTGCTGGATGCTGCTGAAGAGCCCTTATCAATTATCATGTGGTTTCTATAAATGTTAAACAATACTTGACTCACATAGGTGAAATTCAGAGCAAGAAAAAAACAGAAAAAATTTCTCACTGTTACTTCACTGCAACAGATAGAGCCACTTCTGATTATAAATGGCACTGGGCAAGTGTAATATGGGAAAGGCTTTGTTTTTTCAGTCTTTTTTTCTAGGGCAATAAGAAAATAGGGAAAGAAAAAAAAGAAAATGAAACATAAGAAAGGAAAAATGTATCTGCCACAAGCTCAGATAGTGACAGAGGAGGAGCCCAGGAAAGGACATGTGAATTGGTTTGAAAACCAAAACTCCATCAGATTGTATAAAATTAAGATCATTGATTAGGTTGTGACTAAGTAAAAATACCAATAGCCTCTGTTATTATCTCTGTATGGCTGGCACGAGTCCCTGTCAGTGCAAACCCAGGGCTGGCAAGATGGGTGCTGAGCGGAGCAGGGGAGGCAGCTCGGCCCTGCCCGGCTGGCAGCTGGCAGGGTAAGGTGGCCAGCCAGGAGCCAGGCAGCCCCTGCACCCCCGGGCCACAGCCCGGTCACTTCAACAAGCTCCCGAGAACTGTCATGTTGGGGGCTTTTCGGTTCGTGGCTTTTCTTAGTGGGAGCTTCACAAACCTTCGGGGTTTGTGTAGGTCAGTCTGGTGGGTTTCTCTTTTAATTATTTCCTTGTTTTGAATCTCACAGTTGGGCTGCACAGAGAACTAATATCTAAAGTTACAAACTATTCTCATGGAAATGAGAATACAAATGGATATTTAACTTCTGAACTTTACATTTTGGTAGAAAATGAAATAACAACAATTATATTTCCAGCTACTTGGTAATGTTTCAATCTTACTTGTCTACTAAAACAGAGACTGATTTGAAACTTTTCCTAACTAAACAGACCAATAGCTGATCCTTAATTTCGGCAAATGCAGGAAAAAGAGATGGAAAAGATAAGGTGGGACATGTCTTGGTGTTTGTAGGAAGGGAAGAATTAGGCTGTGAATTGCTTAGACTGGTTTTTTTTCCAGTTTTACTGTAAAATGACTGAAGAGGGATCAAATTCTGGAGCAAATTCTGTGAATATAATTGGAAAGAACAGATTTATAGTCCCAGAAAGTGATAAAAATCCAAGCACATCAACACCCCCCACCCGATTCCCTCCAAGTCCAGAAATGGCAGCTTTTTCTCAACATTACAAAGAGCACAAAAAAGGTCCCAAATTATCCCTCAGCCGAGGCAGTAAAAATCCTGGTCTGGTCAGTAAAAATCCCACTGGAATGAGGAGCAGTGGCTTGTGCTGTCCTTGCCAAGCACCTGCAGACAGGGAAGTGTTCCCAGATTCCCAGGCAGCACACACAGCACAGAGAGGAGTCGGAGCCCTGAAAATCAATATGAATTGAAATCTTTCCCATTCATTGTCACTGACTGTGTTTGTTGTGTTGGTCTGGGCATTTGTTTTAAGCACAGAGCCTAACTCTGGCACCTCTCAAACACAAAACACCCACAAATTTCTAAACAGACAGGAAAAAAAAAAATCTTTTTCCTCTCCTTCATTGCTGTTTAGCTTTGTAGTATTAAAACAACAAACAATACAGAGAAAATTCCCAGCTGCTTTGGTGAGAGCAGCGAAGCCAGACATCCAGATTCAAGGATTTTTCTTCTTCTGTGAGAAAACGTCTCTTTAAAATTGCATTACTGGCATTTATGATTCATTCTGCAAATAGTGAGACTTCCCTGTATAAATCTGAAATTCATTTCAGATATTTTGAGTTTAATAAGAATAAAGGCACCCCATTTTTCATAGCAATAAAGAAAGATGCACCTGCCAGGAGCCTGATCAGGGAACAGACTGGGAAGATACTCAGTGAAGTTAAAACCAGAAAAAGATACGTATTGATACAAAAAAGAGAGCTCATCTATCATTTCATACCAAAAGATGCATGTCATATGGTGAATTTAAAACAATAAAAAAAGCTGTTGTTTTTGCTTCTCCAGATGGGGAGAATCAGTGGAGCATCAACAGAGAAGGGATTTTGTCAGCTGTGATAGGCAACAAGGTGCAGCTCAGGTGTGAACGGGCCCTGCCAAGGCTCTTTGACCAACAACCTTTATCTAACCAGAAACTGAAGTGTTTTGTAAGAGTTCATAAAATGTTTAATCACATTTTTGCAGCAACAGGTTAATTAGTCTTAAATCTGGCCTGCCCTTTGTGTCTTTCACCTGGCAATGTTCTCTACTCTTTCTCTGCTCTCCTAAACAGCCTCTGTTTCAGTAACTCCCTGGAGCACATCTCTGGCACCTCCATCCTTCCCAACACCTGGAATCCCTCTTCTGTCATCCCCTGCACTCTCAGGGCCACATGAGCACTCCATATTCAGAGTAAGTCAGGCCTGCTCTTCCAGGAGGTGAGAGGGGAACACATCATCATGATACAACTCCTCAACTGCTCAAAGGCAAAGCTATCAAGATGGAAGAGATTATAAACCCTAATTTTAAGTAATCCCTTCATAAGTGATGAGCATTTTACTAATAACACTTTAGTTTCTAAATTTTGTTGCTTACTCAACAAAACATTGAGGTAATTTAGGTTAATATGAAGTTTTGCAAAGTATTTAATTTCTCCTCTGACTGTTGTCTAGTTTTATGTAATAAAATAACATTTTATTTTATGTAATAATATTTTGTGTATGAATCCTTCTCAGAGATGAAGATTGTACAACAGCAGCCTTTGATACACAGAGACACCAGCCAGGAAATTAGAAGTCCAGGCTGAGCTTTGTCCTTCATTTACACCACTGCTGAGAGGGGGAAAGCAGAGACACCAAGCTACAGACAGGGAACAGCTTAACTTTTAATTTCCTGGATGTTATCATTTTAAATAGGAGCCTTGCTGTTATTTAAATCTGTCAGAGAGGCAAAGGGAGTTAAGAAAAAAAACTATTATGTCTTTGAGCAACAGGAGCTGGATAGTTAAAGTCATTTGCTCTAAAAGAAAAAAGAAACCCCCAAGCCAAGAACTCTCAAAGCCAAGCCCCCAAGGGTTTTCTGGAGTTCTGCTGGCTGAGGCCAGAGGGTGTCAAAGAGCAGCTGCCACCCTGAGAAGTGAAGATGAGTGCCAGGTTCCACTTCCGGGGACACTCGGAGAGCTCCGTGCTCAGCCCTGCTCTCCCTGGCCAAGAGTCTGGGCTGAGTCTGCTCAGACCGAGCTGACAGCCCTGATTCAGCCCCCAGCACGAGCAACACCTCCAGAGCAAAGATTGCCAAATACTGTGAAAACACCCCAGACTGGAGCTGGCCCTTGGGATCACTGAAGTTTTGCCACGACCCAGTAGATCCTCACAGTCTCGCAGGAAAAGCTCCATCGACACTGAGATCTGCTTGGTGCTCTGGTGTCTGCTAGGGCTGGACTCATGGTGCCCAGTAACTCCTGGTGGTCTGGTCTGAGCAGAGCTGAAGGCTCTCCCATGGAAACAGTCCATAGGAGCTGTATCTCTAGACTCTGAGCAGTTGTTACTGATCCAGTGTTTCAATACCCCAGTTCATTTGCAAACTAAACAGTTATAGAAATTGATTCTGGAAAAAAAAGTATAAGAGATTGTAAAGGGAAACTTTTGCACTTGATCACTTCGTTTACAAAATTAAATATCAAAAGCAGGAAAAAGGAGAAGGAAGCCCTGACAAAACAAGGAAGCCTTAACAGCTTTTGTGGACTTCACAGTAGCTGCAGCAGATGGACATCAAAGCAGCAGCACAGGGACACAGTTCAGGCATGGCTCTGATTTATTTCCCTCTCCTGCACAGAAGTGCTGACATACATCTCAAAGCACATTTTGACATATGAATATACACTAGACCATTTACTCCACTGGTAATTGTACAATTTCCACTGGAAGACAATTCTCAGGTCTTGGTGAAAGGATATTTTTGGTAATGGATGACACTTGAATAATTAATTATTCCTCCCCATTCTACCTGTCTCAGATCCAGGAGTCCATTTCTGGTCGTCTCTCAAGCACTGCCTGGTATTTTTCAGAGTTCATCTTTGTTATTAAGTTGATTTTCTGGATCCTATTGCTTAAATGTTGTATCTTGCAAAGGCTGGGAATGTTTCATGTCCTGAATCGTGTGAACATGGAATAGTTTGTAGTTCCTGTCCAATAAAATGGACAAGGAGGATGACAGAATCAGGTGGCAATAAAAGCTCATCGGTGTACTCTGATCTGGCTCCACTACATCAGCCAAATGAGAAGTTTATCAGGAAGATTTATATCAAGAAAATTTAACAAAGAAATCATCATCCCACTTTGCTGTGTGGTCCTTGATATTGAATTTTTTCTTTATTTATCAGCAGCAATGGGCTTATGTAAAGATTAACTGTGGAAAGAAATACAGCAGGTTATGTTTGGGAAACAGGCAGCCACTCGTTACACCACTGTGGTGTCACCATGGCTGAAAAAATTCACAAGCAGATATAGGAAAAACGTCCTTCCCTGCCTTGTATGTAGAGAGGAGAGACAGGGACAGCAGGGATGAGGACAGATAACAGGCAGATACGTGGGAGCATCTGACATAACACATGCCAAGAGCACTGATCACTTGAGGACTCCAGCAAGTTAAAATCTCTTAACATCCACGTTGCAAACCAAAGCTCCCAAAGCTCTCCTACCACTCTCTTCTGCACACAGAAAAAATTGTTTCCTTTTCATCTCCAAGGAAGGCGGTGCCATCAAACCCTTCTGTGCCCCCTCTTCCAAACCACTCTGGTGCTACTGGGTCTTCAGTAGAGCGAGCTGGTGACTGGTGTGAAAAAAATATCTGAAGTACCACTGCTTGAAAGTGACATCTCTGAGGACAACGTGTGGTGGAAGAAAAGTGACCAAGGGCAGAGACCAAGGACAGGGCAGTGGGATGGATGCTGCCTGGACCAGCTCACTGCAGCCACTGCCTGGCAGGTAACACAGGGAACCAGCCCACGAGACAGAGGATGTGCGCCATGCCCCGACCCACCTGTGCTCCCCAGCTCTCCCCAGGGCTCCACACCCTCCCAGGACACCAACATGAACCTGTCATCAACCTGCACTGATGGCCTAAAGCAAGTCAAAGCAGCAGTAGGATTTCTGAATGAGCAGGATGACAGCGATGGAAACATTTGTCCCGAACAGAAGGCAAACTCCCCCGCACACCCAGCAAGGTTTATTTCTACCAAGGCAAGTTTAACTGGCATTTCAAGTAGCACAGTCATATTTAGTTCCTGGCTTTGCACTAAGAAACACTGTCCAAAGTAATTGGCTTCCACATTCACATTGGAGAGCAAAGACAAACCATGGAGCATGTTTGGAAAACCTCAACATCAGGTTATAGCCTGATAATAACCTCATGAAGAGAGAATTTTAACTGACCCATTTCCTTCCTTCACTCCAAACATCGGAGGGAGAGAGATGTCATCAACCCTCTTTTACTCCTTTAACACCCAAGTGATGGACCCAACAGATCCATGAAGTAAAAGGTCCATGACCTCAGCTGCTTGCTGGGAACAGGTGGCAGAACATGGGGAAGGGGTTTTGTTAGTCTCCATCAGAAACAGAAATTACAATTTGTCCAGATTATCTGCAACATTTTGAGGGAAGTCTTGTGAAGAGGCTGCAGCATTCAGCATCACTTGGGACAATTACATGCAAATGGAAGAGCAGGAGAAAAGTGGAGCAGTGACAAAGGACGCAGCCACACAGCCCTGGGCTGCGCCCCAAAACAACACTCATGTACAGACTTATCTTCTTTTAATACCATATAAAATCATTTTTAAACACACCTGAGATTTGCAACACCGGGGTTCCCACTTTAGCAAAGCATTAGGGATCTCACGAGCTCAGAGAAATTTGCAGCAGTGAAGAAAACCGAGTGCTCGGCTCTCCCTGCACCGCGGCACCGCCAAGGCTGGGATTTGAGCAACTTTTCATGATGGAATTCCCGAGTAAAACAGCCCTTTACTGGGGAGCAGAGGCAGAGGCTTCACAGCCTGAGAGCTCAGAAGAATCCCAAGGTACACAGTCGTAGGGAGAAGGTTTCTCTTACCAGGCAGAGAACAATTAAATCAATACTTTCTATTTTTAAATAAGTCTCGTATATTTTTCAGTACCACTTTTGCAATAAACATCTATGTATGATTTGTAGAGAGGGATTCTGTGCACTTACAGGGAAGTCCAGCTGCTGTTAGCAACGTTCCTAGAAATTTGCTCTTTTTTGTATTTTGAGGGTCTGCACCTGCACTAACCCCAGCATTTCCCTGTTTCTGCTTTCACTTTGAAAGACACAAGAAACTGAAGACTGCTGGCACCTAGGGAAAGAGTCAGCCCTTGTAATATTGTCTTCCACAGAACAGTGAACAAAGAAACTCATGCAATAATCTCTGCACCAAACCCACATTTCTACTTTAGCTGTTCCAGTACACCGGAAAAAAAACCTTAAAAATATCCAGCCTTGAAATTCCAGGCATTCAGTGACAGGGCTCACATGGATCTCTAGAGATGCTGTTTTAGCAGGCAAGGACACATGCTGCAAAAAACACACATCTTTTATTTATTTACATTATACAAAGAGCAGGCTCCCTCTCTTTTCCTATTTTCACAACTTACAGTTCTCTATTTTTTTTAAATGAATGCACAACTTTGGATTATCGAGTATTTAAACATATATTAATGATAAAAGATGACCTTAAAAATTATTTGGGTTTGTCAGTGAAATGGACCTGGACCCATCATTACTTTACAATATGATTTTTTTATTATCTGCAGATTTGCACAACTGTTTCTTACCTTTATGATTAACAGGTTAACTCTTATGTGGTTCCACCTAGATCACAACAGATGTAAGTTGTGTTCCTTTTTTGTCTATGTGTTTTCTATGTCCTCTGGGAATTTTAGAAACAAAGAATTAGTTCCTAAATTAAAACTAAAATTAAGAATTTTAAGTTTACTAAGGAAAGGAAAGCAATCTCAATTGGAGAATAATGAAATAAAGGTCATAAGGTATAGTTCTGAGCAAATCAAAATCAATGGCAAAAACTTGTATTCACTCCATTAAGGTGACAGAATTAGCCCAGAATTCCTTCCCTCCATGTCCCTGGCACAGTCCAAAGGCAGGACAGGCACTCAAAGGCTTCACTGAGATCTGCTCACATTTAACCCTGACAGGTATAGTGATTTTTCATTCTTTAATTTAAATAGCTCCATTTTTTCTACCCATATCAACCAAATAAATTACTTCTCCCTCAGGACCCTGTACAAGCCAAGTCAGAAAGTTCAGCTTTTCTGTCTGCATCAGTCCTTTAAATTGATTTTTTTATATTTTAATGAAAAAACTCCCTCCCTGAGTTAATTTCTGGCTGAGGGTTTGGCTCTGACAGGAAGGGAGCAGCCCAGTGCACCCAGTAAGGGTCTGTGTCATCCTCAGGGAGAAATTCTGACCAAGGAACAGAAAATCCTCCTGATGTACCATGAATCTGTACCATGAATCTGCAAAAGCAGATCACAAAGGAAATTCTTTGAAACTGTAAATTCCCAGGTACCACGAAAGAACAATGTGCATTTTCTCAGCTTCTCTGTGGGCAAAATAAAACCTTTTTATGAAATAATAAATTCTCAAGACAATTCTTGCACACGGCTTTGCAGCACAGAAAATACCAGAATATGCACATCCTTGATATTGGGCACTGATGAATTCTCAAGAGACTTCACCAGGTTTTCCAGCAATGATAAATAAATGTGATTTTTATATAGGCCTCTCTATGTACGTGTATCAAGAGCACACCCACCCACAAGTGCTCTCTCCGTGTGGAAAAGCAGGACTGCTTCAAAAAAAGGGAAAAAAAAAAGGAAAAAAAAAGGGAAAAAAAAGGGGGGAAAAAAAAAGCTGTTTTTTCTTTCTGACAAACGGGCATGAAATAAGAGGCCGACATCTGCCTCTGCAGGTCATTCCAGTCAGGCTGCTGCGTGTCAGAATTCCAACTGCTCCATCCATCAATGGCAGCCCAAAAATTAACGTAGCTTGGAAACTCTGCAGCAAGACAGTAACAGCCCAATTGAAAGGCTGACCTTCGGAGAACGGCGGGGTAAGATGGAAAAATTATTTCATGCCCTGTACCAAAGCCAACGCCACAGTTCAGAGGGATTTGCAGTTAATTTTTTTAGTTATAAACCCAGGTTTGCTGGTGAACAGCAGTGAAACTGCAATACTAGATAAGGAAACTGTTATAAAGGCTTTTAATTTCGAAGGCATTATCAATTACATCCACAGAGATACACTTTCATGGCAGTCAGGATTTTAATTTCTCTGAATTACTGATAAATAGATTTTTTTAAAGCATAACCTATTCATTGTTATAAACAACACTATTTTCTCAGTGAATGATTAGGTAAAAACTGTAGTTGATTAGCCTGAAACATTTGATTGAAAGAGGCTGCAGTTTTTGCCAAATACACACTTTCAGGTCCAATTAAACCAAGAAGACAATCTGTTTTAAAATAAATCCTAAAAATGGCAGTATTGAGTTATTTTATAAAGGGTCAATCACAGAAGTTATTTCATAAGCAGAGACAAACAGGTCAGGATCAGAGGTGCCTTTACCCTCCCAGGCTCTATCCCAGACCATGGCAGTGATTAATCCCTCGGTTAAATCACCTGCTAACACTCTCTTAATTGCTCCATAAGCTAATTGAACTGGAAGCTTAATAACACACAAATAGCAGAAATGCCATATAGCTTAAAACTTCAAGTAGTTCAATAAAATTGAACCGATTAAAAAGAAAATTCAAATAATCCAATAAAATTGCCAGATCACATTTTAAATGTGCATCCCAAACTTTAGAAAGTAATTTATTTTTCCCAGGCCTTTCTCTGGAGATCACTGAAAAAGCTTACTGAGTTTTCTTCCCTAACAGAGTTTTTCTAACGTTACAAAATATTTTCCTTCTTACACAGGTAGTTAATTCTGCAACAGCATCAAAGACACCAAGAAATCTGGAAGATGTAATTAAATAATAGGACAGAACAGTGAGCTTCAGTGTCTGAGTTTGTCAAAACAATAACACATGTATATTTTGTTTTTTACAAAACTAGAAACAAATATTATTCTGTTTAGATTGAAATATATTTATTTAGCCCCCAAAGTAGTCACAGAGCTAAACTCTTCCACCATGGTACAATGACACAGAGAGAAGAAGTCCAGGATTTTGAGAGACAACAACTACACAGATTTTATTTTTGATGAGACAAGAAGTTTGATTGACAGTGTTGAGAAAGATAAAACTAAACCTGCTCCCTTATTTTTCAGTACAATAAAAGATTTAATTGCCCCATTTGCACAATAATTACCACAAAGCCATGGGTAGAAACTCTCCAGAGCTCTGCCCAGAGAAGCTGTGGCTGCCCCTGGACCCCTGGGACAGGGGAAGGTGTCCCTGCCATGGCAGGGTGGCACTGCCTGGGCTGTAAGGTCCCTCCCCAGCCAAAGCAGCCTGGGCTTCTGTGAGCACGAGCTGACTGACAAATCCAATGTGTCTTGGCCTGACAAGTCCAGAAGCCAAAGCTGAGGAAACCCAAACTCAAAAATTTTCACTGCAATGTCTGACTGGCGAGGGAACAGATTCTGCTCCTGGAAATACCAACACAAGCTGAACCAGCACAATACAGACTAAGAACAGATTTAAGGCCTAATACAGAACCAACCAGGCTCATTTTAATGGCACGTTATCCAGGATGTCAGATGAGATGGTTTAACACTCCTTCCTGGCCTCCAAATCCATAATCAATGAAATAATCCATTAGCTGCGCTTCAGAGAGTTTCTCTTGTGTTCTTGTGAAGGATCTGGGGTGGCCAAACCTTCACTCCCTGCTCCTGAGTTCCTCACACATTTGAATCACCCCCAGAGCACAGAGTGGGCTGCTGAGTTCATTGCAGTGAGTTCACAACCAAACACCCACATCAACAAAGCTGCTGCACACCACTAGGACACTGGGAAAGTTCAAGTTTTTCTAGGCCATCTGATCAGGATAAGCAATTACTTTCCACATTTTCTCTTCAGCTGAAAATTATTGATTTAAGCTTTAAAAAATCAGATGTCTTGTTGCAAAAGTTTTAGCAATTCCCAGTGACTCTGCAGACCTGAAAAAATCTTCTATTTTAATAATTATGATTGTTTACAGTAGTAACAACCACATGGAGTTCTTTATAGTACTCTAGAATCTTATTCTTCAAATAAACTGTGTAATTATAACATACTGGAGAAGCTGTACCATTATCTCATTTCCATTAAACTAATGGAAATTATTTACTCTTTTTTTGTTGTTTTCCACAGAGTTAATGCACAGGAACTATTTTAACTAGTCCTGAGACTTAACAATTTACACTCCATTCACAGATTTCTTGCCAATGAATTGGACTTAATGAATTCCAGCCATTTTAAGGGGAAAAAGTCTTTAACAACAATCATTACACCAAGGGAAGGTATGTGGAATATCCTCTGCTTCTTTGGAAGTAAGTTAGCTGCAGTCAGTGTCCTTTAAAAGAAACTCTCCAAACTTTAATCTGCAACTGAGTAGGACTACTCTGAAAGAAATCCATTTCCAGACTTGTCTGATGGACTCTCCCCAAGGGGTCCCCTGAGAGGAGCAGGTTTGGCTGGGAGAAGTGGCCCTGGTTCCCAGAGGAAAAGCTGTGCATTGGCTCTGTGACCAACATTGCCTTGCATGGGGCTAAAGCAGGATGCAAACCACACGGATGTGGGAGAGGTAACTAAGGGCAACCTTCAGAAAAGGTTATTTCCAGATACGAAGATGAACAGATTCATTTGCAGGGAGAGCAGCAGAGCCCTGCTTGTTTCTCCCTCCCAGTCACACACTGCACAGTGCCACAAAGCTGTGCTATGGTGAGCTGGGCCACCTCCCCTTCTCTGCTTCTCCCAGCAGAGCCATGTCTGGGTTCTTTGGAGAAGGGGCTGTGGACTAAATTTGCTGCAAAACAGAGACAGCTGGTGGCATTCAGAGAATCAGTTTAGAAATTTCTGCTTTGAGGAGGGCAGCCTGAAGTTGAACAGTGGTCACCAGGATGAGGGTCTGCCATCAGCCCACACCTTCCTTTCCTGTTCCTCTCCCAGCATCCCCTCAATCTGTGTGCTACAACTATAGCAAAGGACACAACTGTCCCATTTCCAAGTTTTTACGCTCCTGAACTCTGGAAGGGAGATCCCAGAGCTAAACAGACCAGGAGGAGCTGCCCTTTCCCCAGGGCCGACTGAGGGCACTCTGTGAACGTGCTGCTCTCACAGGCATCTCCAAACACGCCGCCTTCGGTTAGCAAAGAACATTCCTAATGCAATTAGCAAATTAACAGAGTCTAAATATTGTGATGGCAGGTAGTTAGAAGTGCTCCTAAATCCACACGTATGAAAAGCACGAAAGGCAGGTGCCTGCAAACAAGCACTGACTGGTCAGGATGTCTGCAGACCCTCACAGACACACTGGGAGAGCCAAGAACAGGTTTGGATACTACACAGAAAGATATTTTCAAATATGAACCCTGCTTTCTCTGTCTAACTTATTTCAACTCTCAGGCATTAAATTACCAATGTAGTATCAATGTCCTATCTTTAAAAGCAAGTCCATTCTAGAGTAACAAATGGAAAATTATCCATGGTAGGTAACTATAAGAAAATTATTACATAAAATAATATATACACTAACCTAAGTTTATATTTACCTTCAATAATAATTACAATTACATACACTAAATGTGAACTATGACTAGAAATGGGGTTCCAAATTATTGTTCTTTTAATTGGAAGCTTGGAAATTGGGCGGGGGAAATGAGGGAGCTGGTTTTCACTTAGTATCAGATGGGAGAATTCCCGCGCTGCATTATGGTGAAAAACAGTGACAGCTCACAAGTGCTGCAGAGATGGAAGGGACAGAAAATGTGCAAAGATACAGAGGAACAGACAGGGAAATATATGATCGTTGTCTTTCCACAGTGGCTCCATGGCTGGATACTAATTACCCTCAGAGCAATGTCATTCGGGAGCAGCAGCAGCAGCTGGGTGTCAGAAGGGATGAGGGAGCAGAGGGCTCAGATCTGCTGGGCTGGGGAGGTGGCAGAGCAGGGCCCCCCTGGCTGAGCTGCACCGAGGGGCACAACGGCTGCCCCTGGCCCCTGCAGGGCACCCGGGCTCACACCTCTCCTGCAAACCCCACTGATGCACGCTCAAGTATTTCAGTGTTTGATTCTTCTTCTTGACAGAGAGCAGGGCTCCACTGAAAGCTCATTTAATAAAAATAATGCAATGCAAATGAACCTGAATCAGAAAAATTAGATTGATGGAAGTAGCTCGGTCGCTGTAATTACACAAGGTGTATTATTTCCTAAATTCTCTTTGCATTAAACATATACCATACATTTATCAAACATAATTAGCAGTTTAGGTGACAAGGATTTGATTTTTCTCCTGCAATAAAAAATCCTTCTACATGGGTATATACATCTGAAACATAATAGGAACATTTTCACACTATCATTGTTTACTCCTCAAAGAAAAATTCCATAAAATCAAAGAATCGGAGGGGAAATACTGTGTGGGACTTACAAAGCACAAGACGAGGAAGATGGCCAGGTCAGTCTTCTGTGGATTTCATGAGCATAAAATAAAATTAAATCAGTCCCAGCTTTTAAGGCTGTTAGTCAAATAAATCATATTTGAAAGCAAAATAATTGATGATACCCCAGATTTCCCTTATAATCAACCTTTAGTTTTTTCAACCATAGAAATAAATTGATGAAAAAACAGCAAGAGAAGCAGAAGATACAAAAGAAAGTTGACAAAGTTGAATTTCCAACACAACTAAGATAATCAAGTTTTTCCCTCTCTCAATGTTTCTTGGGGGTTTTGGACTAACAGAGGGCTTTGCTTAGGTTTTGGGCAGTCTGGGATAGTTTTTAAACAGCTTCACAGAAAATAACTACATCAAAATAATGGCAGAAAGCGCTTTCATTTTTTTCTCTTCAAATCCCCATGGACTATGTGGGGACCTCAAGTCAAAAACCTTCACTTTAGAACAATAAATAAATAAACCCGCTAAAGCCTTCCCAAGGCTGGTCAACTGTAGCATAAGTAATGCAAGAGGCTGAGAGATGCCAGATAAATTTGATTACTATAAAAGATGGGAATATGTTTCTTTCCTCAGAGAATTCACAAAAAGGGGTCAAAAACAAAGCAGCACTGAAAGCCAACAACTTCATTTCGCCAGCAACTCAAGGCGAAAATACAATACAATTCCACGGGAGCATTTTATCACATCGGTGCAGACACCTCCTAATCTTCCATTTCTGAAAAAGGAAAATAGCAAAGAGAGAGTCCAGGCAAAATGGGGCTCTTCTTTCTTTTCTGGAAAAGGCACTCTGATTAGTATATCAATTGAGCAAAGAGTTCAAGAACTGTTTCTTCTTTCACCTGCTACCAGTGTCATAGTGACTCTAACACATTTCACTTGGAAAAAAAAAGTAATCTTACACTTCATGTTATTCTTCCAATTTGTCAGATTACCAAATCATTTATCTCAAATGTATTCAGAGCATCGTCAGGAGAAATGGCCCATTGTCCTTTCCTTGTTAAAGAAAAGCAAAGTCCTGACTCGTGTTAATTGTTCCAGTCCTGAGTAACGATGAGATCCAGAGACCTCCTGCACTGTTCCCTGACTAAGAGATAGTCCTGATTTCACATTTTCCCTCTGTAAACAGATGAGCTCCTGCCAGCTGCTCTTACAACGGCACCAGGATTTTGCAAACCTCTCTGGAATTACTTTTTCCTTCGCATGAGGGTGGCACTTGATTTTTTCACCAACACATCGTGTTGCTGGCACAGTCTCACCACAGTCAGCTCCTGGCCCCTCCTCCTGAGAAAACACTACCCTTCCAGCCAGCAGAAAAGCCATGCTTACTTGAATCTATTAGATTTCACCTTATTTTCATAATTTCTTCAAAGTCATCCAGTTCTTCCTATTTAACATCCCAAACCCTTGCTCTATTAACAGCATCTCCCAGCACTGGGTCTTCAGCCCAGTTCCAGTAAACCACAGGTAACTTATACAGAAGAGTTACAAATAAGATGTATAAAAGAAGGTTGATCTGTAAAGAACAAGTAACTTCCAGACAGCCTGATAAATTCACTTTAGGCACACAAGCACTCTTCTTGCATGACACTTCTTACAAACAATCTGCTGCAAAAAGCATTTTCCATGGGCTGGCAGCACTGGCTGCTCTGCAGGACTCAGGAAAGGACAGGCTTGCAGCACTTTTTGTGGGTATGTTTTTCAGAGACTAAGATCCACACCCAAATTTGGTCAAAACCTGTTCAGATTCAGTATTAAATGCTTTGTAATAATCAAGCAGAGTCCTTTACTGTGTCAAACAATTTCAGTAAAAAATAAATAAATAGCTGACTACCTGGTTTATTCATGCTACTGCATCTTATTTTATCGTGGTCTACTACATAACTGCCCTGCAAGTATCACTTAACCCCTTGTTTCCTTTTTTCCATAGTACATGCATTCCAAACCCCTCCATTTCCAGTAAAGCAAACTCTAATACTTGTAATAGCACATACAAAATATTATCTACAGTAGGTGACCTTAAAGGTGACACCTTCATTTCCAGCTTCAAGGCCAGAAGACGTCTGTGGCCTGCAATGAAGAGCTGTTTGCTGAGGAGCACTAAACCTGTGTCAGCACATCAACAGACATCCCCACACCAGGAGGCCACTTCTCCAAGGCCTCCCCACGCCAGGCAGACACAGAAGACTGGCTGGAAGCCAAACACAGGCTGGGCAGCTGGAGCACACACTGGGACCCTGGCTTGGGAGACCTGGAGACAGCAGAGGAGCTGGGTGGAGTGAGAGCACGACCAGCACGAGTGAATTTAGGGGGTTGTTCATCACTCCACTGGTTTTGCACTTCTGCTCTGACAGAATAGCTCACAGTGGGGAAAGTCAACAGGATGGATCAGTCAGGCAATTCAGAAGCCCCAGACACTGAATGAAGGAAACAATACTGAGGAACTAAGAAAAGGGCAATACTGACTATCATGACAACAAACAAATCAGCTGCTGGCTTTAAAAGCCATCTATATGCTGTTCTCTTATCTTTTTTCTTTCTAACCACTGAAAAGCTTGCTTGCATCAGCACAGCACAACAGCAAAGCTGGAAGGAAGTCTGTGCTTTTAGAGAGCAGAAACAAAACGTGAATATGCCAAAAAAAAAACCCAAAAACCCAAAGCAGGATTTATGAAAGTGTTCTCAATTTTTTCAGACGCTGTGTTCTCCTTTTTAAAGAACCTGATGGCACAACATAAAAACTATTTCTCTTCCAGTATAGTTTTCAATAATAACAAAAAATCCTGACCACCAGCAATTTAAAAGCACAACGAAATTCTCTGATAAGAGACTTGGAGACTTAAATATGCTAAGACTACACAGAAAGGATGCTGAAAGGGCACTTCTAGAACATCTATAAAACTAAAATGCAAAAGTGTATGCAGTTACCTGTGCACACATTCCTTAAACTCTCAAAACTACATTTTCAGACTGGCACTGATGTATCAAACTCGATTGCTAGGAAATGCAGATGTTTGACTAACCAGGATAATGTTACTTTGGATCCCTGTGTGTCTGTTACAACTGAAAGCACCTTACTTTTCCCTACAGGAGCCATATCTCGAAATGCAAGAGGACAGTTTGGGTGACTAAGCTGGAAAAAGAGAATATTCTGTCTCCACTGCTGCCCTGGAGCTCCTGCTCTGGATCAGCCATGCAGCAAATCCATCCCTCCCCCCAAACTCTGCACTCCCATTTTTTCAGTGGGTTTTGCTCTTACTACATTCCAGCTCCTAAGCCCACTCTACCTCTCAAGCAAACCACTGGACTCTTGATCTTGAATCCCATCATCCAGCTTTTAAAATTCTCACTTTAGGACAGTTCAAAGCATCCTCACCAACACCCTCGCACCCATGGCATTCTGCAAAGTAGTGCTGCTCAGGCTCATAAACCCACACAAACCTAGAAAATTGCCCTAGGATATTTATTGATGCAACTTCTTGAAAGATTTTTCTAATGAATTTTGTTGCTGTGAAAGACCTCTGCCTTTCAAAAGCAGAAGAGTTTTATAAAAAATTAAAAGTTGGCATTTCTGAAATATTATTAGAAAAACTTGAACCACCTGGTCTAGGGGAAGGTGTTCCTGTCCATGGCAGGGGGTGGAACAGGATGGTTTTTGAGGTCCCTCCCAACCCAAACCACCCTGTGAGTCTCTGAAATAGCCTCTGCAGCAGCAATTTCACAGACATCAATGGCTCTGCTCACCCTGTGCATCAGACGGGAATTTTTCATTTCATACATCATTTAAAACTTGCTGCAGTGATTCCACAAACCTCTCTACAAGCACCTTCTTCTTCCCTAGCCCCCTTCAATCCAGGTTATTTTGGCCAAAAGTGAACACACAAGTAGACTACCATAACACTGACAACAGAGAAGCACAGGAACACCTAGCACTAGATAATGAAGAGAAAGATCTTATACTCTCAAATAATACTGCATCTTGTACTTGAATACATCAAAATAAAATTACACTGACTACATCATCAACAAACTCACCTCAAACATACCATAGCAAGAAATCAGCATTTGCACACAGGCATTTCAGTATTTTTAAATACAGATTTGCATTTATATCACATTTTCAGAAATTCCTCTCCCAGGATGGTGTAAGAGTGTGGACAAAACCTTCTCTTCCCAAAACCACTTGTTCAGACCTCCGTATTCTGGAGCCATTCAGACAGACAGATCACTGACTGCTGCAGCTGCCCAGATAAAATCGTAAAGATCACAATTATTGCTACATATTTTATTTCTGGAATAGGCTTTCAATGCTGAAATATAGAGATAAGTTCTGAAAATACAGCGTTCCATAACCTACGTGCAAAGACTTCAACTCACACTGTGGCCACAATTCATATCTCCAGACTGAGAGCTCAAAACCAGACAGCTTTGACCCAAAACCCATTGAAAAAAAGCTAAAAGCCCACTGTGAAAATCCAAAGCTAGAGGTTTACTCACCATTTATGAAGGACTTCTGGACTGTAGCATCTAACACAGGACACTCACTGCCCAGGAGTTAATTTAGTAATTCCTCTTCTTGTTCAGGATAAATCCAGAAAGTAGCTGGCACAAAGAAATGGAAAACACACATTTAGCTGGGGTTGGATGTGAACAAACAGAATTTCTTCTTGTCCATATAACTAACAAAAAAATCTTCTGTAACAGCTAATCCTATATAATGATACATCCTTCTTTTCAGTCAACACCAAAACATTTCTGTAAGCACTGGGAAAAAACTTTGATTTAAAGCAAATTAAAAGACAAGGTACAATGATAACCTGATTAGGAATATTCCTAATTCTTCTAACATGCTGGAACACATGCGAGTTTCAAAATGCAGTAAGTCATAGCACTCAAATGTTCTTGAGTGAGGAGAATTTTTGTGTGTAGCACAGCACGGGAACACAAGGAATGTTACAAAATCTAAGACCACTCAATGACAGCTTCTGGAAAGCTTCCCAAATTACTTGTCCCCAGTCACCACCCACACAACGAAAGATTCTGCTAACCACGAAACGAACACAAACGGTTATCTAGTTCCATTTGTGCAGCCAGCATGGAAACCTGCCAGCCTGAGAGCACAGCTCAGGATCTGGAGAACACCAGTCAGGCCCAAGCCAGCGAGCGCCAGGCTCGGCAGAGCTGAGGCACAAGGGATTCCTGCGCGGGGGCTCCCGAGCCAAAGGCTCCCACCCTGCTGCGTCACAGAGTAAAGATCCATAGCTCCAAACTGTTCCACTTCATCATGAACTTCTCAACTCGCCAATCAATACAATATTGAGCAATAAACAACAAGCCAGAAATATTCTTGAACAGAAAAACCAAGCCCACCCTTATTCAGAATTGTGAATCGTGCAGCTCACACGTGTTCCAACATAAGTTCAGGAAATAAAAATCTCATTAAAGCTGTAGCCAAAATTTCTAATTCATCAAAGGACCATGTTTTGAATACCAATGAATTTCATGAAAAAGAAGCACTTTTTTTTTTCTTGTCTGCATGTCTGTAAAATCTCTCTCAGGTTACAAAACCAAATCTGATGACACTGAAAAGTCTTTCAGGAACAAAGACAGACGAGTAAAACAACCACCAGATCTCTTTAATTCCATGCAAAAGTGTCAACAGCAAAATCACTGCATCTCTGCCATAGCAGAATATTAAATAGTTCATTAATATCCATTTTCCCTTCTTCTCTTTTCAGAGGCTACTAAAATTGTTTCTGTTTGATTTTACATGAGTGAAACTCCTCCCAAATGAAACAGGTACAAGGATCTTGAAAGAACACTCAAGTGCACATCACTCAAGCCCTTGGCAGGCCCTATCTCTGCAAAACAACAATAGCATCCCACTAATAACAATGACTTGCTTAACTATTCATTTTGGTAAATAATGGAACTGAAAATTATCTAGTGATGGATTTACACTTTTACAATGCATCTCAGGGATGAAAATGAATAGGGACAGAGAAATTATGTGTGTTACAATGGCTGACGCCACAACTTCAGATCCCACCTCGCTCTACAGAGCGGCACAAGCTGGAAAATGTGGCTCTGCAATTTTTAGCATTTTACCTTTGTCTAGTTCTACTGTGAGACATCCTATATATATTATTGGTATTATTGAGGCACTAAAAGATGCCAATTAAAACCCAAACACAGTTGTATAAGGCAGTAGTATGAAAATTACAATAGGTGTCATAGCCATTTTAATTCCAACTGCAATAAATAGCCCGTTCCCCAGACATTCCTTTCTTTATCAGTTACCACAGAATTTAACATATTAGGGTTTATATTTGAGAGAGCACTAACGGAATGGCCTAGGCAGCCTTTGCAGCTTTTTTTTATTTGAAAACTGTATTAATATTTCCAGTGGAGGCCAGAGGGTGACATGAGGCTCGCTCTCCATCACTTTCTGTGAGAAGCCCATGGAACCCCAAGACCATGTGGACCATGAGGTGAAAAAAATCAGAATATTTGGAGGCCGGAAGCTGACAAAGGCAATAACTTTTCTGGTAGCAATGGGAAACACTAAGTTTCTGTTTAAAAAGTTAAGGATTACTTTGTGTTTAAGTAAAAAATGGCAAGTGTTTACCTGTGACTATGAGTTGTCTCCCAGGGAGTTTATTATAAACAGTATTTCAAACACGGGACTTTAAGAGACAATGTATAAATATTTTAAATGGTAAAATATAGGTGTTGGCTTTTTTTTGTACCATGTCCAGAAAATTTGCACAAACACATCAAATTCTCCACCTAGGGAATTTACTTTATTGTTAAGTTTGCATTTAAAACAAATGTACATGACCTATTTTGGGGCTAATATAACTAAAAGGAGCCTATTTGTTGTTTATTATTTATAGAAGATTCACTTCAGATTAGGCCTTTTACAGATGTGTGTATCTGTGTGGCACCACAAAGCATCTCCCAATCTCCCCAGCCCTAAAACACACGAGGAAATGACAAGTTAGGATGTATCCAGTACACAGAGTGGTTTATAAAAGCCAAGATTAAAAGCTGGTTTTTCCCTCCTCAGAAAGGCCACATGAAAGAGCCGCTACCCTGGGTAATGCATTGACCTTCTGGGGCTGATAATGACAAGTTCAAGTTCCTGGAGTTGGGGAAGATGTGGAACTAAAGTAAGTGCACTCAAGCAACGAGTCCTTCTGCTCTGTTAGAATCCCACTCACAAAACCAGCCCCATGCAAAGAAAGAGGAAAACAGTTTAATTTTTTTATTTCTGTAACCCAGGAGTTTTTCTACACCATCAGCATGGCTCAAAACTGCTTTCTTAGAGGCTTCATCTAAGGCACTGATGTTTTTTTTCCATTTTAATAGAAAACTTGAAATTATTTCATATAAAAGGTGTCAAATTTATGAAAACAGAGACGCAAAATTGCTGCTCATGTCTAAAATTTTGCATTTTCAGCTTTTTCTTATAAACAGAGAAAGAATAAAACATGGTAAAATCATATCTATTATGTAAGAGATAAAACATCTCTTTTAAAAACTTCTAGAAAATCAGAAATGCATTTTTATACAACAACTAAGAAAAACCAGAGTTGGCCCAAAGCCTCCATTCCTACCAGTCATTAGTTTGGTACAGTTTTGTGGGTCACAGTGTCTGGAGCTCTTCAGGGGCAGAGAAAAACTCCACCACGCTGCTGCTGGCAGGACTGAGGCAGGGAAGAGAAAGCTCGAGAGCTGCAGTAACTGCATAGCTGGCACTGCTACTGGTGCATAGGAGGCTGTACTGCTGCTACTACCACTACTACTACAGACATACAACTCTGTGGTAGCACATTTTGCATTTTCAAATATTTATGTTTCAAATTACACAGTGATATTACAACCTTTACATCTTTGTTTAAGTTATATGAGACAAAAAAATAAAGGCTCAAACAAATGCTATGACTCCAGTTGGTGTAAATCAACATGTACATCATCAGGTTTTAATCATCAGCTCATGCCAAATGGTTTACATTGAAAGATTCCTGCCAGGACAGGCTGTGAGCACAAAGGGAATAAAATCATTCCAAAATAAATTCCCTTTTAAATTTTGCTCTAAAACAGTATTTCTAATTTCTTCCTCCTCACCCCCAATTCAATCTCATCTCAGAAACATTAATTTATTTAGAAAGAGAAATTAATCACTGGCATCTCCAAAGTCCTGGGTGATTCCAATCCAGTCAATTTTTGCAGATTTTTGCCTTTCCTTACAAAACACGGTGATCTTAAATACAAAACCTCACACGTTCAGAGAACACTAACATTTCTAAAACAAGATCTTGAGCTGAAGTTAAGAAATTGCTATAATTAAACTTGTCCAGGAAGACAGATTAAGGTCAAATATGTCTATTAATTTTGGGTATCCAGTCTCAGCCACCTTAGACGCGATTTCTTCCTTTGAAGCTCAGCATTGCCCGCCTGTAGCGCGCTCCCGGCCGGTGCTGGCGGCGGCGCGGGGAAGGTGCCGCTGCTGCAGAGCCCTGCCCGCTGCTCCCCCTAATCCCAGCGTGGCCCGCTNTTCTCGCTTGGAACAAAGGCGCCGCTCCCGCATCCCGCGCCCCACACAAAGGAGCCAAACACGGCACCGAGGGCAGCCAGGGGGTTAAAAACCGAGATCGCAAACAAATGTTTCCATAATCAACACTTACACAAGCAACGCTCACAAAACTACAGGAAAAAGAATCATTTTCTGCAAATAGCAGAAAAACGTTTTCTTCTTTATGGTGAAATATCCCTTTTTTTCGAGTATCAGCCTTTTCTATTTCAGGTTAGCTTGGAAAATAGAAAGGAAAAGGCTACCCTGGATTTTATTTTTAATTTGACGCAATAAAAACTGAAATACCCCTCTGAAAATCCTAGAGCCTGTGGCATAACTTATGTATTTAGATAAATTCTGACGTAGCTGTTATTTACCCAGAAACCAAAGAACAATCNTTACATCTTTGTTTAAGTTATATGAGACAAAAAAATAAAGGCTCAAACAAATGCTATGACTCCAGTTGGTGTAAATCAACATGTACATCATCAGGTTTTAATCATCAGCTCATGCCAAATGGTTTACATTGAAAGATTCCTGCCAGGACAGGCTGTGAGCACAAAGGGAATAAAATCATTCCAAAATAAATTCCCTTTTAAATTTTGCTCTAAAACAGTATTTCTAATTTCTTCCTCCTCACCCCCAATTCAATCTCATCTCAGAAACATTAATTTATTTAGAAAGAGAAATTAATCACTGGCATCTCCAAAGTCCTGGGTGATTCCAATCCAGTCAATTTTTGCAGATTTTTGCCTTTCCTTACAAAACACGGTGATCTTAAATACAAAACCTCACACGTTCAGAGAACACTAACATTTCTAAAACAAGATCTTGAGCTGAAGTTAAGAAATTGCTATAATTAAACTTGTCCAGGAAGACAGATTAAGGTCAAATATGTCTATTAATTTTGGGTATCCAGTCTCAGCCACCTTAGACGCGATTTCTTCCTTTGAAGCTCAGCATTGCCCGCCTGTAGCGCGCTCCCGGCCGGTGCTGGCGGCGGCGCGGGGAAGGTGCCGCTGCTGCAGAGCCCTGCCCGCTGCTCCCCCTAATCCCAGCGTGGCCCGCTCAGGCAGGGACCCCTCCCACTGTCCCAGAGGCTCCAGGTCCCGTCCAACCCGACCCTGGGCACTGCCAGGGATCCAGGGGCAGCCCCAGCTGCTCTGGGCACCCTGTGCCAGGGCCTGCCCACCCTCCCAGCCGGGAATTCCTTCCCAGTGTCCCGTCCATCCCTGCCCTGGCAGCGGGCAGCCGTTCACCGCNTTTTCTGCAAATAGCAGAAAAACGTTTTCTTCTTTATGGTGAAATATCCCTTTTTTTCGAGTATCAGCCTTTTCTATTTCAGGTTAGCTTGGAAAATAGAAAGGAAAAGGCTACCCTGGATTTTATTTTTAATTTGACGCAATAAAAACTGAAATACCCCTCTGAAAATCCTAGAGCCTGTGGCATAACTTATGTATTTAGATAAATTCTGACGTAGCTGTTATTTACCCAGAAACCAAAGAACAATCTGTGCTATTAAGATTTTTTTTTTTCCAAGACATAACATTATTTCTTAACATTCCTAAATATTCATTATGGGAACACACAGCCTATAAAAAGCTGATTGTTTTTCGTTAAATTTGGATACTTAGGAGGATTCTGTGCACAAGTTAAATAAACAGATATTTGGATCATTTTCAAGGGAATGTTTAAAATACAGAAAGTATCAATCATGACAAAGGCAGGTATTCCCTCAGTACTGGTTTCTCTTCAGCCCCTCGGGGAGCCCACCCTTCCCCTCCCAGCCCTGCTGGACTTGCAGTGAGGTCCTGAGTTCTCAGCAACTCTCTCAGAGGGAAGACGAGAGAATTTCCCTGGTTCAGGATCTTTCTGTTCTTCCTTCTTTGGAAGTTCCATATCTGGTATTTTTAAGTCACATCCTCCTTCCCATCATTCTGTGACATGGAAAATGTCCCACTTTGCCCAGACACAATTTTAACAATTTCATTTATATCAGAGGGTGCTTATAGGTACATTTATTTCAATCAGATACTTATTTGCATTCAAAGATATTGCAAAAAAATTAAGTACCAGAAGACTGATACAGTGCCTTAATCTGAGTGTAGTAAAGTCCAGGAGCTGATCTTGAAACCCACACTCTAAACGTACCTGTTGACTTCCTGCAACTGTACACAGAATTCAAGTAATTGCAGTAAAAAAAAGGATATTTTTATAGCCTGAGCCAGCCTGTTCCTACCATTTATAGGAACAACTGCTGAGTTTGCCACGAGAAAATGGTGTTTAAAAACAATATCTGAACCTACACCCCTTTCTTAAAAGTAATTTTTAATGCAAATTGGTCCTTCCTAACCCAAATGTGGTTTAACCCAAGCCAGAGCTGTTGGCCACCGTGCAAACCAGTCCAGCAGAGTTTTACTGCCAGAGGAGATCGGGTCAGAGATGGCTCCTGGTGTCAGATCAGTCACTGACTGCCTCAATTACCTTTGGCAAACCATTTAACCTTTCTGTATTAATGGTTTCCTGCCAGTAGAATAGTTGTTCATCATGGTCGGGAGGAGTTTAGCCCGTTAATTAATAAAAATAACTATAAAAGTACTCTTTCTTTAATTCCAGTATCTCTCTACTCTGCAGAACAACACTGAGGCTCCAAACTCCTCTGCACATTAGGTAGAAATGAGCTATTTCTAGGTAAGTGGGTGCTATTTCAGAGCAGATTTTCAGCATCCACACTCTAATGGCTTCACAAATTATGAAGAAGTACAGGGCTCGTGGTTTTCTTGCAGCTCGTGACTAACAACAACAAAAAGAAACAGCGGTTTGTCCTGAACTGACAACTTGTATGGGTTAGAACACTTCCCTAAGTTTTAATGAGCTAAATGCGTTTAAAAGGTATCTGTTGTGAAAATCACCTTGATCTGAGACCTTCCATGCCATGTTCCAGCCTAAACAAACTTTAGTGCCTGGAAAACAGCCCTGGAAAAGGGAGTTTCTAAGGGAAACAGTGACAGCACAGCAGCTCCACTGCAGCACCCTGACAGAGACCACTGCAATACAGTCTATTCCAGAATCATTTTTCTTTTTATTATTTCATTAAGTTGTATCTCACTAAAGTTCCTCCTAGGATCTCTCTACAGCACCAAATTTTTCATTGAGAAAACTATAAATCATAGGCCTAAATTACAATTTAATTATAAACGCCTTCCCTTCTAATGCTGCCTGGGACCTTTTACCCTCCTACATAATTCTAAAAAATGACCCCTGTCATAATTTCCTTCACTAGAATAATATGCAGAGATCTAATCCTGAATCCTGCTGTCTTATAATTTAATATAAGAGGTAATTATTATTCAAAAGATAATGTTGCAGATATTGAAAATATTCTGAAGTTTAAGTCTAAAAAAACCTTCCCTGGTATGTAAAAAGCTTCTCATTTGACTCTTGCAAGAAAGGAAATAAATAAAAAGGTTTCAAGACTTTATGCAAAATGCTAGAAATATTATTTGTAGCTGAGATTTGTCAACTATAATTTCTATAACCCTTGAACTACGGAGAAAACACTCACACACAGCAAAAGCAGGAAGGCAGCAGACCATTTATTATCGATCTCTGCTTTTTGCCATAGGTTAGGCAGAAAGTTCTGGGCTGATGTTGTCCAGCTGAAAAATACAGTTTAGGTGGCTCCACATTGGAGTCTAAGGTGGGCCAAAGTGAAAAGAAAACCAAATCAAACAAACAAAACCCACCATCATGAAACCACCTTCTTACACCTCAAATTTTATTTTAAATTGATCACATCAAAGGCACAGTTGCATTTATTCAAAACACGCCTGTAAAGAAGTTAAATTATAATAAAACCTTATGGAATTAGTACATTTTTCCCTAAGTCAGAAAAGCAAGAAGTAACACCATTATGTCAGTTCCTCTTGCACAAGAGACGTGGATTTAATCTCAGCCCAGGAGCACGGCTGTTGCTGCCTGGCTGTTCCCTCTACATAGGAAGGCTTTGACCTTAAAGCCCTCTTCTCTAAAACTGGGATTCATCAATTAAAATCTGTTTTCTTTCAAGTTAACTCTTAGGGTATGCAGGAATATCTGCCAAAGAAGGGAACTGAGTGCAGCTGGAGCAGGAGAAGGTGAGAATGAGCATAAGGAGAGAGAATTCACAGAAAGAATTCAAGTATAATAGAGTAAAAGTCACAAAACTGGAATGTTTTTCCTGTTTCAAATTCAGGGAGTGAGCCCCATTTTTTCAGGTAAATGAGATATCAGATGAGCTTCATTGCTTCTAACCATATCCAGCTCCATCAGTGAGAACAAATAAAATCCCCTAACTGACAGATTCAACATCCTGGAGAGGGAGAGGCCAGCAAGGTTATCAGAAAATGGGGTTCACAAGAGGTAATTATAGCCTGTGCTCACCCTGCTTAGGTGAGGCAGAACATCACGATACAGCTCCATAAAAATCAAACTATATAATGCAGAGGCACCAGTTTACTGCTCTCTTTGGTTTTGCTTTGGGAGCAGTTCATTTAAGACATAATAAATTGAAGTTTTTTCCTCCTGTCCCTCCATAAATCCAGGGACAGTGCAAATGAGGAGGTGCTCATTACGGACAAAGGAAAGGGGCTCCCCAGACAGTGGCACGAGCTGGGAGCATTAAAGCTCTCATTAAAGGGAGCCCTGTGCTTTTTGTAATAAGGAATATTACTTAATAACACTCCAAGCATGGTTCACTTCATACTGCTGAAGTGAGCTTTTGGGGGGCAGTGAAGGGGAAAAGAGGGAGCGTCCACAGTACCACAAACATCATAAAAACAGAGATGGAATTTTGCCGGTAACGAATTAATAATGAGTGAGGAAGTGTCACTGACTGCCTCTAACTGAATGGCTTCATGCAACACACGGATTCAAGGATCCTAGGGGGATTCATAGAAGATGCTAGACTTTTCTCCTAAATGAACAAACCAAACCAGACTGCAGGGACACAGGTAGGAAATCATTTCAGTTCTCGAAGCAGAAGGATAAGAAAAGGTTTGAAGCCACCACCGGGGCAGTTGGCCAAGAAACCACTACTGTTAACACATTACATTCTTTGTGCACATCACAAACTTTGCCTAAGAAGATCTTGTACTTGTCCCTACAGAATCCAATTCTGGTTTTGCCAAGCCATCACTCCCACCTGTCAGATTACTTTGAGTTGTGCTGCTATCACTCAATGTACTCAGTAGCTCAGCTTTCTGTTGTCTGAAAGTGCAGTAAATAGATTTCCTACTCTGTGATTCAGCTCATTAAAGCAAACACTGCAATGGCCCAGGGTCAGGGCAGACCCCTGCCAAAACTCACTGTATACCTCCTTGCATTCTGACAGTGATAAGTTTGCCCTAAAAATGATTCTTCAACCCGTTCTACACCACTCATCTCAAGCAAATTTCCTCAGCTTGCTTATAAATAAAGTCTTGTGAGGAGTGTCAGAAACCTCCCTAAATTGGAGCTCTATGACAGCGATTGCTCCTTCCCTGCCCACACCTGTTACGCTGCCATACAAGTTGTGTTGCTTAGAAAATATTTTTTCTGTCAAGTCTGTGTTTGTTATTCATTCCCTTGTCATGTTCCACGTGCTCACAAATAGCCTGGTTGCTTTTTCCAGAGTTTCAGCAGGAAATGGAGGTTCCTGACTGGTCTATAGTTCCTGTCTAAAGTCAGGACACTGAACTGTCTTCCAGGATTTCACCTTCCCTGCAGAAATCTTCAGAGCGAGCCACCTCTGGTTCTGAGTTTATTTTGGCTCTACATGTTCTTTTAATGAGTTTTGAAACCAACAGCTCTGACAGCAGCTCTCTTGGACACTTTAAGCTGTTTCTTCTCTTCAGGACTCACATCTCACCCCTTTGGCAAGGGCATTAGTTATGGTAACTGCTGTCCCACAGGCAGCTTCAAGAGAGAAGATACAGGAACTTCTGGTTGTATGAAAATTCTCTTTGCTCTCCACTGAATGGTGAACCTACACTTTTCTTTATTTTCCCACTCCTCATGTTCTTAGCATTCTTATTTTTCCTATTTTGATACATCTTGCATCCTATTTGATGATTTGGCCTCTCTGGTTTTATCACGATGTGCTCTACTGTACTTTTATTCTTTTTCACGCCAGTCTGCAAGGTGGTTCCTTATACCTGGCATCCATCCTCTGTACTAGGATAGTTGGCACTTAATAAAAAGATTCAATTTATGTAATTATTCAGGTTCTGGGTCTGAATAATTCCCAGTAATTGTCACATTAGGTGTCCAAGACTTTCACTATCACTGATTATTCTTAGTTTTAATTGCCCACTAAACTCAAAACTTGCTGCCCTTTTGCCTGTGATGGCCCAAGTAGTTTTGGGTTTGCCTTCTGCTTTCCTTTGACACACTCACTCAACATTGCAGTGAGCATTTAAGTTTTTTTACAGTATTGTACATTATATGGGGGACTAACAATATTGTCACTTTTCTCCTGTCTGTAACTGGAGGCCAGAACAATCAAGCCCAAGCTTGCACTCTTTGCTGATGGCAGCACTTACTCACAGGTCCATGAACATCCATTCCTCCAACTTTGCAGAAGTACTTTTGCAAAGGGAACCCAGCCCCAGCACATTTTCTCTCCCATTTAATAGGCTGCTTTAAGAGCACGTTTACTTAGTCCTCATCAAACACGGGTAATTGACAGCTCTCCACCCCCAGCATCCCCACTCCGAGAAGGCCGTTTCCCCAGGAGCCGCCTCAAACAACCTCAAACACTTTATTACTGGTCAATTTGGGTTTCCTGCCCACTGTAAGTGGCAGTGCTGAGGGTCTCTAACTCTCTCTAGTCTCGCTAATCAATATAAGCAGTCACTTCCACGGCGTTTCCCTGCTACTCAGCAAGAAGGACGAGAGAGTGCCACGGGTTGTAAATAGCAGAACGGCCTCAGCGGTACATCAGAAAGTTAAACTTCAGAAACAGGAGCCCGCTTTTATTTTGGACTTTTGGGCTTCTTTTGGGATTTTCTCTGTTTTGATTCTTTCCAGCCAGAGAAAAGCACTGCACTTGGTTTGATGCCATTCCCACTAACAGCCTCCTCGATGGGGAGGGTCATGGTCCCCCTCCCAGGCACAAAACTTCCCTGGGAGCAGCCCGTGGCTGGAGACAGCACCAAGAAATTCCATAAAATGCCAACCACAGCTTTACAATCACCACGTTACGGGTATGAGAAAGTCGGGATTAAACAATTATTGCCTGGAACTAAGGCAGTAAAATTTGTTTATGAGGTAAATTTTAACAAGAAACAAACAGTTAGTGTTGTTTATAAGCAAATTCAAGCTGTAAAATCCAGGGAATGCTTTGTAAATGCCCGTCCATGGGCCAGGTGAGGTCCTGGAGGGAAGCTCCCTGCTGCTTGCAGCTGGTTCTCACATGCACAGTGTGACCAGCTCCAGGTGACATCAGAGCCAGTGGCTTTGCCCAGGGATGGCAGGGACAAAACCTTCTCTTGTTGGTAAAAGTATTTCTTCTCTCAGGTCTTCCCTTCTACTGCACGGAACAACCTCCTTGTCCTGTCCATACCCAAAACGGCCACAATGACTAATCACAGTACTCCAGGGTTGTTCACATTGGAAAAGGCTTCTAAGCTCCTCAAGTTAATGCACCACTACCAAGGCCACTGCTAAACCATATCCTGAACTGCCACCTCTGCATCTGCAAGATGCCAAGAGACAGAAGAGAAGGCTATGATTTAACAGCAAATCAGTCAAGCAGAGTCTGCTAAAGGCCCCTCTGGTGTACAGCAGAGTGCTTGGATCCACTATAAATTTATACCAAATTCGGTCTAGTCTGGTTTCCCACTGCCACCTTGTTCAAGAGAAATTGGCCGTATTCTTACTCAGCACTGCAATGTACTGTCTGTTTTAGTGAAATTATTTCATGAGGCTGAGCCCCAGGAGGACTCTGGGGTCTCCCTGCAGTGCAGTGTGACCGCACCAGCACAACAACGAGGAGCAGCCACCCAAAGCTCCCGCGGCAGCGCAGCAGAGATGGGGCATCCACACTTCACGGCCCCAGGACAGGATGATCCAGGGATGCTGCAGATGTGGAGACTAAAGGCCAGCCCCTGAAAAGCCAGAGCCAAAGGCTGATGTGGAACAGCAGGGACACGGATGGAGGGCCAGAGCAGTCCCTGCACCTGGCTCTGCAGCACAGCCACCCTTCCACCTCCACAGACTCCCAGGGAGCACACGTTAGCTGGGCAGAACCCAGGAATGCTCCTGCTTTCATAAAAACCCTTCTAGCACCTCTTGGCATACTGTGAGGAAGGAAATCCACCTTTCCTGATCCCACTTTACTCTTCCACAACAAGAACGAAATAAAAAAACCTGGGGGGAAAAATGTAACATTATTCTTTTTACTGCACACTCACATACACACAAAAAATCTTTAAAAGTGAGTATCTGCCTACTGCAAAGTATTGAGGTGAAAAGGGAGGTGTTATCATGCCCGTTCCCCCAGGATCTCTTAGAGCGTGTGTGTTTCTGTGGTGGTTGGCTTGTGGTTTCGTTGTTCACTACAGTTTCCCAGAGCCCTATATTTTACTGAAACGTAAGTACAGGCCCACCAATTTGCTGACAAGCTGATCTATTGGCTCTAGGACACTGAGGGGAATTATGCTCCTGCTGCCCTGATGCTCTCCTTTGTTTAGAAAAAGAAGAGAGAAAGAGAGAGAGTGAAAAAAAAAATCCTCAATCGTTTAGTACAAGTCATTTTACATGCTGGGATAATGAAGTATAAAAATGCCTTCAAAGGACTGATTTCCTACTTTTAACTCACTACCAGCCGAGCTCTTTGTGAGGCCCTCTGGAACATGCATTCCCAGCCCCACTCAAACAAAAGAGCTGCGAATTCATTAAACTATTTAATTATGCCTTTTTATTTTTCTCCATTAGCAAGCCCTGCCAGAACAAAGTAAATAAAGCCACCATGGTCTTTCCCCAGCAGACACACTGACTGTTTTTATTCTTTATTCAGTTTACAATATAAAGGGCTATTTTTCCCCCCTCCTTCTATTCTTGGCGAGTTTCCTAATACAAGCCCTACAAACAGAAGCATCCAACTGTACATGCGACGCATGGAAGCCGGGAGCAGCACTCAGCATTGCGAGCACATACCCCAGACAGCTTTCAAAGTACCAGCAGCCAACGGCAGCCAAACAGCACTTTGCAGCCAACGTGGAAAAGATATTAGCTTTTTTTTAATACTCTAGTAAATTTGCTTTTTACATCTATTTCTTTTCAGAAGGGCTTGTTATTGAGCTTACTGTCCACAAATTCCATTGATCTCAGGCTGTGACTCAATCCATATGCTCACGCTTTGACACCAGCACAGCAAGCAAGCGATACAAATCCTGTTCAGGCTACAAACTTATTGATTTTATAGATTTCCCCCAAAGTTGTGATAATGATATATCATTGTTAAATTTGGTAGAACAAACTGCTTTCCCAATCTGTCAATGCGAGCATGAAAACCAATTCACAGCCTTGTTTAGAAGGCTTTCCCTTCAGAAGAATAACTACTGCTGGCGGAGGCAGATCACCAACACCCCGCCGCTGGCAGCGGGGTGATGGATGTCACCTTTCCAGTTGCCCTTTCCTGACCCACAGCCCGCTGCGTTCCCAGACTTGCCTCCTGGTTATGAGAACCACCCTTATTTTTCAGAAGCCTTTCTCAAATTCATTATTTAAAACTTGCAGTAGATGTAAACTGTAATAATAGCTTTTAAACATATTTCCTTTAAATATTTTAGATGCATTAAGATGACATGAGAATTATTGATTTTAGCAAATCACTTTTGCTTGTTCTCTTGCTGGGCTCAGATAAATGGCAAAGTCGTGCTTTTCCCTTCCATGAGAGGGAGACAGAACACTGGCTTAAAGAGGAGTGGCCTCATCCCAGCTCCACCACAATTCCTCAACCTCCCAACAGTGGGAACAACGGAACATGGCCCTTCACAGCGACTGCCTTCCCCTGCCAAACCCACTCGGGCATTTTCCTCATGGTGTTCCACTGCCAAAGCAGAAACCTGATCTGCCACATCTCCCAACCAGCAAGCATGAGGCCGTGCCAGAGGCATTAGGAAGACGAAACTCAAGCTGTTTCTCAGGTTCTGAGAACGCGACGTGAGAAGCTCATCAGCCCTTCTGTGCTTATCACAGGACAGAAGGGCTCTCACCAGCACCACGTCTGCAGGGTGCAGGAGATGGACACAAACTGTAAACAGCTGTTGTGTTTTTAACAAACCATGAAATAGCTCCAACAAAACCGTTTGCTGGAATGACAATGTCAGCTTTCATTCCCACATTCTCCTCCAGCTCTGAAGCAACTATTAGGCCTCCAAAAGGAGACCTAGAAATCATGAACAAAACTCTTGCCAAAGAAATTGAAGTGAATAAAAAGGCAAGACTTACAAATTTAGAAAACTAAATTTAGGAAATCCATGTGAATGAATAATTTCTCTCGAAAACCTTCCCTTTTCCATCCCAGCCCTTCTGCCTGTTATTTATCCATCTTCACTCAACATCCATCTCTTAGCGCTGGAAAAGCAGCTTAACTCCTCCGACATGATGTCACTAGTTCAACACACCCCACACAGCGAGAGCTTTACTGTGCTCTCCCCAGTCCTGCGGGTGATAAGTGCCCACATCTGGCAACCCAGCCCTGAGCATTTAACCGTGTTCCTGGGACAGCAGCTCAGAGACACAGTTTGAAGGGCTGAACATCTCCCACCAGTGCCTCTCCTTTCACTTCTGATTTAATTCAAGGTGATGGGTGCTGAACTCTTTTACCTACCATGGCTTTTTCTGAACTTGCTGAATGCCCTTTCCAAATATGTCTTTGTGAAAAGTCTTTCTGAACTTCAGGGCACTAGAAATTCAAGCACCTGCCTGCGGTCTGGTCTCTCTTCTCTGTCTTCCAACTCTGATAAGAAACAACAATTCTGATATATTTCTCATTCATCTGTGGTAGTTTCACTGTTTTCTCACTGAAACAGCAATGTCAGGCTAACAGAGAGGTCAGCATAAATTCAGATATTTTATTATCATGTTGCTGAGCTGTGCTCCATGCTTCTCTTTCACAGCATGGGCACAAGGTCTCACAACAACAGACTGTCTATTTGCTGGGCAGAGGAGCTTCTACCAATAACAGAATCAGCATTCAACTAGTGCTGTTTGAAGAAGTGAAGACCTTAACCTGGAAGGTGTCATCAGGAACTCACTTGTGTGATGGGAGAACTGAGACTTTGTGAAACTGTAGGACTTGCCAAAGGCCTCACAAGAAACCAGTGGTAAACTGGTGCCCCAGGGATGGAGACCCTCACTCAATGTATATTACACTCATTCTGGATCACATCAGCTCTTGTCTTCTTCAAGAAAAGATATTCACAAAGGGAATGTCCTCTACTATTCCTAATTATTCCTTGTTTACTGGACAAATAATGACTTCAGTTCAGACTTTCCCTGCAGTAGTAAAGGCTGCTTTACTACTGGCTCCTCTACTCTGTTCCTGATGACCTTTCATACCACTTCATCTTGAATTTATATAACCCCTACAATAGGAAAAATCTGTTCTTGGTGTTCCCACTCAGGGTAAGAGAACATGGGGGAGGATTAACATCGTGGTTCCAGATGACGACAGAAGGGAACTGCTGTTTCAGAAAAAATTAAGTCTGAATGTGTAACAGGAATGTAAAGACATCAAAAGAGTACAACTACTTCCAAAATTATCTTAATTCCTTCCTTGCCCTGTGCCAAAGCAATCTGTTTGGACAAGCCACAGAATCTCTGCCTTCAATTTACACTTCTGGAAAAATAAGTCTTTCCTTTCTCGCATCCCACTCTTTCTCACTTTCCACCCCCCCAAAAAAAGGGAGAGAAAAGGGAAAAAAAAGCCCTTCCTGATAATTGCACTGGTCCAAATGTGCAGGGCTTTCATACAGAATGATGGCTTCCCTTGTCTCCTGCATTTGTTCATCTCCTTTGGGAGGAGCAATTTACAGAAAGCATTATCGATTTTTGCCATAATAGGTACAGAGATGCCTCACTGTCCCCGCTCAGCCAGCTCACTCTCTGCATCACAACTGTCAGGCCAGTTTGTGAAGACCGTCATTATTTTTTTTCAAGTAAATCCATCACAGGAGTGGGGGAAAAGTGATGAAAATAAAATTATTTTCACCTTGCCATAAAAAAGAATGGCCGTGTTCCCTAACAGAAATAAGTGCAAATGCTGTCAACTAAGGGAGCGGAAGGGAAATTCAAAGCAAATAAAAGTGGGCTGGGGGGAGGACGGGAAGGGGGGGTGCAAGGAGGCATGGCAGGAGCTAATTTACTTTGAACACATTCTGGAATTTTCCTGTTAAAGCCGCTATTTACAACTCTTCCAGTTGTTCTTCATGTTCTCATTTCTCAGGAAGTGCTGAAATCTATACTTTATACAGATATTTGCTTTGGCTTTTAGGGTGTAGAGGAGATTGTGGGTTTGGGGATGCAGTTATTAAATATTATTGGTCTGGGGGATGAAATGTGCCGTGAAAGCTCCCTGTGAATGCAGACCACCCATCCACCCTGGGATTACCGCTGCTCTCCTCCTTTGTGCGGGGCTGGGGGCTTCTCCTGCTCCCCGTTCTCCGGGGCAGGCTGAGGCCACCAAACTCATTCTGTCCCTGATCAGCATGTGAATGTTGAGGGACACTTGCTTCAAATATTTCTGAAACTAAAAAAGCCTTTTAGAAATCACATCTAAAAACAAACAATTCCCCCCTGCCCCTTGCCTGCATTACTGACTCTCCGACAAGCCCTTTGGTATTCATCCCTCCTCCTTGATTAGTTTTTGCTGTACCCTTCATGTTGGTCACTTATCTCACATCTTGAAGGTCATACTCTGTACTCCCCTATTCCAGCGGCCCTGGCTTGTTTTTTATTCCTGAAGACAGCCTTGTTTTGGGCTCAGAAGGTTTAATCCAAGAATTGGCTCTGGATCTAATTCCCAGATCCTCAGTTCATTAGCCATGAAAAGTGATAGCTGCTTAAGATTTTTATGAGCCATTGTTCCAAAGCGGGCCACAGAAACGGCACAATTACCCAGCGCAGTGCACAAAGCCCCGGCTGCCTCTGGCACTGACACGAGGAACTCGATAGCAATCAAACAGCTTAATGAAAAGCAGCAAGTTTGCTCTTGGTAAGGAGTGAGGATCTGTGAAGTTTGTTTCCAAGTGGTGCTTTCTGTAAGGACACTTCTTAGGACAAAATTTAAATCACCCTACCCATCCTTCAGGAATGCTGGTGCTAAAGGAGACACAACTTGGCTTTTTAACCCTTCCACACAAGCACTTGTGAACATCACAGAATCCTTTGGGTTGGAAAAAGATTTAAAATCACTGAGCCCAGATGTTCCCCCAGCATTGCCAAGGCGACCACTAACCCATGTCCTCAAGTGCCACATGCACACCTGTTAAATCCCTCCAGAGATGGGGACTCCACCACTGGCAGCCTGTGCCAGTGCCTGAGCATCCTTTCCATAAAGAAATTCCTTCAGATGTCCAACCTGAACCTTCCCTAGCAGAGCTTAAGGCTGTTTCCTCTTGTCCTGTCCCTTGTTCCCTGGGAACAGGGAGGAACCCTGAGAACAACAGGACTTCCTATTACCTCCAGCATTTAAAGCTCATCTGCCCTGTCCCTCTGGACTCTCAAGCAAATCTAGACATTAATATTGAAGCTGGCATTCATTGTAATTAGGCCAGGCAAATAGTGAGAAAACCAGCAAGGTGGCTGGACAGAAACATCAGAGGATTGCTCCCAGGCAGGGTGCAGGAGAAGCAGTCCCATGTCCAAGTAATTATAAGGATGTGATGCAGGCCAGCAAAATTTAAGAGGTTTAGAAATAAAGTGGGTGCTTTACTGAGCAGTGGATTAAGAATAAATGTAGCCAAGCCCAGTGCAGCTCAAGTGCTTTCAACCTAATTTTCAGGCGCTTCCAGGCTGACAGAAATCCCACCTGCCCGAGCTCCCGCTTGCCGCGCCAGACAGCGCGAGCTGGGCTGAGGGCACCCTTCAGGATCTGCTCCCAGGTCTTTACATCCTGCCTTAATCCACCTTGTGGGCCACCCTATAGCTGGCTGCACCACGTCTGAGCTCAGCAGCACGTCCTGGGCAAAGGCATGTCCCCGTGCCTGGGTCTGCTGCCCCCGTTCCCCAAGGACAGCCCTTGTGTCCAGCAGATCCCACCACGCTGCAAAGCGAGGGAGCTGCCCCTTGCAGAGAGAACATCCCTGCCCTGTCACTGCCCGCCCAGAGAATTAGCACCGAGCCAGCTAAAATTCCCACCTCGGATTACACCACAGCAACTTCCCCTTGTGAGCCTTTCAGGATTGGAGGACAAGCAGCAGAGCCCTGGCACCTTGTGTCCTTGGATCCACAGTCATCGCAGCAACAGCTTTGTGTTCTGCAGATATTTCTGGTCTGTCTCTCACTGGACATATTTATATTAAAAGCCCTATACACTAAGAAAATGAAACACAAAGCAATAGGTGGGTCATCCTAGGTACACATGAGATGCTGCTGTTGCTCTCAGTAAACAGCCAACATCTTTCAGGGTGGAGCTGGGCTGTGATGATCCTTGGGGGTCCCTTCCAGCTCAAGATATTCTACGAGTCTATGATTTCACAGGAAGAAAGTGGGAGCTGGGAGGGCGGCAGTGATGGGGACAGCAGGCACGGGCAGGCCTGGCAATGCTGCGCTCTCCCTGTGGAGCTCCACCACCTCCAGACCCCACAGAGACACCCCACCCTTTGTATCTGCCTCAGGTATCTGTAGAAATTCAAATGCTGGTTACTCAACTAGAAAGCAAAAATTTAACTTTGTCATAGATCAAACGTATCAAGACAATTTTGCTAGTTTGTTAATTGTATCTCTCACTCTCCTCTGTACAAATAACAGGGCAATCCTGTGAATGAATTCCCATCCTAGGGGAAGCATTAGTCGAAATTAGTTTAGTTTTTTCCTTTGCTCTAACAAGTACACATGAGATTGTAATTGTTTCTAAGTCTCTGCTCACTCTGTCCACACTGAGGGCCGTGTCAGGGCAGGTGGCCACCTCCTGGCTCTGTCATTTAGCCAATATTGAGCTGCACTTCATTCCTACGTATGTTCAGACACAGCCATCCCCACCCGGAACAGATGCGCGCACACACACACGTGGCTGCTGGTTAATCCAACAACCCCAGTAAAAACAGGAGGACTGGGAAAATTTGGAAAACAGCCTGCAGAAAAACAGCTTTCATTTAATTTTTTAATTTTAAACTATATTAAATTAACCATGATCACAAGAGGAGTAAGTGCTGAAACCAGACAAGTTCAAGGGTTTGACGCCAGTGTTTACATTTGGGAATAAATGGGATTTCACTGCAGACATGGAACACGTGCAGACCCACCCCTCTTCCAGCTGGAGCATTAAGTGTGGCTTCACTCTGAAAAATCACAACAGAAATGGCAACTTCATACTCAAAAATTCCCTCCCATGTGTAAACACGGTCAGGTCTATGGACTGTAGGGCCAAAACAGCTGTTTGCCAAATTTTTGTGATCCCGCATCATTGCGGGTAAATGTGTAGTGGCACTCATGTCAAATTCTCCATATTTACTGAGCTCTCATCAGATCTAACTGAAGGGGCAAAGAGATGGACAAGGGAAATGTCCAATTCCAGGGACACACTCAGAGTGACTGACATGGATCTTACCAGAGCTGATCCACCTGCACCAGTGCTTGCTTTGGCCAGACAGTATTTGCTGGCACTTTCCAACGCTTTTTTTTTTCCTTTTTTTTTTTTTTTTTTTTAAGATACAGAGAAATTCATTTCTCACATGTCCCTCTACGCTCCCTGGGTTTGTCACTACTGGCAATCCACAGTGTCATGCCACAGTTCTCACCTACACTTCAAGCACACTGTTACCATCATACAAATAAACTATGAAGAGAAATTAACAGAACTGCTCATCTTAGAAGAGATAAATAGAACTGAGTATCTAATTTAAATGGATGTTTAAATGAGCAAATAAAGTGAGTGATGCACCCTCCTTGCAGATAAAAACGCATGCATTGAATTTCCATGGGTTTGGTGGCCAACAGAGTGGAAGTTGGAAGGAAGAAAGAAATATCCCTGGGTTTGGGTGGAATTAAACTAGGAAGGGAGTACATAAGAAAGCGGGTTATTTGTGGAAAAACACTCTGGCTGAACACTAGGGCAGAAATTGAGTCTGCTGTGCTGCTTTGTGCTCAGCCTCTGGCTGTCCAGCTGGTAACCAGATCATGTGGAATGCAGGCCTCCAAAAGGTGGAAAAAGATCTGAAATATGAAGCACTGCTGTTTTACTGCTAATTCAATAGGGAAAAAACCCTATAAAATATTAAAGAAAGTATTTAAAAATATATTAAACACAATTTGTACCATAATAGCTTAACCTGACATCAAAACGCAGCTTACAGCTTGTTTGTGCCGAGTTCCAGAGTGTGGCTAACGGAATCACAGGCAGAATGTTCCACACAGCCTCCAGCGTTCGGCAAAATAGGATTTGGGCTTCGTTAAAACAAATTCCAGGTGGAAAATTGGGCATGCTGATAAAAGCAGTGCAGGAAAGAGTGTTAGCTCTGATAGGGTAGGATGGCTATTGAATTCACTCTTAACATTACAAGACTTAATTAAAGAGGTTGACCTGAGGACCCCAAGCGGCGCCGAGCTGAGAGAGCCATTCCTGCTCCACTGTGGTGTTACCAAAGTTAATTCTTGTTAATATGACTCCAACTGGAATGTGTAGAGAACATCCTAATTCAGGGGCGAAGGCTGCATCACCGCTCACCAAGGGAAATAAAGAACACACAGATGCAGATAATGCTTCAACAGCCATGTATTTAAATGCAGTTCTCATCCAGGGAAGACTACATAACATTCTGATCCAGAAATAAAAATTAATTTCCCATGGACATACATGGCACTGTCTTTCCAATGACTCTCCTTATTCCAAAGGTACCAAAAGGATGGCGTAAGGGCTCGGGAACACCCTTAGTCTTTGAAGCTGTAGCTCACTGGGCTGTGGTTCAGTGATGCCAACTCTCAGCCAGCAGCCACACTGGCTGCTACAGCATTAACATTATTCTTAAAGAAAAGCCTAAATTAAAGGATATTTTTAAGACAAATTCTTCTGTACTGAATTTTTTGGGCCGAATGTCAGTCACACCAACAAGCCATGCCTGTGTTGGACATCAGCACGTGCTGTCCTTCACCTCCTTCCACTCGCTATTGCCCATTGCAGTGCTCAGGGAAACCACCAAGAAACCACAAAGACTCTTCAGTAAGACATGGAGAGGAAGAGACTTATGTGAGGGGTGAAAATCCTGGGTGGCAGGAAGGCATCCCTGCCTTCATCCCAAGGGAAGAGAAACTTAAAATTCTGTGTTTGAAGGCCACCAGTGTTAGACTGCACTGGGTTCCTAATGCACTTCCAAATAGGTTGTTCTGCCCTTGGTTGTGTAACACTTGCCTGGAGTTGGGATCAGAACACACCCACGGCTGTGTCCCGGCCCCCTTCTCACAGGGATGGACCTACAGCTATGGATGAGGTTTTCTGACAGGGAGGAGATGTTCAGCTGAGAACATTCAGCTTGTCACTCTTCACCTCTGCAGACCCAGGATATTTTGTTTCACCAAACTGAAGCAAAGATGTGCTGAAAATGTTGGATATCATAGAATTCACAACATCTGCAGAAATTAAGGTGCAACAACAATAACAAAAAAATTTCCTCCTTTGATAACTTCCTCATTCACCAAACCAGGCCCCCATCAAAATCTACAAAAAGAATTTCTGAACAAAACCACAGTGCGCCTAAACAACATCTGGCCAATCAAATTTACAACAATAGCAAAAGTGCAATAAAAGCTTACTTCTTTTGAAGAAGAAAGATGTATTTTTAAAAGCTTTATATACAACCCTGAAATTAAGGTTTCTAAACCAAACCTCTCTTCAGCTGCAGGACTGGGCAAAGACAAGGAGCAGATGAGAGTCAGCCTCTAACAGTGCTCTGCCCTCAGCATTAAATCCTTCCTCTGCTAATCCTTGGAAAGACCAAAATGAAGAACACTGACAGCAAATTCAAGGCCATTTCTTGTCATGTGCCAATACACAGTGACGGTCTGAGAGCCTCCTGGATGGTCACCACCACCACTCTGATGGGCCACCTGAGGCTTGGGCTGGAGCCCAAGGTGTGAGGGTGAGAGCCTGACCAGATCTCTGCTGTGAGTGTTTCAATACATCACACAAACAGCACTGAACTGCAGCTCTGCTCCCCCTTAACTACTGCAGAGAGAAGAGAAGGGAGCACACAAACGGCTGTGCTGGGTCCCACCAAGCGCCCACTCAGACCCATGTCCAGCATCCAACGGCCGTCAGAGGCAGGTGCCAGGAGGAGTGTAAACAGAGCAGGCAGACAACACTGCTTCCTCCAGATCCCCTGCTCCAGCAGTGGGGGCCCAGGCACTGCTCCAGCAGAGCAGGGAAGTGTTTACTATCCCCAGATTTCTCTTGCTGTGCATGTGCCCAGTCTGCCCTTGCACCTACACAAACCTACAGTACCCACCACATCTGAGGGGTGAAAAGAGGAAACTTCCATCTCACTTCCTGCACTCCTATCCTGTTCAGTGAATTTTGTGCATAGCTTAAGCTTTATGAGTTTTCCAGTGCCTCTCCTCAGGAAGCCATTCTGATAGCAGCCAGAATCCCTGTTTAACTCCATGATTTCCCCTCTTTGCTGGTAGAGAAATTATTGGAAACTTGTTTCTGGAAAAGCTGGAATAAGTAGCAAGGAGGCAAGGGCTGTCAGTGATGTCTTCCCCTGGTAAAGAAGTAATTCCCACAAAAAAAGAAACCCAGTCTTGGATCTCCACTAATTTCCAGTTGCCCAGTGCTTTATCACACCAAAAATTAAATGAGGCTCTTCATCACAATTGGTTTTGGCTAAAGAATCCAGAGTGATCCATGTACTTGCCTTGGTTAACAAAGGACAGAACACCACAGATCTGATTATGCAAAGATTACTAAAAACTCAAAAAAATGTTTAAAACCCCAACAAACCTGCAATCTGCGTAGGCTGACTGCTGCTGGCCAGAATAGAAGCGTTTTTTGGACCTACAGAGAATGACTTCTCTTCCCCTCTAAAAGTTATCACCAAGCTTATGCTGTTTGATACTGAGCATTTACTGTTACTCCATATTTATATTGTGGCATCATCATCAAGTTCTGTACCAGTGGAAGAAACTACAGTGAGTGCCTTTGGAATGAACAAGTTCCACATCAGCTGTAGAAGTGGGCTGGACAGGTGATGGGCGAGCACGAACTACCCTTAGCTGGGCACGAGTGATTCCCCAGGGAGCAGCGAGCTCCCGGCTCACCCATCACCAGCCACAGGCTTCAGTGGGCACAGAGGGGCTCGGGAGAGGTGAAAGAAAGGAGGGCAGTGCCTCTGGGGACTTATAGTGCTTTTCTCACCCTTTAGTGACAGGAGGGGAGAAAGTGCAAAAATGCTCATCAGCAAAGCAAAGAATTGAAGAGGATGCAGAGGGTGGGCACCCACCCCGAACCACAGCAGAGAACTGAGGTCTGGCAAAACAATGAGGGGATTGAAAGACAGAGCTTCTGCTGGATGCAACAGAGCCAAGGAAGGGCCTTAACCAGAGCTGTGACACCTCTGGAGCAGTGAAACCGCCTGGCTGAACGGATCTGGAGTGGATCCAAGGGGAGCGCCGGGGCTGGGGGGCAACAGCAGGCGATGGCTGCCTGTGATGGGGCCGGGCTCCAGGAGCAGGGAGCAGACCCTGGCTGAGACAGAGCACGGCCACTGACACAAATTAGAGCAGGCTGGTGTGTCACAGCCACACTTCCCACAGCCCCTGCGGGTGTCCTGAGAGCAGAAACAGCATCACAACAGGAACAGTGCATGAAGCACCATTTGGTACAAAATTACTACCTCTGCTTTATGAGAGCATCTCCTCTCCCCACCTCTTGTGCCAATCACCTGGCAGTTTCCATTTGTCCCTGAGTCTAAGCATACAGGAATTTTCTGCCCACAGTTCTTGATCCCTTTGTTATCTGTAGAAACACAGCTGTTAACCACACACTTTTACCAAGACATCAGATCACACATCTTCTATATAGATTTGGATCATCTTTTGTGGCTTGGAAGCACACGCGTGTTTTGGGAGCAAGATTGCTCCAGAAAAACTTCACTAGCAGCTTAATTGTGAAATGTGACTCCCACTATAAAGATGTCAAATCTTGTACCTTAAGTTCAGTTGGTTTTACAGAAGGTTCAACACTATAAATTTTCTAATCCCCAGTTTTGGTCTCCTGTTCCTTCTCTCAGTCTTCTCTCCTACTACTGACTGCCCATCCAGGATTTTCCAAACAATACAGCTGATAACCTGATCATCCTTCTCTCAAACCTGTGCAAAGGTCTAGTGGCCCCAGATTCCAGCATGGAACCTGCATGACACACTGTGCACCAGCCCCCTCCTTGACGCAGTCTGAACTGCTGCCTTGGGGTGTTGTAGCTTCTCCTGATCTCCTCTGAGACAGATACAAAACACACTTCATTCCCTGTTCTAAGCAAGCCAACTGGTGCAAAGAGAAGGACTGGTCCAAACCCTGTCACTGCTGATTCACCTCATGCCCAGCTTCACTCCTGCACTGCAGGCAGAGGGGTGAGGTTAAGAACAGGCCATTTCCTGGCTCTTGCTTCTCTAATGTCCACAAGTCCCTGACACTCAATTGTATAAACTTCCACTTAATTCTACTTTGAAACCAATTCCTTTTCCAGAAATGCTGCTGCTACCCCAGAAGCACCAATCTCCCATGGGCAGTGAGCAGCCAGCACAGCCCATGGGTACAGATATTTACACAATTGCTTCAGAACACAAGTAGGAAAATATTGAACACTTTGGGCTTTTCAGCCTTGAGTACAACAAATCAGAAATAACTTCAATTTTCCCAGAGAGCCTTGCACAGGTCAGGCTGCCACATGGGCCATAGAATGGTTTGGGTTAGGAGGAACCTTAAACCTCATCCTGCCAGGAGCAGGAACACCTTCCACTATCCCAAGTTGCTCTGAGTCCTGTCCAACCTGGCCCTGGACAATCCCAGGAATGGGGAGTCCACAAACTCTTCACAACCCAAAGAGAGAGCAGCTCACCATGGGAACACTGGATTGTCTTTCCTCTCAAAAAGAAACCCAAACCCAAAGCCAACAGCCCAGGGAAGAGCCCAGGGAAGAGGACGAGCAGGTGTCACCTGTGAGCCAACCTGTGCCCACCCCAGGCTCGGCACGAAGCACCTCTCGCTATAGGTGTCGCTGTGGACCCATCCAGCACCTGGAACACATCCGTGTGCGAGGGGAGAAGAATGAATACTTGAAAATTAATGATGTCAGCCTGTCTTCATATATCAAGCTAATTTGAAAGGGCTTTAATTTTCTTAAAGGATAAAAAAAGGTTTCTTTGCTAGATTAAACTTGCAATTGTCATTCATATATTGTTTATAAGGTACTCATCTCCTCACTCGCTATTTTTTTGTTTTTGATTTTGTATACTAGTTAGCAGTGAAGACTTGTCTGCGTGTATCAGAAGGAATAAAGAGAGAAATGTCCTTAACTGTCAGTTTTAATAAGAGGAGTCAACATGCCTCTATTCAGGTTAAATATTGCCCTGTCACATTTCAATAGAGTCAACAGATTTTTTAAAGAAAAGTCAAAAGCACTGTGTTTGCAAAAAATAATAATAAAAAACCCTACCCCCCACCTCCTTGTCATAGAGTGTCAAAGCCCTTCTTTATTTGGGGGGGCGTGGAGGCAGGACAGAAAATTCTTTTGTAAAATGTGAAAAATTACTACTCATAATTGGCACTGACATGAAAAAGGTTGGGGTTTTTTTGTTCAAAAAACAAAGAAAATCTCTAATTTAATAATCACCTGCAAAGTGTTATTGTGATGGGAACAAAAAACACACAATCAAAGTCATCTCTTTTAAGTAACTATAGTGTTTTTAAGCAATCACTGTGCTTTACTGCAGCTCACACACATAAACCGATGATGTGCAAAGTATAACACGACATTCCAAATTCCTCAAGTAAAGTTTCTCAAATAACAAGTGACAACCTACACAGAGGAAGAGCAAGAAAGGATCTGTCAGGTAAAAGGCAATCACCAAAAGGATGTAAAAGGAGGAGATTCCACAGCGATTGATTCCATAAGAAAACGTGCAAGAGTTGACTTAATCCCCTGGGCAGAGCCTGCCCGCGCCTGCAGCCCGGCCAGGAGGGTCCTCGTGACCTTCAGATGCAAACTCACGCAGGCTCCTCCCGCCCAGTCAAGACCAGTCTAACTCTGTGGAGGAAGATGAGACACAAAGCAGATGTCTCCTAGAATAAAATACCATTCCAGAGTTCCTAATTTACTTTGAGTGACGGTGTTTGAAGCTCAAGATCATTATTTGGAGTTACTTGTGCTTTACTTCCTTTGTTGATGAGAATCATTGTTTTGGAGCCAGTTCTTAGTCAATGCAGCATCGACTCACAATCACCACCTAACAATGTTTAATAAATCAGCAGAGCACACAGACCTGAGGAACTCACACACCCAGAACTGCACCAGCAGGGGATGAGCACAGAACCACTTCCTGGGAGAGGAGTGTGAACTAATTCATAGTTCAGCATCTGTCCTCGTGGTCACCCAGGTCTGGGGGCTGCACAGGGATGCATGGCTGATCCCTGTTCCACTCCCATCAGACCCCCACGGTCTCAACCAAGGCAGCTGCTCAGATGAGCTATGAGAGCCCCATAAATCCTCAAGCTGCATGTGAGGCTTCTTTTTCATGGGGCAATCACCAGGGTGACACCACGTCCTGCATTTGGGGAACACGTGGTTTTCACAGCAATCCCAACATCTGTAAAACTGGTTTCAAGTGAAGTTTCCAAAGCAAAGCTCACACAGGTCAGCGACACCAGAAAACCTCCTCTCGGTTCAGGTAACCCACACCCCTAAAATCCAGGTGGTTCCCGAGATTTTGTTTTACAAGCCATCTGCCAGATGCTTATATTTCATTTTGCAGACTGTCTAATTTTCGTGAAATGGCCCTAAGATTTATTCAGTGAAACCGAATCCTGCTGCGCGTAGAGCCGGGTGAGGCTGAGCGGAAAAGCAGAGCTCGGCTGCTCCTGCACAGGCACAGGGACCTGCTTGGGATGACTTTTCCATCACGCCTGGAGAACGCTTCCTTTGGTGCCTGCTCCCTTGTTTACTAATCCAATAAGCAGCACATTCCCCTCCTGCCAAGAGAAACCCCTGCAGGGACCCGACTGCCTCCTGCACCTGGAACTGGGGACAAAAGGCTCATCCCAAACCATCCCATTCCTCCTGCTGGACACCAGCCTCACTCAACTTTGGCAACACTGGGACAATGGTCTCATGTGCTGCTGTGCCCCAGGAGCACAGGGCACTTGGAAATACCAATCCCAGATGCCGAGATCCAAACTGAGACAAACAGGAGTTGCAGGAAAAACCCAAATAATGGTCCAAAGAAGTGTTTCATTAAAAAGAAATAAACTAAAAAAAATTAGTGGAAATTGATCCATCAATATCACACACAAATAATCAATGAAAAAATCCCCCACCAGACTGTTTAACAGTAGAATTGTTTTCCCTTTTTTTTTTTTTAATTGTCCCTAAACTTATGGAAACATGCACTAAAAAAGCACTGGAATTTCCAGTGAAAACAGCCGTTTACCTGAAAACAGTGCACAGTTCAAGTAAAGCCACCAGCAAGTCAACTGATGGATCTATCACCACCTGGAGATCAGGTGAGGTTGGTAGCCCCAGAGAGTTATTCATTACAACATTCACTGGAATTAGATTTTCTTGCTTTACAGCAGCTTGTGGGGAAATAAAAACCAACTCTGCTCATCACGGAATCATAGAATAGTTTGGGTTGGAAGGGACCTTAAAATTGTCATGTTCCACCCCTCTGATGTGCCATCTTCCACTAGACCAGGTTGATCCGAGCCCCTTCCAACCTGGCCTGGAACACTTCCAGGCATGGGGCAGCCACAACTTTCCATTTTCATTTATTTACAAATTCTACTTGCTGCCAAGCTTCTCCTATACGCTGCTTTCAGTTTTAGATTTCCTTCAAATGAAGTAAATTTGGTGGAACTGGCAAAGGTTTTATCCTCCTGCTCGTTATCTAACATCTCCCAGCAGCGGAGGATGTTTCACGTCGGAACGTTTCCCATTCCTGCAGGATGCTCTGTCACTCCTGAAACCATGACCTGATGGCACAGGAAGTTAATTTTTCTTGGCGTTTCATGTTTAAATTCAGCCGTTCACACACACTGCGCTGAAGCAGACAGTGCCAGTGTGACTTCATAGAAACAGACAACAAATATTTCATAAATTAATCTTTGCAAGACAGGGTTCATTAATCTGTAAAAGACTCTGGTTGTGTGTGAACCCAAAGGGCATAACACTGTAATTCTGTGATGCCTTCTGACGTACAAAAGTAGTTCCAAATTTGCAGTCATTATCCAAATAAGCCTCCTGATAAGTAATAGAAATCAGATACTTGGTTTGGGAAAAAACACAAAGAAATTCCACTAAATCCTTATCTTCACAGGTAAAACACATTTAATTGTACAGCCCCACAAAGTGATGTTTAATCACAGTTTGGGGGATTTTTGCTCAACATATAGGGGCATTCCAGTATCTACGGCAAAGGCCACAGTGACAACAGTAGGACCTAAAAATATTGAGTACCTGGTTCAGAAACTCTTCCAGAGCTACATCCTCAGCAATTAAAAGATGACACAAAAGATATCCAAGTCCTTCCTCTTGTTTGAGGGCTTTTGTTGAATTTTTTTATTTGTTCGCCTTATTTTGGTTTGATGTTTCAGTTCTGTTTTTTCTTCTTGTTGGTTTGTTTATTTCTAGAGTTTTTGTTTGTTTTTTAGCTTTGGCAATTTGTATCTTTACCCCCCAGTACACACAAGGAACTTCCTGGAGTTTGCACAGAGATGAGTTTTCAGGGCCTGGGGGTGTTTTCTCAGTACTAAAATGAAAAATGGCAGAAAACAGCCCAGAATTTACCTGAACATCAATTAAATGCCTTGTTTGCAGAGATGCCCAGCTGGCTTGCCCATGGCCCACATCTGCCAGGCAGGGGACATGTGCCAGTAGTTTCCTCTCTGTCTCTGTGGTCACTGCCTGGGGATGCCAGCAAGCCCAGATGTTCTCTCTGTGGGTGCCCTCAGGAACTCCTATAAAAATCTGGACCTAAACATCTAAAACTTCCCTGTCTCACAAAGCCTGGAGCATTTTCCTTCCCATGCCAGCATTGCTTTCCTGAACATCACCATTTTTCCCTTTTTTCTCCCCACATATATCATATTTCCAACTTTGGAGCAGTATTTTTGACTCTTGCAGGAACCTAAAATGCTTTAGCAGGAACAAAACTCTTCAGTGATTACTGCCCACCCCGGATTAAATCCCACAATTAGGAACTCAATTTGCATTCTCAAAGTGAAATCCATTGTTATAACCACAACCACAGTTGACACAGTAGAATAAGCCATTGTTGAAGTAATTCCTGCAAAAGGTCAGATACTTAAAGCCTTCAATTTTGCTTGACAACCTCTCAGAAAAGAACAGCACACCTGCTCTGGGTCCAAATAAACCACACTGACCACCCTGTTTACTTCAGCTTGGGCTGTTCTCACCCACCACAGACCTTCCTGGCTGTAAAACATGCTCTGGGATTATCTGGGAGACCTCAGCATCCATGATCCTGAGAATATTTCACTCTCTCAAGGACCAGCACAGAGCAGTTCTGCCCCTACAGTGCTGAGGGTGCAGTGGAGGAGAGATGCAGAGTTCCCACCTCTGTGCTAGAGAATCATCCTTTCCAACCCAAATCATTCCATGATCTGCTCAGTGGAACAAGTTGCTTGTCCAAATCAGGAGTTTTGCCAGGCTGGTTACCCATTGTAACATGTATTTTTTTATTAGGTGGGTTGTCTCTGCTTTGGGTGGGGAGGCCCTGGCATGGGTTACCCAGTGAAGCTGTGGCTGTCCCATACCTAACTCCTGTCTCACTAAAAAGGCTTTTACTTTTCAACATTTTAAAAACTATCAATACTGCATTTTACACCTGTTTTAAGCCACCATTTCTGGTTGCTTGGTTGGGTTTGGCTGATGGGTTCATACAAAATTCCATTTGTTGGCAAATGTGATGTATTTGCAGGTATTGTTGCAATTCATACAATTAATCTTTTTATTTGTCATAGCTGCTCTAGTCAGTAAAGTAGAGGAGAATTTCATAGAGTATCTTTAGTGCTGTTACCATGAGTAAATAATGTTCTGAATAGCTTGGAACATAAAGCATTTTTGTGAAATTAATATTCCCTCTCCCTCCCCCCAGAAAATCTGACAGACTTTGCCAACACTGCTATTTAGTACAGATCTATTCAGTTTAGGGCCACACCTGCTGGTGTTATTCCTAAAGTGCTTTAAACCACCCTCTTGTATCCCTACTCACACCTTGGGCTGGCTTCACCCCTGAGCTGGGAATCTGAAGGATTTATACTCACACGGAGGTCTCACAAATCCCAGAAACCATCACAGGCTCTGTTCACATGAGAAACCAGGGAAAAGGCTCCGAACAAACGGCAGCCAAACCCGACCCCTTGAGCAGTTTGTAACACAGTTACAGGGGACCCAACTCCCCAAAGACCCAGGGAAATTATAATCCATCCAACTAATACAGCTTTATTATATCAATAAGCAGAGAGAGGACCAGACCAGTTTTTGGGATAAAATATAATGTATGCATTATTTTTTGTACTATTTCTCATCTGCTTTTAAAGAACATCCAGAAATTATCAGTGTGAGCAAATCCATGAGGTAAAATATTAATAATGTAGCAGCAGCATCATATAACATTTAATGTGCCTATTTCCTCAGTGAGAAGAAGAGTGGCCAAGCATTGGGTGTTTCTTCAAAACAATTTCCCAGTTGCAGAAAATCGCCCCACTCGGATTTAACATATTTCTAGGTACAAACTTCCCAGAATGCTTGAATTAAATACTATGGTATTTTTTAAGTCTGAAGAAACCCACAAAAGGAATGCAATTAAAACATATGTAATGTAACTAATAGGTCTGAGTTAGGTGTGTAATTATAAGTAAAGTCTAATTAATTTCCTGCCATATCTTTGCTGTTATCCCTGTTTCACATCCCACTTATGTTCGTTTGCAAATGAGGAAGGGAAAATAACTGATGCTCTCTCAGGTGTGTTTGTTTTGCTGTTTGGTGGCTCTGCCTCCACACAGACACAGCTCCAGCGTTCCTGTGGCCTCCCAGGGACCTTTAGGGAGTGGAGGCACCAATACTGGGCACCAAAATCTACATTCTCTGCCAAAATGAAAATAATAAACCAACCAAGGAGCAGCCCAGCTCCCTCAGCCACAGACATTCCCACTGGGTCTTTCTGTGAATCTTCCTAAAATTCAACACAAACTTGGAGAATGCCGGAGAGTGAGAGAGATGCTCCTCACAGTCCTAAGGAAAACACAGATACAAACACCGAAGCAGCCACACTATGACCAGCCTATGCAAGTTTCGGGAATTCTCTCACTTTTATTTATTACACTGAAATCAGATTTTTTTTTTTTTTTAAGCTGCAATGGATGAGCACACAGGAGTTATTTTCATTTATCTTCTCAGGTGATCAAAAAGTAACAGATTATTCTCTCAGTGCACATGGGGAATATATTTTCTAGTGGATTAAATGAAACCATAACATTTATTAACCATTTCTTAGCCACCACATGTGCCAGTCAGTGGAGGCAAAGGGCACAGGGCTGTTGGGGCACAGGAGGAGAGCTGCCCCAGCCCCCAGTGCCAGAGCCACAGCTCTGGGCTGAGCAGCTGCACTGGGGGTGTGACCCCGAGCTCCCTTCCCTCTGCTGAGGGAGCTCTGCACTTCAGAGCTCTCACACAGGGAAGAATCTCTCCAGCCCTGCCTTGCTCTCCTAACACACTTGTGTGCTTGGACAGAAGCACACACCAGCCCATCCACGTGGGAAAAGCTACTGACACTTCGATTGCAGTGGGATGCTTTGACTGAAACCCATGACAGGTCCTTTTCTGACTCATTCCTTTGGGCTGAACATCATTTTTGTACCTGAAATACATATTTCTCATTTTTCTGGGTTCCTAAAGTTAGCTTCTGTACCACTGGCATTTCCTACTTTTGATTTTGAGGTCAATCTCAATTAGCCCCATTTGATTTTCTTTTACTAGAATCATGGAACAGTTTGAGTTGGAAGGGTTCCACTCTCCTGCACTTGCACTAGACCAGGTTGCTGCAAGTCCTGTTGGGGTTACCAGCCTGGTAACTCCAAAGGCAGAGGATGAGCTTTCCTTTGGTGTTCCTTTATTTTTGTCATTCCCCATGTTACCAACAGATCCAGCTGCTGGAGCTCCCTGACAAGGTGTGAACTCTTTTTTTTTTTCTCACCCCTGATAACTCAGAATAGGAAAACAAAAATCAGGATGCAACAGTTTGTCTCCAATATTAGCAACACGAAAGTTTATCAGTTATTTACATTTTAGCTTATTCCATTTCCATGCCACACCAGGAACCCCCAAATCCAGTTGTTTCCCAACACTGCTGGGCCCTGCTGCACCTGCAGCATCATCACTGCTGCTCCTGCTCCGTGGGATCTGGGTGGATTTACCTCAGGATGTACAAACTGATCCCATTTCTCAGCTCAGGAAAATCAGATCCTCTGCCTCCAAACAAAATAAATAATTGCACTGTAAGTAGCACGAACATTCCTGTGCAACCAGGAGGTTTAAGATAAAAGCACTCAGTTTAAAATAAAAGAAAAAAAAAAAGGCAGTAAATAAAAAGGCATCGCTCCCAAGGACACCCGAACCCAGCCCCACATCTTCAGGGGGAAAATAAAAATCTATAAGTACAACTGAGGTTTCTTTATTGCTGTCAAGTGGCAGGAAGGAGGCTTTTTGGATTGGAATATCATCAAGATAAAGAGCAGGCCAGAACAAAAGCTTTCTGCAGCAAAGGGCAGTGTTTACTCTCCTGTCTGAGCCAATCTCCCCTCTCACATTAACACTTCTTTGCACCCCACAAAGGTGTTTTTAAGGAACTGATGCCCCACTGCCTTTTCTCCACTCTGCTGGACCCTTGGGTATCCAGGCAGGGGCAGGAGGTGCTGGGAGGCAGGATAAGGGTGAAATGCCCAGTGCTTGTCTCACCCACATTCACTCTGTCCTTTGTGCCCAGATAGAAGAAGAAATGCTCTGCAGCACCCCCAGCTCCAGGTGCTGCTGGGACAGCAGAGCCGTTCCCACCCCGGGCTGGGGCCCTCGGGAGGGATGTGCTGACCCGGGCTCACCGGAGGTGCTGTCGCTGCCTCGCCTACCTGGGCTGGGTCCGTGCTAAGCCCCCATTGTGTTCAGGCAGCAGAGGAGAAAAATAGGGATATTAACCTCTAACACTGATGAAAATAATAGCCACAATAAAACCGGATGAAAGGCACAGTGGCAGTAATTATTCTGCTCTCATTTACCCAGGAGCGAGCAGAGCCTGTAGGAATTCCCGGTGCCTCTGGCCGAGCGCGGGGCCGGTCCCGCTCTGCCCCCCACGGGCTCAGCGCCTCCGGCCGCTCTGTCCGGAGGAGCCCCCGTGGAAACCTCCCGGGCTGGATGTGGATAACCAGCCAGCAACGGGCGGAACGCGCGGGATTCCTGCTCTTGAGTCCGGCTCTTAAATTCCTACAGACCTGACTTAGCAGACGAGGGGGGGCCATAAAAGCCAGCCCGTGAAACCAAAACAGACCTTTCAGGATTTCTCATGTGCACACGGCAGGGAAACCAAAACTCCTTTTATTTGTTCACTCCATATTCCTTGGTGTTTCTGGTGCATCCGTATCTGGATCGTGGATAAGGGCATAGCACCAAACACCAAGAATAAATTCCCAAGGATGGTGTCAAACCCAGGCTTTGTGTGGGGACAGCAAGACAGCAATAAGCACTGCTATTTAAAAAGCAACTGTTTCTTCTTCCCCACATACTTTTTTTTTTTTGAGACTCTCCATGTCTGTAATTAATTTTTGACATAAATAGCACAATTCCTTTCCATGAGTGATCTTAGTTATTTCTCAGGTTTAAATGTCACTCTTCTTTGAAATCTTCTCATTCAATAATCAAGTTGGAGCTAATAAAAAATTCAAAGGTGCATCTAATAATAATGAAATAATAGCAGCAAAAAACATGCACCTGCATTTATGCCAAAGAACAAGGGATAGAAGAGACAAAAATGTAGGGAAAAAAAAAATTAGAGAGAAAAATCATGATATTGCTCAAGTGCTGCTCTCACACTAAGACCAGGGGGATTGGGATAAGGCTAAAGTTAATTGCATTTCCAGATGACAAACCTCTCACCTCTGAACTGAATGGCTCTTTATAAAAGCTATCAGTAATAAACTGTAAATCTCAGCTATGATTGCAAATAAAGGTCATCCCTTTCATGCTGCCACTTTCCTGGGCCTTATTATATTCCTGTCTGAACCTTTCTTACTTCTTAAGGTGTGCTAGCTGCCCATATAAGCAATCAGGGAGGCTTTTTGATTTTATTTTGAAAGACACAAGGCGATCGGATTTACATTCTGGCACCGCGCTGATCCAAAATGGAAAATCACTGAATTCTGACAAGCAGACAGAATCCTGCTAGCAGAATTAATCTTCATCTTATATTAATGCAAAGAAAGGCAATCCCTTCCTCTGCTTCCCTCCACTCCTGAAATCTGTATTTCCTCCTTCACCACTACAAATGGGTCTCCAATTTTCTTTTAGCCAAATGTGAAGATTATTGTGATAATACTCAGGGGCTGAAACAACCCTGCACCCCATCCCCAGCAGCTCCTGCTGTCACTCAGCCCATCCAGGTGTTCCTGGGGCTGCCTTACCAGACTCTGCAGGGAACATGTAGGATTCTGGGCCCTGACTGTCTATTCAGAAAGAAAATTCTCCATTGGGGGAAAAATTTACCTCAGCCCAAATTCTCCTGAGTGATTTTTCTCTGCAGAATACTCCATATTTGTGAACATCGAGATTTCTGTTACAAAGAATCCACCCCTGAAACCTGACACTGTGAGAAAACAGCCTGTTCATTACAGAGGCTTCAATCTGAGTAAGTAGAATATTAAATAAAGAGAATAATGAATCTGGGGACGTCCACTTCCACTCTGTACCATCAGGTCACCACAAGAGCTTGTTCCTCACAAGTCCAAGCACCAAGAATGCCAGGAAGGAGGGAGGGCAGCTCAGGGGACAGTCATGACCAGTGCCCTGACCCCCAGGGTGAGAATGCAGGAGCCAGTCCGGGCACTGTGATTTCAGGCTCTTGGTGCTGCTCGGCCCCAAAACACGTGGACTGTCCCGTGGGCCACAGAGATGCCACAGAGCCAATGCCCTTCTCCTCCTGCCCATCCCACTGAGCTACACCAGAGCCAAACTGAGCAGCATCTGCCTGGTCAAGTCTGACCAAACTCAGGGCACACTCGCCACATCTGTCAAGCAGGATGGGAGCCCAGAGGTAGCCAGGGACCAGCACAGCAGGTTTATCTGCAGATCCCTAAGGTGAACTGCAACATGAGGAATCCAAGCAAACTTAGCTTTACCAAATGTTTATGGTTGCAACATACGCAAATAGGGAATCAATTTGAGCAGCAGCCTAGAGCATCTATTGGACCCTTTAAATAAGGAGGGAAAAAAAAAAAGATACTCAAATTGCACAGCAACTGGTTAAGGAACAAATAGACTTGTCTATGGGATGGGATAATTATCTTCCACATCTTCAGGCTCTTGGAAAATGTGACAATGGCATCTCTGAATGAGGCTTCTGACAAGTCCCAGATGCAGCCAGGTTTCTTTTAGTTTAGCTTTTAATTTCAGCTGCTCATTTGAAAGTGATACACTGATAGCTCTAGTCAGAGGCAGGAAGGAAGCACTCTGGTACAGCGCCTCAGCAACATTCCTACTCACAAATTACACTGGCCCCAAAGCACCATTCCTCCAGCCCTGTGTGATCCTGCCAAGGTACCACACACTCCTCATCCTTTCCATCCCTCAATACCAGTCTTGGAAAGACAAAAGTGAGACCTGTAATCAAAGGACTGCTGCAGCATACACCGATTTTCTATGTGTTTTGTTTCCCTGGCTATTTTTACGTCCACTCAGGTAATTTGTGTAGAGAGAAGCAGCTCCTGGTGAACACCTGGCCCCAGCTGTGGCCCAGGGTGGGACATGCCCCCCCCCACACACACACAGCAGGAGTTACTCCTGGGGCACAAGCTGGAGACAGCCACAGTACTGCTGGGAGACTCAGTGCTCTCTATTGTTTCTACTTTTTCTTTGATCTTTAAGACAAAGCCCTGGATTTTCCTAGAGGACAGTAAGTGGGGATCCCTGAAGTGGCACTGTGTGGTAACAGCAGCCTCATGCAGCCAGAGGCAAATGCCTTCCCCCATCTCTGCAGACCCCGAGCACCTTCCTCTGCATTTCACCTCCTGTATCTTCTCACAGCCAGGAAGTCACATCTTGTTCCACACTTCCCTCCCAACTTTCTGTTTAGATGCCCAGAAAAATCAAGCAAACCTTGTGAAAATAATGCAAGGCATTAACAGTGTAGCACGTGAGAATTACCAGCCTTCTCGTGTGGGAACACCCCTGCTCTGGGTGTGCTCTCCAGCTGTAGCCCTGAGGAAGATCGGGGTTTTACAGAACACATTCATTAGCTGTTCTTTCAGCAACAGGGCTGTTTGCAGGAGACCTCACTTAGTACTCATGCAGGTGTTTACTCATCCCAGGAAAAACAACAGGAATGTGGTTTGGGAATTGCCACATGACTAAGTATGTAGGATTATAGTTACATTAAGTTTTCAGGGGGAGCTGGACCGTTAGAGGAGGATCTGCTCTCCATCCATCTCCTGGGCACACCCTGCCCACACCAACTGACCCTGCTGCAGATTCCTGCTGGGAGCATCCCTGGGCAGAGGGTCAGGCAGCCACGGCTGAGATCAGGCCTCAGGGCTCCGGGACCACTCGGCAGGAGCAAGGCAGGGCTGATTCCTGCTCAGCACAGACTTGCCAGAGGTTCTTCTGCTGAGGACAACAGAACGAGCACCTGGGCAAACAGGCTTTGAAACCTGACTTGGCAATGAGATGTGACTGTCTCTGCCGTGTCTAAAGCCAAATGCTCTTGACATGGAGGAGAATTAATTTGAGGTCTTGCTGCAAGAGCCACAGCCTGAGAGGTTTCTCCTGATAATCCCTGTCTTTCTGCACATTTGCATCCCGAGGATTAGAACAGCTCCCAGGTACCACATCAGCTGCAGGACCTCGGTGGTGAGCCGGGCTGGGTCATGATCACCACACCATGCACAGAGCCTGGCACAGCCTGGTTTAGTTGTGGGAGTAAAGTCCACGTTTTATCCTGGACTGCACCAACAGCACCCAGGGCAAAGAAAAATTGTTGCACGTGACAAGATCAAGTTTGACTCCACCAAAAGCCTTGGAGAAGAGTCCACCTTCCTCCTTCTCCTTGGGATGAGGGCCACGGAGGCAAGAAAAGCTCGATGTCCCCACGGCACTGATGAGCTGTGACTGCTGGGGCTGACAGAGCCCTGCTGGAAGAGAAGCACGAGGCAGCCCCAGGACACTTCCTGGGCAGGAGACGGGAATGTGGCCCTGCCCCGGGGCGGAGGGGACTCAAGCCTGTCACCTCTTGTCAGTCCCCAGGACCAAAGGGCACCTCTGCTTCCACGATGGCTGGACACATCATCCAGCACACGTGCAACTGGATTTACCACTATTATTAAAAATAACTACAGCACACCAACCATGTAAAACTGAACTAATTGCTTGAAATAGAATCAAAATTCTATTGCACGTATAACACACACACATTACCAAACCTTCTGAACTCACGGGATCCCAAAGAAACATTTTTAAATTGCTGGTATAAGAAATATATATCAAGGCAGCAGCATCCAACTCAAATGCTGAAACATAATCAGTCAGCAGAAAAATTTTTTTAAGCTTAAAAATACTCCCTTTCTTGAAAACGGACACTAAACCCCTAGGCAATGTAACCACTAAGGTTTTACTATAAAATACATTTCAAAAGAATGGCTGAAAGACTTAGGAGCACAGGAGATGAAAAAGAAGAAGTAAACAAGCCTTATTCCACCATTAAATGATAAATTAAAAGCAGTATTTTGCTGTTCTGCCTCATTTTTTAGTCACAGTGCTCTGGCTATGGTGGTGTGGGCTTTCCCATCAAAAAACACCTTTTACTAAAGGTTTACAATTTGACATAGCCATCATCTGTCCCAGACAAAACACAGCCAAGTAAAAAACCTCATTCCAAATCCAAATTTTCGTTAAATTTGCACAAAAAGCACTGCAGGCTTGACATTACAGGCAGAGCCACAAATACCTCTCACACATGCCCTTTAAAAATTTGAGTAATTTCAGAATGCAGGCTTTCAGAATTTTAAGAATAATAGTGGAGATACTGGATGTGTGGTTGTTGCTATCAGATAAAAAGCTAAATCTTAATCCTCCCTGCTATCTTGCCTCAGTGCAGATTATGCTGCAGCCTATCTCTGTAAAATGCTGGAACAAATACCAGCCAGATACTTGCCTGGGAAAATGGAGATTTACAGAGTGAGAGGGAAGTGGGGCTGGGTTTATAGTTTCTTGCTCATTATTGGTTTTTACTAATTAATACACAATTCCTACTGTAAATCTGTAACACAGAAGTACCAATTGAAACATCTGGAGCTGTAAATCCATTCCTAAATTTTCGTAGACGGACATAATGGGGGTGACACCCAAAGGCATTTCCAGCCCCCAGCAGCTGAGAGGACCTGAGTTTTTCCTGCCCAGCCCAGCCCACTGCACAGCTCCCAGAGAAATGGGCTCTCCATGGCTCATCCTGCTTCCTTCTGGAAAGAGTCACACCCTCAAAGAGCACTGTGAGCTGTGCTTGGAGTGCCAGCATTACAGTGGGATTAAATCAGAGCTTCCCAGCTCATGGCAAAGTGTTGGAACTGGATAATCTTTAAGATTCCTTCCAAACCAAACCATTCCATGATTCTAGGATATTTTGTTCACAAAACACATGGTACGGTGTGATAGAACCCCCACATCATCACAGGGAACCCTAATGAAAACATCTGCTATAACCATCTCCATATCCTGTTTCGTGTCATAAATTCATGGCGAAATCTTAATTCTTTACTGCGATATTCATGTAAGAAATTACATCTTTAATGAAGAGACAAACTCATCCCAGCCTTACCCCAACCACAAAGTGTCCTTTTGCCCTTACTTCCCCCAGAAGAAATCACAGAATCACAGACTGGTTTGGGTTGGAAGGGACCTCAAAGTCCATCCTGTTCTACCCCCTGCCATGGGCAGGGACAGCCTCCACTATCCCAGGGTGCTCCAAGTCTCGTCCAACCTGGCCTTGGACATTTCAGTGATGGGGCAGCCACAGCTTCTTTGGACACATCAGCAGCATTAAATCAATAAAACAATGAGAGGAGAAAAAGGAAAAGACAACTGTGGACAAAATAAAAAGTGAAGTTCTATTAATGCTAAACACACTTTCCCTTTTGGGTTTACACAACTGCTCCTATAACTGTTTCCAGATGGTTCGGCAGCTATCTGAGCAGTGAGCTGGGAACGGCCCGGCCGCCTCCACCTCCTCAGCTCCACAGAGCAGAACCCTGGGCAGAAACATGATTTAGGGGTTTGATAAGCTCAAAACAAAGGTAAAGACACACTGAGAAGAGCAGGAAGCAAAATTAAAAATGCATTTAGAAAATAAGCCCCTGGCAGCTGAAGAGTTAAGCACAACCTTCTCCCTTTTAACACAGCCTTCTGTAGTAGCTAATGAAGGTAATGAAATATGACATGTAGTTTGGCCCCTGACCACAGCGAGCACCTCCCTCCCCTCTGCTGGCGAACAAAGCCAAACCAGATGGAGCTGCGGCGGCCGGGCTGGGGCTGACAGCAGTGCCACAGAGCCGGGCAGCGGGCACGGCACGGGCACAGGCAGCTCCCCCACAGGTCCGGCTCTGAGAGCACAGCCAGAGCCACCCCAGCAGTGCCAGCGAGACCCGCACTGACTTCCAGCCTCCCACGCACCTAATTCCATACAACCCCATTCCTTCTGTTTAAGCAAACACAAATGTGGAATATGGAATCCTAGTGGAATCCTCAGTTGTGGCTGAGGGTAGAAATGAGCTTTAAGGTCCCCTCCAAACCCAAACCAGTCTGTGATTCTATAAATATGGGTTTTATGTGCCCAACTAGTTCATCTACTGCTAGTCTAAGTATAATTTAGCAAAAAAAAGCATTATCAGGAAAAAGGAGAAGACAGGGTATTGCTTGGGCAGGGACGGGTTTCACCTCCCAAATTATCATCCTCCTACCTCAGGGAAGTGACCCACCACAGATGTAGCACTGAGCATTGCATTAGCAGAGAGCCAAGGATAGAAAAGGCATTCTCAAACACTTTTGTAAGAAAAACTTTCAAATTCACAAAACACTATAGAACTTATTAAGCTTTGTAACTTCTTTCAGAAGTTCCTCGCTCATACTTCCTATCGGGCAACAGACTCGACCTTGCCACACTCTGGGCTGATGCAGCTGCCAGGCGATAACTTTGAGTAGGTACCAGGTAAAAATGTGTGCCAAGAGGTACCACACAGACACTTCACCATCTAAAGATTGGGAAGCTCCATCACAGCTGCTGGTTAATACCAAATATATGGATAATGATCCCTGCTGGACCAGTGACATCGGCTCCATCCCTCCCTTGGCTAAGCAACAGCTGCAGCAGGGATGTGTCATTCCTCAGGACTGAGGTCACCCATACATCTCCCCAGGCACCCAGCAGGGTTTGGGGGCACAGAACGGTGCAGGCAAGGTGGGCTGCTGTCCCCACTGGGACACCAGCTCCTCAGGAAGTCTGATCTCAGCAGCCCCTGCTCCCTGCATGGGCACAGGAGGGGACGATGCGGCACAGGGTGGCCGAGGCTGCGGACGAACAGCTCCCCAGTGAGGGGTGGGCAGTGCCCCGACCCATCTGAGCCACTCCCTGAGAGGGTTTCTGTCTGTCACACTGAGCCCTGCTCAATCAGCTGTACCCACCCAGGGGATGTCTGTGTCCTGCCACCACTCCTCCCCAGGAAGGACAGAGACCCCCCAATCGCTCTAACTGCCAAAGACCTGAGACAGCCAAACTCCAAATGCAGAGTAAGCCTAGAAAGCAAAGGTGTCTGGAGATCGTTAAACCTACAGATACAACAGATGAGCACAAAGTGTCCTCCAGCCCCACAGGTGATTGGAGCCCCTTGGCCAAGCCAGCTGAGTTAGCCAGCTTCCCAATGTCCACACATTCTCCATGGAAACCACTGGCTTTTGTGGCTGCCCCCTCCAAGCACCATGCTTAGCGTTTGTTTTTTTAAAAAAAAAAAAAAAAAGAAACTATGTATAAAATGCTTAAGTTGCAAAAAACTAGAAAATACTATCATTAAATTTACCCATTCACCCTTAATTTGTCCCTCTGTTGCATATGCATTATTACACGTGCCTGAATTCAATGCTAATTTGCTATCATTGGCCAGGAGCCTGACCCCATTTAGTGAGCACAGCAGGGTATGCTATGGGGTACTGCTGAATCACCAACCAAGTTCCCTGTTCACTGTAGACACACAGCCTCATTTCAACCAAATTCAGGTACATAACTCTTGCACAGGACCTTAACCATGGCAACTCTGCTGCCTGTGTGCAAAAAGGGCTTAAAAGCAATTTATTTTGGCTTCATACCATATGATAACACAGTATTTCACAAGGAAGTGTTGAGGGTATTTTCTCAACTAAGTCCCAATGCCAGTCAACAGTTGATGAATCTAGAAGGAAGCGATAAATTTTGGAGCCTGTGCGTTGTTCAGCTTGTCTGCAGTGACTAACACAGAGGCAGGAGCGGGGAGAAAGGGGAAGGTGGGATGTTCCCACCTTCAGCACCTCTGCTCCCTGTGCACACAGCAGCCAAGGCCTCCCCAAGAGCAGCCCCACAAGCAGATGGCATTTCAGGCTGGGGCAGACCCATCCACTCAGGGAGGGCGAGTCATGTACGTGCAGACTTGGGCACTTCCAAAATTTTTCAGTTCATTGCTTGATTTTGCAACCTTAATGACTTATGTGCACATAAAGCTTTGACCACTGAAATGTGTGTAACGAGCTCTCCACAGGACCGTTCTGGGCACGGGTGGTGACACCGACAGGCTCTGCTCAGCCGGAGAGCCGGCGGCCGCTGGGAGAGCGCCCCTGGCTGCAGGGGCAGCGAGGGGCGGCCGGGGCAAGAGCCAGCAGAGCCGGCGGCACAGCCGGGCTGGGGCGCCAGGGACCCGCTCCCTCCACACGCCCCGGCCCGCGGCGAAGTTCGGCACGGCAGCAAGGGGAGGCAGGGCCCTGGGAAATTGATAGCCTGTTCCAGGCATTATTTATCATTCCCAGCACAGACACTGACATGTGCCTTTTGAAAGGGGATACTGTACCTTTAACCTTGACTCTGAGCGCGTTGGTAATTTGGGATGCGAGCCCGAGTTCAAGCAGGGTGACCTTTTGGGGGGAGGGGAGGGACTGCATTTATTTATGAGGCAGTTGGAAATTTTTGACATCACATGCTAGTCCCATTATTCACATGTTACATGACACGAGATTGGCCCTTTTAATGCAACAACATCACATCAAAAAATTTGATTTTCTGCTCTGACAGCAGGCTTGTCCTCTGCAGCTCCCCAAAATGTAATCTGTGGGGGTTAAAGGCCACAGGAAAGTGATTTAAAAATCGTGCAGAAGGTGGAAGAACAAGTCCTGGACGCTGAGTGAGAGCAGGGATGCTCAGGGGCTGGAAAGAAACAGTCTGGTAAGTGCAAAAGCCCAGCTGTATCCCGGTGAGGAGAATCCCTCTGTGTGACCCTGGGATGTGGTGCCTGAGGGGGGCCAGCATCACTCCAACACCCCCTGTGGAGCCCTTGCTCCATTTCCCCATTCCAGCAAGGCAGCCTGTGCAGTATTCTCCTCAATCCACACACATAACACACCCACCCTCCCAAGCAGCAGGAAAAGCCTTTCAGAGCCTTTGCAACACAGAACACCATGAACACATTTAGCAGGAAAAAATGGGGATTCCCTACATTAAAAAAAAAAACACACCACAAAAAACATCTATTAGGTTTACCCTGGTAATTTAATCTGGCAATAATTGTGTTTTCTATACACAAACTTCAAAACTTCCCTTCCAGGGCTGTGCTCCATATACACAGAAGTGAAGCTTTTGCTAATCCAGCTCTGGAAGAACATGCCCACACTGTGCAAAAAGCTCAAGCTTGAAACTACACTCCCATTTTCATAGAATTTAAAATATCAGCTAATGCACTTAAAGCTAATGAAATATATTTCACAATAACGCACCACAAAGCACATATATTAAATTACTCATCAGCTAATTCCACAGAGAGAAGAAAAGAGTTTATATGTTTAATTTTTCTAAATATCCTTGGTTGAGGGCAGGCAAAGGAAGAATTTTGATTTATATCTGGAAAAGCGTTTCTACGATTGCTGTAATTTCTTTTCAGAAATATCACATGATGGTGATGATGAGGCTGATACTAAAATAAGGAGTAAATAAAACAAGCTAATTTTATCAATATTTTTATCAATTTAAACACAGTGTTTTCTACTGTGTACATGCAATGAGAGAAACAAACTCCAAAAAACAACCAGGTCGGATGGGGTTTTGGAGCACCCTCAGATAGTGGAAGGTGTCCCTGCCCATGGCAGGGGGTGGAACAAGATGAGCCATAAGGTCCCTTCCAAAACTATTCCATGATTCTGGGATATTAAGAATGAATAACTGCCTCTTACAGACCCCAAGGATGTTTGTTCTACACTTGCAGCGGAATTTCAGGTGCATTATTCACTTCAAGGGAATCAAATCAAGGGCAGGATGGGCCATCTCTAGCCGAGCCAGCAGGAGGGGAAGGTGAAGGTGGGCCAGAACAGCCAGGTTTATGAGCCAAAGCTCAAACACCTCCAGGAAAACCCTCCTCCAGGAGCAGGAGGAAGAGGCTCCTAAGGCAGAATTACATTTTTACAGATTTATATGGGTTTTGAAGCCAAGTCCCAAGACTGGCAGAACACAGAGGGGGAATTATTTTTTTCTTATTAAAAGAATGAAAAGACCCACCATTGATTTTGTCCTTCATCACCACACAAAAACCCTCCCAACCACAGCGAGGATGACGGTCTGGATTATCACAACGCCGTAAATCAAAGTGAATGTATTTATTAGGTCGCCTCTCTTTGTTGCACATGTGTGTGCTGTTTGTTGGCCCATACTGTTATTATTTTAATTTATGGTTTGCTTTTTCCACTCTTTCCTCTCCCTCACAAGACCGGAGCCTGTCCACAGGTTCTCCTCATGCCAGTTAAAATCAGCATAATGAAATGTCACGGCCAGATCCTGTGGCTCTGCAAGGACGGCCCAGGGACGCGGCCCTGAGCGCGGTGAGCTCCGCTGTGGCAGGGCTGGGCGGCCGGCTAACCAAGCCCGCAGCCTTTCCCAGCTCTTGGCAGGTCTAGGATAATTAAGTGCAATAAGTTTAAGCAATTTGCAAATCCCACCTCATCTCTCCTCCCGTGCCAACCCCAATCTCTTTAGGAGCGAGCTGTATTCCCGCAGCGCCAGAGCTGTGCCACGCAAGGGGAGCTGGGCTCGACTCTCCGCCTGCCCCAGCTGCATCTCAGCCCCAGCTGAGGCAGCCAAGGACAGCACCCACTGCCAGGATTCACCAGGCACGGAGATGCTTCCCCAGCATGCAAATTCACATTTAGGGGCTTGGAAAGCATGGAATTTCCCCCCAAAACAGCCACTTCAGGGGTCATTATCTAAACTTCTGGGGTGATTTGTTTTAATCATCTCTTGGAAACCATGACATTTTAGGCTATTTTCCAAGATTCTCTGGAGAATTGCAGGAGTGAACAGAGACCAAATCACCTTCCAGTTGTTGGAGCCGTGGCAGCACGGCTGAAAGGCTGGATGGAAAGACCCTGTTCCTTCCCACTTAAGACACCTAAAGATTCTGCAACTGTAATAACCAGACAAGTCAGAGAATCATAAAATCATTAAGGTTAGAAAATACTTCAGAGATAATCAAGTCCAACCCTCAGCCCAGCACTACTACCATGTTTAGCACTAACCCATATCTCCAAGTACCATATCCACATGATTTTTGAACATTTGCAGGGATGGGGACTCCAGCACTGCCCTGGGCAGCCTCTGCCAGGGCTGGACAGTCCTTTCCATGAAGAAATTTTTCCCAGTACCAAATCTAAACCTCCTCTAGTGTAACTTGAGGCTGCTTCCTCTTGCCTGTCACTCATTACCTGGGCAATACACACAGCTGTGAGAACAGAGTGCAGGAGTTCCTGTCTGCTAGGGCTTCACTCCAACTTTCCTAATTTAGAAGCTGGAAGTTGTGCCAATATGACCTTAGGGTGCCAGTCCATTTGAGCTGAAGGATTTGGCTCATCTCTGCCCTCCGCCCACACTGAGGACAAGCTGAGTAAGGAGGGACCTGGGTGTGAATAAAAACCAGCATCTTCGAGGAGAATTTCATCAAAACATCCGATTGAACACCAACCTGAAAGAACAGCACAAAAGCCACAGGCAGCTTCATTCCCAGTATTACTGAGGTTACTTTGTAGCTGGTTGTGCCCTTGGTGTTATGTTGGCTTTGTCTCGAGAAGAGCAGAGATGCCAGGCTGGAGTTGTGAGGCTCCTCCGCCGGCCCCCTCTCGCAGCAGGCTCACTCCCAGAGCCGCTAATCCACTCGGATGCTCCACTGCAGAGCCTCGAGTTTTCACGGATTTATGCCCTGCACTGCTCCCAGCTCCATCTGTTTCACGGTTATTGTTCTCACCAACTCTACTTCATCATTTAAATTATTAACAGCAGAATTACACCAACTGAGAACTGGAATGGGCAGCTTTAACATACAAAGGCTTGTACGTAACGTGTCGATACACATCGAGTGGAACAGAGAAACTGGGGGAAATTCACATATAAGGGTCATTGCTGATCTGGGGGGAAAGTAGGATGAGAATACCACTGAAAAAAGCTGGAAAAGCTCCTTTAGATGGTCACCCACTGATTGACACTCCTGTACCTTCACTCAGTGAGTGGTCTGAGGCTGCCCAGTGGAGGTGCCACACATCACCTTCATCGCTGCCTGGACCCTCCAGGGCTGGACAGGTGTCCCCAAGACCTCAGGGCAGCACACACCTCCAGGGAGCCTCCAGCTTGGGAGGAGCATGGCCTCCTCCACCAACTATGACAACGTTTGCAAAGCACACACCTTGTACAACCACAAGCAGCAAAGATGCAAATTACACACGGGTGTAAATCAAACTCCCAGGGAGAAAAACACAGAGGGTGGGAGAAGGACATGAGCATCATGGGTTCCAGCTTTCTGAGATCTTCTCCATCATCTGCTCCTTGGGAAGATGAAATAATTTCCTACTTGTTATACCCCTACTGCTGTCATTAACTATTCAAAAAAGAAAAATCAAGTGTCATAACTGTATGAAGTCTCAGGAAAGCACAAAATCCCAAGCAAATTCACTTTCCTCCTTTAACTACATTTTTCCAAACATAGCACACGGGAAAAGGTGATGGTGAAAAGCCACTTCTGTTCCAAACCCCCCAAGCCCCACCTGCTGCTCCTCAACTACCTCAAGCAGTTCCTCCTGGCCACCGGACACTGCATTCAGGGGCGACTCTGCATTGATCCCAGACTTAACAATATCCATTAATAACAGACCAGACAGTGCCCATGTTCAGCCCAGCCATATGGTTTGAATCCAGGGAATTTGCTTTTCCCATGCACTACATTACATATTTATACCAAAATAAGAGCTTTTTTTTTCCCCCTCCCCACTTCTGGGGTAATTGGCAGATGGATCCGATTCCAAAAAGGGTAATCAATGCACTCAAAGAGCCTCAACCCATGCTGCTCTGCCCTAGCTTCAAATGCTTTATTACACAAGGGTCTACGGACATTTTTTTAAATTAAAGTTCCTGCAGCTTTTCATGGGAGATTTTCTTTTAAAAAGCTCCAGCCTGCTGCAGCAAGTTTCCCTGCAATCAAGTCAAAAACCCAACACAGCTTTCACCATATTAATAATGAAAGTCTTATGCGCACAAATAAGTTCCTTTCAAGTAAAAATCAAGTGTATTTTTGTTACATCATATACCCAAACCCACAATATTCCACTGGACACCCCAGCAGGAGCTGCCTGAGGGTAGACAGGTCAAGGTGGTTTCACAGCCACCCGGTGCAAGTGACACCTGAGTACACAGGCTACATTTCAGACAGTAACAGTGAAAATAATACCAGGAAAAAAAATGTGCTTGCATGGGGAAGAAGAGGAGACAAAGCAGGAGTTTGAGGAGGACTTAGCATCAAGATCTGCCAGGATATGATCTTTCACTAGAAGAAGGCTCAAGAAATCTTAAGTCCCAGCTGCCCTCAGCCCCACCACAAAGATCTCCCAAAGCCTCCTCAAGACAGGGACCACAAAGGACCACTTCAGCACTCCTAACACAATGGACAGGCTGGCTGAGAACAGCAAACTCCAGCAGAACCTTCCCTGCTTAGGTTACTTACATTGCACAAGAGCATTTCATCAGAGACACTTGGAATTAAAGTTATCCTTTGATTCCTACAACTGCAGAGAAGCTCAACCAGCAAACTAGAGCAAGAAATCCCAATGTACCTTAACTCCTCTCAGAGCAGCTCCTTCGCTCTGTTTTCCAGGACTACTCAGAGCTCTCACGTGCTCTACCCTTACATATATCCTCTCCTTCCTGCCCACAGGACACCTCTGCTCCCACTCCTGAGCAGGATTGGGTAATGATGCCACCAACGAGCAGCAGCTGATGCTCGTATGGTCAGACACAGGGACCAGGTGTAGCTCGCCAGCCTCACACCCAAAGCACTATTATTGCATAGCTTTGCAATAAAAGACCCCCTAGAAGAATTAGCAATAAACCCTACGTCCAAAATAAGCTCCTTTACCAATAGGCTCCTACAGCAGAAATGCACCAGAGAGGCCTAAAGCGTGATTCTTCCAGAACAGGAGCAAACTATTCCTTGTGTTAACCACTCTTCCCTTTCCTCATTACTCATAGTTAAGACACCTGGCCCCAGTAACCAACCCTCCCCACTCAGATCTAGCAGAGACAGGCTCTGTCTGCCCCACAGAGCTGCAGCTGGACACAGCATTGTTCCTCCTAAGGCGGGACAGGTCCTGATGACACCTCCCCTTGACAAGAGCTGGCTCTGCTTCTCACAACAAATCAACCCGAGACGTGATGCTGCAAAAGGGGGGCTACAGGGTCACAGAGCCAAGGTTAGAAAATCATGCCCTGCAGATCATACAGTCCAACCCACCTGCTCCAGCAAGGTCACAGAGCGGGAGTCCAGGACCATGTCCAGATGAAAATCGCCAGGGATGGAGACTACACAATCACTGTGGGCAGCCTGTGTCAGAGTCTGACTGCCCTCACAGTGAAAAAGGATTTTCTAGTGTTGAAATGGAGTTTCCTGGGTTTCATGTTGTGTCCCTGTGTCCCATTTGAGGGCTCACCAAGAAGACAGGACAGGTATGTCAGCAGATCTGCCCTCCATGGGCTGAACTCTCCCTTAGCTGGATTAAATTTAGTACTAACTGGGGAGAGCTGAACAATTCATTGTGTCAACACTACCTGCAAAGGGCTGCAGAGGCTGTTTGGTACAGGCATGTTTTTATTCCAACAAGCACACAACCCTTCCCCAAGCAGGTGGTTATTGTATGGAAAAGGTTCTGGAGATGCTGGTAGGCAGCCACACAAGCACTGGCTGGTTGTCCCAGCAGCGTTGCTGTGAGGGCTGCAGGCACAGCAAGAATTCACCGTGAGAAGCATTTTGAAATTTATCTGTGTATTGTTCTCTTTTAGATCAATTTTTTCCCAACAACACCTATAATCAGAGGGGTGATAAATAGTCAATACACACTAATCCAGTTAATGTTCCCTATACTCCCTATGACTGTGAGTTCACAACAAAAACGGTGCCTGAGCCGCAGAGGGGAGGTGACCTCAGCCATGCCCCTCCTGCCATGGCCATGTCCCCCAGCCATGGCCCTCTGCCACATTTCCCAGCCACGTTGCCACGCTGCCATGGGGGCCCTGCTGCTATGGGGGCCCTGCTGCCACAGCCACCTCCCTCCCTCCTGCCTCACGGGCTCTTCCAGCCCAGGATCACCACAGAAAGCATTAGACATGCTCTGGAAACCCTTTGCCCAGCTGCTCATTAGGACTGCATTAGTCTGTAAACTCGAGCACAGAACGCCTAGTTCAAGTTGCTCTTTCTTGATGTACTTGAAAGGTCCTGGGAATTTATGGCAGGATAATGTGGAGCACAGCACCTATTTATGAGTTGATCATTTGTACAAAACCCCTCTCAAAGCACCGAAGGTTACCATTCGACCAAGAGCTGCACTTAGCTGCTCAGAGGGCAAGAAAGCCAAGTATATGAAAGTTAAAAGCATTAATAAAAGTGTGACTTATAAATTACTTCATCTTTGTCACCCTTTTTGAAATGGGGTGAAAGAGGCCAGGGTAAATTTATTTTTTAAGTGCTTTCTGAGACCTGCAAGGGTCAGCCCTGAAATGCTGTACTCTATAAATCATTCCATGTGTATCTGAGAGATGCGAGTGCATCATAACATTAACAAATATTGATTTGTTTATCGTTTGCAACTGTTTATCGCTAAACAGCTGCCTTTATACTCTGGGTAGGGAGAAGAAACTTTAATCCCTGAGAATGCAGAAGAGAAGCTGCCTCGGCTGCAAGAGGAAAGAGCAGCCCCCGTTACCCTGTCACCCGACTACCGGCTCAGTGGACGTGTTACTGTCGTATTATGAAACCAGTTATTTCACAAAATGACTAAAATTTCCAGGCGTTCCAGGGAACTGCTCGTGTCGCTGCTGAAAGCCAAGCGAAACCTCACATTAGGGGCTTGGCTGAGTCACGGCACGGGGGGGCAAAGCAGAGTCAAGGATGGACAGAGCCCAGGACGGACAGAGCCCAGGACAGCTATTCCTCCCTGCCAGGGCAGCCTCCCCTCCCAGCACGGCTGTGCCACACCACAATGCCCTTCCCAATGCCACCAGCACCCCTGGCCCCAGGCTTCTGGCTGGAATCAATGACACAGGAGCAAGAATCAGCCCCCAGAGCCCTCTGGGCTGCCCAGCAGGCACTGAGCACCATCACTGTCACCAGAGTCCAGCCACTGCTCTGCAGCAGGGGGTGGAATTAGATGATCTTTAAGGTCCCCTCCCACCTGTGCCCTTCTGTGACTCTGTGACTCTATGAACTGACCTTACATCATCAACCCTGCCTGGTTCTAGACCTGAAAAAACATGGCAGCATCAACTGGTCTGTGTTCTCTTTCATTTAGTAATATACAGTGGATTTCAAGTGCAGGGAAGACACCTGGAGCAACAGGAGGAGGTTGGGGAAGATTTCAATAAAAATCTCATTATCCTAATTAGGGATACAAACTATCTGGCAAACCTCTTCCCAATGCTTTAAATCATCATATATTAGGTACAAACCAAACTCTTTTATTAAGCAACTATAATAGAAATAGGTTGGGTTTCCTCCCCTCCTTCCTTTTGTAAATAACACAACTCTGCTTTTATTTACTTTTGGAACTAGGCTCAATAGCCAATTTCTCCGCAGAACCACCTACCAACAAACTTCACTAAGTGGAAACTCGCTGCATTATCCATGTGCACACACCCTTACTCACCAAAGCTTCAAGGGGCTCCAAATTAAGTATTTGGTGATTTCCCTGACAAAGGGTTTTGCTTTATTTGCGGTTCTCCCTATCTGTAACTAAACACTGTTAAATTTGCAAAATCCAGGTGTTTTATAAGTCTGTTCTTCTTCATGCTTAGTTCCCAAACCATTCTTGTAATAAAGCAGCAAAATCAAGTGCTTTGGAACATAGAGCAAAATCTGGAGATGCCGCAAAGCACCAGTGCCATCAATTCCCCACCTGGCTGGTGTCCCCTGAGAGAGCATCCAGGGGCTTCTGAGCAGCAGAATTAAGACCTAGGTTATATCTGAATAGCAATGTTAGATCATCTGGAGATGATCTCCTCAAGTCCTATCTCGCACTTCTTGGGGAAAACGGCAGCACGAAGCAACAGCCCCACATCTGAGCTGAGCCTCCAGCAAAGGTGGAATTACCTTTTTCCTTGGAGGCAAAGGGATTAATTGCTGGCAGGGCACGTGTTGGTGGGGATGGGGTGCGGAGCTGGCCCCTGGGCCAGGCAGAGCCGTGCTGGGCCAGGCAAGGCTCGGCCGCAGCCCCGGGGCCGTGCTCCAAGCATTGCTCCAGCACCCGAGAGGAAGCGCAGCAAGCCCCACTCTTACCAATTACAGGGCGTCAATATTGACTATCTGAGGGATTTCCATGCTCAGGAAGCAAATTAGAAACTCAATACCTGAACTATTCCTAAATGCAGTTATCAACTTCAGAGTTTTATCTCATAAAACCAATTCAGCTTAGAGTTTAATTCTATTAAATTAGGGCTTAGAAATAAGATTTGCTCAGAGAATGAATGCATCATTAGTTTTAAAATGCAATATAGTGAAACCCAAAATGTGCGGCATTACAGTTTGAAGAATAAATGAGTAGAGACAGCACCCAAATGTACTTCTCCCTAAATATATTTACCAGAAAAACCCATTGGCTCATTAGGACAGTGTTTTGGTGTGGGGAATGTCCACCTTCCTTTGGGAATCATAATCCTCTTGTGTCTCCCCTTGGCATAAGTTTTTTCTTTGTTCTTAAAACCTTCTTATTTCAGCAGCTGACAGAGAAAAAAGAATCAGCATCCTCTTTCTTAATAAAAATGCCACAATGAGACCCTGTCGGGCTTGTGCCAGGCATGTCAAAGGAGCAGGGACTAATACAGGAAACCTCAAGAACTCCCCGTTTTGTGCAAGTTACAGTACAGGGAAGAGTCACGTAGGGCTGGGTTTTAAATCAGGTTTCCAATAGATGAAAAGCACCCTTCCATGGGGTGCATGTAATCTCTGAATAGGCCCCTTAGTTTCCTGTGGTATTGTATTAGAAGTGATGTTTGATGCAATAACGTGGGGATAGAATATGCTCAAAGAGGGGGCGGGGGCCCAGCCCCGCATTACGAAGCCGGCAGCTCTTTGATGGCCGAGCCAGCCCGGCCATACCTGCAGCACCAGCAGCTGGGACCAGGGGAGCGGGCACGAGAAAGGCAAACCCACCCCAAAGGCACGGCAAGTCCTCAACAGAAAGCAGCCCTCTGGCTGAGCCGCTTTGCGCCGCCGTCTCCTGCTCCAGATGTGGCGTCTCTGCCGGGCCGATGAGAACAGCAGGCGCCTCTTCAGGGCTGGCCACACGCTTGGCATTTTAAAAAGCTCCTTTTTCAAAAGCAAACAACACTGTCCCCAAACAGGATTGCAGAGAGTTACAAACTGTGTGGTGCTGCCACAGCATCACACAGCAATTGGCAGCCCATTGTCTCTAACTGATAGGCTGGGCTAAAGCTTTAAAGATGTATTTTAATATGTGTTAATTTCCTACTTTTGCTTAAGTAGACTATAAGAGTTTTGCTCTTATTAGAAGTACAAAATTAAAGCCAACTGAAATGATCTAATTATAATTTTTGGTAGCAGAAGAGTCATATGGAACAGCCCAATTGACTCTATCGAGCCTAAAATACTCCCCAGTATGCATTTTAATGTACCAATTCCCTTGGAAATGCATGCAGAGCTGTGGGAGAGAAAAGGCTGAAATGATAAATGTGAGATATGTCCAGGTCATTGTTGTGCAGCAGCTTTGGGAGTGCTGCCCACACCATCACCCCATCTTCAGTCAGGGCCTGATTTTACAATCATTGAATTCTCATATTCAAAAAGGAGCCAGAGAAGCACAATGTGGTCAGATGTTTGTGGTTTGCCATATGATCTTCCTCTTCCTTAATATTTTATTCTATTTAGATCAAAACAGTTCTTGTATTTTTCATGAATACAAGCCTCAAACTTTCCCTTTTCTATTCCACCCTCAAAAGCAAAGAGGCTGCTGCCCTATGTGCCAGGCCACAACTACAAAATGGTGTAGTTTTGCTGCAATTCATGTTTGCTTTTAGTTTTCATTGAGTAGAATGACTTTATCTGTTCCAAACAGTAAAGCAGAGCAGCTCAGCCAAGATGCTACAGGGCTGCTGACATTTGGAATGCTATTTTCAGTCCTATTTTACATTTGCTTTCAAAATGTATCCTGTGAAAAATAAAAATCAGATACAAGGGGGGCTGATTGGTGTCTCTGGCAAAGCAGATGACCTACTTTAGCCATAAAAGTGGGGAAAATCCATGGATATTAGCAGTGAAGTGAAGGGAGGAGTCAACACCAAAACCTGTGCAAATGTCCAAGGAAGGAAAATCCAACCTGGAATGGGGCACTGGAGGAGGTGGTGCCAGCGTGGAGCCATGGACACCATAGGCACAGCAAATTCCCTTTTGTCCTGATCCTTGTAACAGGAAAAAAACAGCTGGGAAACAAAATGGTTTGGTGATTATAACCCAAGAGGGAACATTACCTTGCACACCTTTTAATGGTGAGTGTCCCAAAAATACAGTGTGTTCCCCCAGAAGAGGGAACAGAACCCCAACATTCTTCAAAACAGGAAACAGATTTTTTGCAAAGAAAACCAGAATGAATCCAGGCACCATCTGAGAAAAGAGATTAAAGCAAAAAAATAAAATAAAAAGCTGTTAAAGTTATTAAAAGTGCCTCTATTTGAGGGCAAAGCAGCACCTCTCAGCTCCTCCCTGATACTTCCCATTCCATGTGGCTCTTTCTGCCTATAAACAAATTGTAAAAGATGGCAACAGCTAATTTAAAAAATAAAATGCGAAGTGTTGTGGCAGAGTCTAAATTGAGTCTGACAACCAAGGTCACATAACTTTTCACTTTTATTTAAAGGCATCGCCTTGATTACTGAAAAATATTGCAAGATATATAAACACAAATGTGGGGGCAGGCCAGCAGCCTCTGAGGACTCCAGCCATGGCTCCTTGTCCTTTGCTTTAAAAGGAACAACAGGAATAATTTTTTAAATTGCCAAATGTTGTGTAATTATCAAATTGTAGAAAACTGTCAGAAATCATCAATATAATTTTTGGAATTATGTTTTCAGTGTGAGCAATACGTCCCAACCTGTCCTGTTATGCCCAAATAAATTTCAGTTATTTCTGGAAATGTTAAGAAATGTTTGCTGGTTTAATTCCTGTAAATGCAAATGCTTTCATTATACCTTTGATTTCTTTTAATTGTATCTGTATTGTTCTAGGCCTTTTCCTGTACACTTCGAGAAGAATGTGCCATCTGGTTCTGAAAGTCATGAGGAGGAGGGCGGAGGCTGCGGCACACGGCACTGAGGGGTCCCAGCCTCCCGCTCCCCTGGGCCCATCAGAGCCTTTGGAGGTGGATCTCACTTACAGCTTTGTTTAAAAGAAAAAAATCCATGGATTCTGAGGAGAACCAGAGCCTGTTTGATGTTCTGCCTCTGTTGTCTCCAGGCAGATCTGAATGAAAGCTTGGAATTAGACTGTCTTTGAATATAGTTTTCATTGCAAGCGATCTAAAATAAAACAACCTGGTTTCCACATCCAGGTTTCCAGAGCCAGCTGCCACATTCCCCTTCATTCATACACTTCCAAAGTCATATTATTATAAAATTAGGACATAATTTTTTCATGGATTTTTTTTTTAATTAAAGGTAACTATCAGCCATTTTCTTTTCCTTTGTAAAAATTCCTTTCCAAGACCTGGAGCTTTCCTTGTTGCTCCCCCACTGCAGGGCCTGAGCACCTTCAAATGTTCACACCTGCCCTGGTCTGTGAGAAATTCACTGATACCAAGTGATTTGAAGTACACAAGTGGACTTAGACCACTTCCTCACTGGAGCTCCAAAAATAAGGACCTGGATCTGTTGGAGCAAGTCCAGAGGAGGCCCTGGAGCCGCTCCAGGGCTGGAGCCTCTCTGCTCTGGAGCCAGGCTGGGGGAGCTGGGAATGTTCACCTGGAGAGGAGAAGGCTCCGGGGAGAGCTCAGAGCCCCTTCCAGTGCCTAAAGGGGCTCCAGGAGAGCTGGAGAGGGACTTGGGATGAGGGATGGAGGGACAGGACAAGGAGGAATGGTTTCCCAGTGCCAGAGGGCAGGGAGAGACGGGATATTGGGAAAGAATTCTTTCCTGTGAGAGTGGGGAGGCCCTGGCACAGGGTGCCCAGAGAAGCTGTGGCTGCCCTTGGATCCCTGGAAGTGTTCAAAGACAGGCTGGACATGGCTTGGAGCACCCTGGGATAGTGGGAGGTGTCCCTGCCCATGGCAGGGGTGGGATGAGATGGGCTGTAAGGTCTCTTGCCACCCAAATCATTCTGTGATTCTATGAATTACCATTTTTTGTAACTGTGTTTGGGTAGTGCTTTTGGCATCTGAAAAGGCTCTTTAAAAATATGATCATGAAAAACACCCCCACATAAAGTGACCTCCCAGCCAGGCTTGTTACACTAAAATATTGCCCAGCGTGGATTTCAGCTCAGCCAGTTGTGTACCAAGGTGCACTTGCTCATTCTCACCTGGTGTTGCCTCCACGTTCAGCCCTAATTGTAGCAAGTGTCAGAAGACAAACCCATGTTCTGTGGGACTCTGCCTTCCGAGCAGCCCTGGGCACAGGGAGGGGAGTGAGGACACGTCATCGTGACTCACTGCCCCCACTGCCCAGGGACAGCACAAGGGCTCTGCCCATCTGGCATCCCCATACCTCCAGCCAGACCCTTGTTTTCCAGGTCTTTGTGCAGGATGTGCTCCCTGTAGCCACAGGGGCCATGTCCAGTCCCTCCTGGCCAGCTCCAGCACCCTCACAGCATCAGCAGCTCTGCACTGGCCGCACACCACCACACCATCACCCTGCACACTCACCTACTCAGCCTCAGAGGGAATGCAAGTTTGCCCTCTTCCTGCAGTGTCCCCTTATGCCCTGTTACATTAGGGAGTGCCTAACACTCCGCAGAAATATTGCAGAAAGTGGGGTGAAGCCACTTCCCCTGTTCCAGGGAACAATCTGTCTTCAATGGCCACCTGAAACACCAGCCCACGTGTATGGGGTGAAACACGGGAGGTGACACCTCCAGGGAACACTGGACAGCCAAGTGTGGAGCAGCCTGGAAGTGCGGGAGGCTCCGGAGGGTCCCCTGGCCCGGCGGCCTCCAGCCAGTGACGAAGGGGGCGGGGGAGCCACGGCCACGGGCACTGCCCGGAGCCAGCCCGGGAGCCACCAGAGCGGCGATGAGCCGCCCTGCTGGATCCATCAGGAGGAAGGAACGAGGAAAGGAGTCGCGTTATAAAACAAAAAGGAGAAACCATAAATTAAAACAGAAATGAAAAGCTCTGCTGAACATTTTTTTCCCGGGACAAGCAAGACTGGGGAAAGCATTAAGTGCTGCGCCTTTTCTTCACCTAATGACACAGGAAAAAAGTCTCTTCTTCAAATAATTCAGGTAAACAATCTCCAGAAAGCATGAACAACAAGACCAAATTTCTTGAAATTACTCAAGCTCCCAGAACCTGGTGGCTGTTTGTGCTGCAGGAGGTTGTGGCTCCAAAACAGGGGAGACTGGGAGCGTGGGGGGAAAGGGCAGAAGAACCAATCCCTTCTTCATCCTTTATCATTTACCTGGAATTTAGTGCACTGTAAATTTTATTTCAAAGACAAAAAACCTTATGCCAAACTCACCTTGGCTAAATATCATTTACTGATTTCTAACAAAGATCTGATCCACTTTCACTTGCAAAACACTTTGTCACTGGTTTATATGCACCGCTTCCAAAGAAAGGAGAGAGAAAGGAGAGATTTTTAGGTCAAATGATTAAGGAGAAAAGGGATTTAAACCAACAATTTTTTTTTTAAGTTCTAATTGTTTGCTTATTGACACCAATTTACATGGAGCCACTTAGTGAATAAAGGTTTTCACAGTACATGGCACTTCTTTATGTCAGTTTTTAGCCATCATGTCACAGCCTGGCTTGAAAAGAAGAAATGCTGAAAACTCGTAGGCCAGAAATGAACAGCCTATTAAGATCTGAAAAGCTGTCATCCCTGCTGAAAAGACTTGCGTCAGCCACTGAGGATATATTTTAAACCGCCTGTCCGCAAGAAAACTTTAATAATGCAGCCTTGCTCTAATGTCTTGTGAGAGGAGAGGCAATTTTACTTCTTCTATTAACCCAACGTGATTACAATGGCTTATTTCATGGAATATTAAGTTCAAATTCTGCTCCCTAGGAGGACAATAAAAAAAAAGAGTGTGCTTATGACATTGCCCGAAATAGCCACAAGGACCGCAACTCCTTGGTGCTTTTAATGCATCCAAGCCATAATCCACCTTAATTTGCTAATGGTTAAGTAAATTAGCAACAAAATAATAAACCACAAAAAGGTATCGACACAGGAGCAAAATGCTTTCCTCTCAAAAATATTAAAATAACAAACTAATGCTTTCCTAAGGATTGCCATGGCCTTTCAGTCCTCTCCCTCCCCCTCCAGCCCTGCCCCTCCAGCCAATTCCAGAGAAAAACAGACTCCTTGTGTCGGATGGGCTTTGGCCATGAGGTGATCAGGAGGGAAGGGGCTTGTGCCCAGGCCACAGCTGGCATGGCTTTGTGCACGTGGAGCCATTAACAACCACCTGGGAGCCACAGCCACTTCCCAGGCTGCCAAACAGCCCTGCGCCGACACCAGGAAAATGGGGTCCCCAGAAGGTGGCTGCTTGGCCAAGAGCACATTGCTGCTGGCATCCACTGCCTCGAGCTGGCTGGACCATGGGCATCCCTGTGCCATGGGGCATCCCTGTGCCAAACAGCAGCATCCCTGTGCCGTGGGGCATCCCTGCACCACAGGGCCTGCAGATGTCAGAGCATTGTGCCGGAGGAGCCAGTGCCCACTGCCACCTCCAGGTGAGGCTATTCTAGAAGTGTTGGGTTTAAACACTATTTGCAGGCTGCCCCCTTCTTGAATACTTGTTTAGGCCTGATCCTGACCATAAAAACTAGCATTAAAAATGTGAATTAAAGATGCAAATGGCATTGCCACTGTCGGTAATCCCAATCTGCTGCAGCGACTGAGGCCAGCACAGCCCTGCTGCGGCTTTGCCAGCCCTGGCAGGGATTCACTGTCCCACAGCTCAAGAACTCGATGCTTGGCACTGGGGGTTGCAGTCAAACTTCCTGTTCCATGGGAAAAGGGGAGAAACAGCCCCAACCTCCAGCAGGAGAAACCTCAAATACCATGTTTTGGTTTTTTTGGATGCAGGGAACGCCCCTACCCCCTCCCCATTCCCCCTTTCTGGCATGGCCTTCCTACAACTTTTTTCCTTTTTTTATTTTTCCAATGTGGAAAATAAATTTTTCATTTAAAAAAAAATTAATGTATGCAAATATCCAGTGAAATTATAAATAGCCCCCATTAATTTCTTTTCCCTAGTTCCACAATTCCAAAGCAAAAAGGCAAAAACTTAAATAAATACATTTAAATCTCCTACTGTGTAATAGTAAAGAAACTCCATAAAACCAGAACAATATTTATTTTTCCTTTTCGAAGCAGCTCCCTGGTTTATTAGGCCCGTGCTCCCAGTGATCTGATAAGCAGGAGTGAGGCTAAATGGCAAATGGCAAACATCCCAAATCCCAACCTGATGTATTTCCACAGCCCTGACCTTCAGATAAAAATCGCACAGAAATCTGCAAACCCACCAAATATGCAGCACCACACGCTTGTGTTCAGACACAACAGTCGGGCGGAAAAAAGGAACAGAGAGAAGGGCGTTGCTATTTCCAGCCCTGAGCCTTCCCCTCCCTTCACATTTCAGGATCCTACTCCGATCCGTGCGTGAGTTTGAGGGGACGTGGACACATCCCACCAAACCCAAGGGTTCCTCACAGCCACCGAGGGCTCAGAACTGCCTGGCTGTGACCATCAGGAAAACACCAGAGAGAACGAATAATCCCACTCCCACATTCTGTGCATATTTAGGAAAATACTTCAAACAGAAAAAAAAAAATTTTGCAGTGTGAAATTAGCTACAATTATGACAACTGCAAGAAAAAAATTATACGGGCAAAATTTGGGGCTGCTGGAAGAATTCTTTGATGTCTGGATTCCAATTTAACCCCGACTGAGTTCTGAGAATCAAATGAACAAAGTCTATCACACACCCCAAGTCTGCTTGTCGGTGTGAGGCATCATTCCCGTTCCATTCTTCCCAGCCACGCGTATTTCCGAGCCCCTTGCCGACACCTCCTCCCTCCGCACTGCAGACGGCCACTTGCCCGACACATTTGAGCCACAGCCCAACTGTGTATTTCTTTATTCATTAAAACACAGGCATTCGTACCAATAAATATGTATAACAGTATTTTCTCCCTGTCCCTGCACAGGCCAGGGCTCGGGTTGGGGCTGTGCGGGGAACACACAGAAATGGATCATATTTCAGATAAATATTTTTAGGCAAAAGACTGTCACAAACACTGTCCCTGTACCTTTACATTGTGGCTGAGGAGAGCAGGAGTTTATTAAATAAGACTATAGGTGAATAATAAGGCCCTGATAAATGCCCATGAATATTTGGAGTAGCAGAGCAGGGAGGTGCTGCTGTCGCTGGCTCCAGGAACGTCACCTCTATTTTATACCAGGGCGTCAGCACGGAGCCTCCGCGAGCCACACGGATCCCAGGCTGAATAAATAACATAATCCCCACCATTGGGGTGCTTTGCATATAAAAATCACTTTTTCTTCAGGTACTGAACCACTTTATCCTCTAAACCTGAACCGAGCTGCTGGATTTTTGAAGCAGTTGTAAAACATTAATAATATATCTGGGTTGTTTAAAGAATATTTCCAAATAACATGAAATATTTAGTCCATTCCCCCCCTCGCCCCACCCTCAGTGCTACCACCACCGTAAAAAGATAAGATTTATCATGAAATGTTTGAGGGGTAATCAGCCATTTTTGGCCAATATATTTTAATATTTATATACCTGACATAGCTGAATATAAATGATACATCATGATTTTCCATAGTGCATGGAATTTATACAATTAACGGAGGGATCCAATGGCTTTAGGGCACACAAGGTGCAAACAGTGTTACAGCCGGTTGCTGATTATTGTTATAAATCTCACAAACCATAAAGACATTAAGGTGCATTTTGTTTACCCCATTTGTTTTCAAATATTATATACAACAATATTATTTATCATTAAAAGAGTTACACTTTCCCAGTGCATTTATTTCATGAGATACATTTATAGTACTATTTAAAAAATACAGCTGGCAAAATGCATGGCTGAAACAGCCAGGAAAATGGGATAATTTTCAATTTTTTCCCAAAGATGATGGTTTTTCATTTTAAAATCGAGAAGACATTTAAGCACTACCTATATCCGAAATGTCTAATTCAAAAAGACACTTGGATGAAGAAATCCGCGTGCTTTGGGTGGACCCTCCCGCCCAGCCCCGCAGCCGTGCGCTCCCGGAGCGCCGCCGTCCCTCCCTGGGCTGCCGCCGCCGCTGCGCCCCCGCGGGTCTGCGGGGCCAGCGCCTCGCACCCCGAGCTGGAACACCCAAACCGGGGGCTGGGAAAGCTCAATCTACGACTTCCCAGAGGAAAACAGTGACAAACACGCAGCGCTGGATTTCCCTATGGGAGTCAGTACTTCTCCTGGGAAGAGCTACCTCCCTGCTCCGTACAGATGCAGCAGAACTGAGCGAATATACTCACAAATACAAATTCCCCCAAATGTTCCCAAGTGGGTCTAATGTCCCGGGATTGTTTCAATTATTCCCCTTTGGGCTTGCTGGGTTTGAAGCGCCGGAGCCCCCGAATGTGAAACGTGAGCCGGGAGCGGGGCTGATCCCCGGCAGCGCCGGGGTGTCCCCGGCAGCAAAGGGACCCGAGCGCTGCAGCTGCTCATCAAATCAGGTTTATGTTCCTGAAATGAGTTCCTGCTGCTGAGCCTGAATTCACAGACAGTCGGGGGGGAAAAGAGATGGATATAGCCCCAAACAACCCCCTGGAAGCACGTCCAGGGGACGGCTCTTTGTGCCCCTATGGAGGCAGCTGGGGGGATTTGTTTTATACCTACAGAAACGCGACGTGCCAGTTCCATGTGTGTGTCTTGTACAGAAACCCCCCCAAAATACATGTTATAAAGGCATTGCTGGTGTTTCATCTGCTTTGCCAGAGGTAAATGAGTCCTTTCCCTTTCTCCTGCCCTCCTGCAGCAGTGGTGAGCAGGTTTCTTACAGATATTTTGCCATCCAGGAGGTGCACCATAATTTACTGAACAAGAACCCATTTTTCCTTAAATTTACATTATTTCAGCTAAACCAATTGGAGAAATAAAAAAAGGCAAATTTTACCGTTTGCTGCCCTTTTCCAGCACAAGCAAAACCCCAGCCCAGGGAGTGAGCCAGAATCTGCCTTTCTCTTTCGGCCTGCTCAAAGGTTGCTCTCTAATGTACATAAAATACAGAAATAGGGAGGGAAACGTGGGAATGTACCGAACTGGCTGTTGACTTCAGGCACGGGAAGTGTTTTGTTGAGAATTCGCAGGTGCTAAAACCTCATCAATGAGTGGGAAATGGTGCTAAATACGAGCTCTTCGAACTTTATTTTTAATGATGACTTTAAAACCTGGGGATCAGCGAGGTGAATGTAAAAACTGTTAATCTTAAATTTCTACAAACCCGAGTGTCAGGGCAAGCATGTCTGGTGCATCAAGCATAACAAGATGAAAACGAGGAGGTGTGGGTGAGGAGGGGGTCCGAGACACTTGCTTTTCTTGAATCCCTCTGAATACATTTCACAATTCATCAGTTTTTGTCTTCCCTGCCACGAGTGAGGACAATCAGACCAGACACCCATTAGATTTTTCATGCAATTTTTTTTTTTCTTGTTCATGACATGTTGGCAGGGAGGATGGCAATTCTGAAATCTTACCAAATGAGAAAAATGTCAGAAACTGAACTGACAGCTGGTGGTTACTATGGTGATAGGTGATATTGAAAAAAAAATAAAATAAGACTCAGTTAATTCAAAAGGAATCAAGTTCAGTATTTTTAAGCCAGTTGATAGAGATGAAAACTTAATCCCGATACTGGGGTGTTTTCCTGTTTTAGCTAAGAGCCAAAGAAACCATTTGCTTGATTAGATAATTAACTAGATACAGCCAAATACCCAATGAAAATTATAGTGAAACCAAAAATAATAATATAAAATAATAACATGCTTTTTAAGAAGAAAACAGCCATACTAGGAAAAAAATAAACGGACGGGGGGAAATCTTCTGTCTGTGTGAGCGATCCAGAATTGTCCTCTCCATAATCACAATTACCGACACGGGGCTGGTTTTCTGCCATCGGTTTGAGGGAGAAAGAGTAGTTTCGCTCAGTGACAAAGACAAATCAGCTGGAAGGGAGGGAAAGCTGCTGACTGATGGCTTCAATCGAGGGAAGGCTGCGCAGGCAACTTTGGCAGGAACCTGGATATCTCCATATTTGTGTTTATGTATTTTATGGGCTTTTTAAAAATTCCCAAGGGAGCTATTTCTGGGGCCCAAATACCGCGAGATCTGGTGTTCTCCTGGCATTTCCATCGAGGAATTGAAATACTAAAATACCATGAGAACATCAGATCTCCTGTTATTTCTCCTGCATTAATGGTTCCCTCAGGTATTAACAAAGCCCCTGAAAAACAAACACAAATATTTGAGGCAGAAATGGAAGTGCTGGAATATCTACCGCCCCCCAGCAACCTAATGCACCCGCACAAAAACCACCTCGTTTTTGTGATCTCACACTTCTAGGAACAAATTGTGCAACCATACACATATATAAAAATTAATATTATATGGAAATCATTTGGCCACCACCTCTGTCTTTGTGGCAGGAATTGAGTTTGTTCCCCAACAGCCCAGAGGAGGACGATCTCCATATAAATGCAGGTGGGGTTTAGGGATATTGTTACAGAAAACAACATTTGAATGCAAAAGTCTCCAAACAATTTGAATTGCGCCTGTGCTCCCTGGGCAGGGATGGCAGACATAGAGTGAGATGGGGATGGGGATGGGGATGGG
>VZRX01013616.1:139381-152290 GCA_013398075.1 Notiomystis cincta | reverse complement strand
TTTTTTTTTTTTTTAAATAATTCAATATGAGACATTGCACATGAAAGATGATAAAATTTAGCTTGGGTATAATAAAAAGACTAAGGATGTTATTCTTAAAGTTTAGGAATACAGTGATGCCTAGAGAGTCCTTGGAATCCACGCCATTTAAAGTCTTACAGAGTAGGTTAGACAATTGTCTGCCCAGGAAGACAGATCCCTCTCAAATGGCCACAGGAGAAGATGATGGACTTAGATGGTCTGTCAAGGTCTTCCTTAGCAAAACTCAGAGCTTAATGCATTTTTTTGGGAAGGCCAGACTAATAGGCCAGACTAATAATCCTCATTCCAGGTTTCTAAAATATTTAATATACGAATCTGACACAGTCAAAAAAATTTACCTCCAAGTAAAAGATGTTAAAGAATGACTGAATGAGAGCAAATATAAGTAGTACCTACTAATTGGGGCAATGTGGTTTAGCCTGACAACAGGGAAATATCACATGGAATTTGGAACTGTGCCTTCTTTTAATCTTAAATGCTCAAATACACTTCATAATATTAAGAGCCTATGGTTTTCACTTCCAGTATTCTCCTGACTCATTCAAAGTGTTTGTTCATAGAATTTTTTTCTGTTTCCCAGGCCTGGAGAACAGCCCTCATTACCAAGCTTGTCCTGACACAGGACAATTTGCTTTACATTTATTTGGGCCAAATGATCGTGTAGCTGTATAGTCACGCAGCAAGACAGTAATTTGCAAAACCAAGAACAAATGCTTGAGTTGCATTTTTACTGATTCATACACCCACACATCCTCAAGGTGTGCTGAGGAGCTCCACTAACTGTTGACTTCAAATGAGATGCTCCTTAGAATCAAATCCTTAATTTGCAGAACGATGGGCTCTGAAATGTTGAACTCATCAAAAAGGACAGCTGAAACAAGACCTTTCTTGATAGAATTTGCTTTTCAAAACTTGCAAAGTGCATCTTCTTCATGCAGTTCATCACAGCCAAATAATATATGTTCAAGAGATAAAAGGGGTTCACAGAGTTTACGAAATAGCATTGAGTTCAGTCTTGAGGCTTCCAAAAGGACTGGGCATAAACAGCCACTCTTTTACTTCTGCCTTTTAAAACTGACCATTATTATTACATTTCATTTGAAACTTCCCACAGTTTTGAGAATATATCAAAGTTTTCACTACTTTGTTTTTCTATGGCAANAGAGAGAGAGACACATGTATATGTATAAATGCATTTTACAAAGCCCACCAAAATGCATGAGACAGCTCCTCAGTTTTGCTAGTGCAGTGACACTGGGAGGAGGAGAAGGATCAGTGGAAATGTATGTCAGCTGATACAAGACTTGCATAGGAGTGAGCTTGTTTTCCTTTTGATCTCTCTTTAATAGACACTGAATAAAACATCAACTTCCAATTAATTTAAGTAGCGAAAGGTGTGATGTGCTGCAGTCACAGATTTCCACTGGTCTATTTAATAACTAGTTCAGTAACTAGTCTAAGGACTAATTGTCCAAGGACTCTTTTTTTCAAGCTTTATTACAAAAACTGCATTCAGAAATTCTGAATCTACATTCACTAAAGTTCTACAAAAGGTTTTTATCAGCAGCTAGTGAGATTTTAGATCTCTTTCTCCTTAAGTGGGCAGTGCTGAAAATTCCACATTGAACTACAAGCTTTTCTTATAGTGAATCTCTTCCACTTCAAAAAAGAACATTTATTTACCTTCGCCAATAGTGTCTATTGGGAAATTTTAAGGAGCAGAATTATACAGCTTGAATATCTACACGAGAAATCTCCTCAGAGATATTTATTTTCCTAGTCAATAACATGAGAATGAGTTTTTTTTTCTTCAAAAGACCACCTCAAATTCAGTATGATTCTCACAGGCATATTTTGTTAAACTTACAGCAGCAAGCTGGAAATGTGTTGTTGATTTGCTCCATAACATCTGTTAGATCTGTGTTGGTATCATGAGGTGGAACTAACAAGTCATCTGCAGATATGACAACAAAAAAAAAGAATTTTGTAATAAGAGGAGAAAGAAAAGGACTGCAATATTCTAAAAGGCATTCTTATCCAACCTTCCAGTTAACTACTCCTTTTTATTTCAAGGGAAAACACTACCTGAAGCCTTTGTAATGTGCAGGAACTATCAATGATAATTGCCAGCCTTGGGAGAGGAAGAGAAAGTTACATAATTGATTTGCAGTCAAACTCATTTCTCTTTTATTAAAGCTTAACCATTGCATCCAGTATTTAACTAGAAGAAGTTGCCAGCAAGGAACAGTATATAAAAATTTACAGTTAAATGAATAAAATGTAGACAAGATGAGGGAATTAAACTCAGTAGCTACTCAATTAAAATTCTGTTCCAATTGCAGATGATTTGTCATGTAACTTTCAGAGTGAACACACAACTCCTTTTCTGAAAAAATGCCAACATTTATCTTTTAGATGGTCTTTACTCAATATGTACCAGCCATTTCAGTAGTGCTAAAATCCTCCTTGCCATTTCTTTGAAAAATGATGCTTAAAATTAGCCAGAGTATGGTTAGGGAACATAACTGGCTCTGTTGTTGGCAGTCTTATTAGACAGCATCTTTCATAAATCTACTACTGCATGAAATCAGACTCCAAGAAGTTCAGTGTTTTTCCATATGGAGTAAAAACGTATTTCAATGCTGAATGAAAAATGTTCAGTACACAAGAGAGTATTTTTCCTGTTTTCCACAGAAACAAAATAATATTTAATCTATAACATAAGGCTTAAAAGCAAAAACAGGAGGAACTTGTACCTAAGATAATTTGAGAAAAATATCTTCCCTTTTCCCCTACTTTTGACTGTGCAATGGTCTGTAGTTATTTCTGCTAACTCCCAGTGAAATTAATGAGTTCTAATACCAGAGAATTTAACATAATCTTTCAAGAGAAAGATACCTTCCTGGGCAGAGCCTGTACCCATAAATATTGAATTATTCCTAAAGATGTGAACCTTTTGGGATTGGGAACCCAGATATCCAAATACCAGAATAAACAGAGGTTACACAAGAATTTTTAAAGCAGACAGGAAGTGTGGATTACATGATGTGGACATTTGGTCCTGTATCTGACAGATTACTTGGGTCCATGTGTGTATTGCAGGACCAACAGCTCTTGGCCACTTCAGTCCAATGGAGACGATGGATTTGCCCAGTAAATTCACTTGGTCAGAATAGATGGAACCAAGGAATCTACTGACAAAAGTCTGTAATTCAGAGTCACATGGATTCTTAGGATACCTCTTTGCAAGTGTGAGGAAGCACCACCTCCAGCTGCACTGAGCAGAAGCAACACAAAGATCCACTCGTTCTGATTTACAAATCTTTCCAGAAGGTGCAGCAAACCTCTCCAGTAGTCACCCACGGCCTCATGAGCACATAACCTGATCAGAACACTCACCTGTCTGATGGAATTGTGAGCTTGTGTCCTGCTCCAGTGGGAAACCCAGGGCAGAGTGCTGGGGGGAAGCACAGGGGGAGGAGCCATTGACCCGGGAGTCTGATTCAGGCTACATTAAAGACAAAAAGACACAAATTTATGTTACTTGTATCCACATAATTTAAGTGTGGGCTTGTATGCAGCCATCTTGTTCCTTTCTTTTTTTATGTGCTCTTTCTTGCTTGTTCTTCAAACTAGTGAAAGTTGTCTTAGGTCTATACAAGTGCTGAGGGCTAAAAAAACCCCAAACAAACCAAGAACTTGTTAAAAGAAAATCTAGACTTAAGAACACCTGTTACAAGACTCCAGTTGATGGTCTTGTTAAAAACAACGTTCTGTTGCACCACAAAAACACAATGCAATGTACAACACCCCCAGTATGCCAAGGTTCCCAGTCCAGCTCTGCAGAAAGACTACACAATGGGATTATTTGGGTTGTATTTATCTGCATGGATATTTACACACATACACACACACACAGAGGACATTCAGCTAGGGGTCCCTAAAAAGCTTTTCAAGGATGACTAAGCATGCTCAGAAACAACTGTTCAATCATGACCAGTTTTGTAGAACTCTAGAATCAAGTGAAGACTCAAGACAGATTCAAAACAACTTCATTAAATCTAAAAAGTGGTAGCCAGCCATCATTCCTGCTGATGCTGCTTCTCGACAACATGGTAGACACTAAACTTGCAGGAATTTGTAGTCTGTAAAAATTTGTACTGCATAAACTCCTGAAAATTATGAGAAATGAACTTATATGCTTTGAAAAGAAGCTTTTCAGGACTCTTAACTTCACTTGAAGAATCACTGAAATCAATACTACATTTAGCTGTAACCATATGTGAGTTTGAGATTACATTTAAGTACACATATATGGACAGAAAATAAGAAAAGGCCATAGCAGCTCAGAAATATTGGAAGGGACCTTGTTCAGGTATTTTTTCCCTTCTTTTCCTTCCTTCCTTCTTTTAAAAATTCCTTCAAGGAAGATACTAGTAATACAGTATTTGAGCTCCAGAAGGGATTGTTCTGAAAAAAACAGAAATAAGTGAAATAATATTTACATCTGAGGTAAATGTAGCTGAAATTATTGCTCCTAGCACATACCTTTTTGATTGCAAATCATGAAATTACTTCTAAAGAGCTTAAGGAGCTGGTTATTTAAATAAATCTATCAAAAATAGATACTGAAGTAATACAAAAGATTATTTCTTTTAAGGTCTTTTTGAAATTGAGCAAGTTCCTGGAACAGCTCTGACACTCGATGCCGAGTTAGAATACAGAATGGATGTTAATTTGTGCACAAGTCTGCTCCTTTGCCCCTCACAGCCTTAACTGAAATACTCTATTTCTTGAGATGGCTTGCAACTTAACAAAAACAGTCTTCAGTAAAACTGAAGATTGTTGAACAATGAAAGATACTTTTTCTTCCATAAACAGTAGTGAGAAACAGAAGAAAATGTTCCCTTGAGCACTCAGCAAATTTTTTTTCCTCCCCTAAATCTCATCTCTTTCAGCATGACAATACTAAGAGCCAGCTTTGACTAAAAGAATAAACCGAGAAATATTAGTCTGCATAGAAAACAAAGGAAAATGGAAATGCTTTCAAGCCAGAGAAGGATATTGCTGTCAAGACACTTCTAAGAACAGTGAATTACTATCGAGTAAAGTACCAGTAGTTCAGTACCAGGCTTCAATCCAGCTAATTCAATCCAGAGTCCAAGTAAAATGAGCAAAGCCTGGGATATCTTAACCCAGGCAATTCTGTATTGCCAGGAACCACTGTTTGAGATGTTAGACCTGAAATGGTAAAGAGAGGAAGCAAATTCTCCAAAGGCTCAAAGTCCCTTCAATGAAGAACAACAAAATTAACTCCAGCAGCAGAGTGACTGCTCACCCACCCCACAAAGAGAGAAACAGAGAGAATGTGAATCATCCAAAATGCAAACTTGCACCTGGACTAAATCCCAGCCTTTGTCCCTGGGCAAGCAGAAACAATGAATAAATTGTGCATAGATGACTGAGGTGAATGAGAAGATCTGTGATGGACATACAAAACTGGAGTACAGCAACACATAGGCTCAGTCAAGGATAGTGAGGCACTGCAGTCAAGAGTTCATGTTGATAGACAGAAACTAAATACCTACAAACTCAGGTGATGAGTTAGTCAAGATACCACTTAGTAGTTCTATTGCAAGTGATAAAAGAGCACTGTAGAGCACAAGGACAACCAGTGGATAAACTGAGAGAAAACAAATCATGCTTGGAATACCTGACTGATGTACCATACATTGCTGCAGCAGTCAGAATGAAATACTGCAGTTGGATTTAAAAATAAGTCAAAATCTACAAAACTACCATCTCCTAATTCGATGGCAATGTCTAATTACTTCATTTTCATTTAAATATACTGATAAATGTTACACTACATAGTTCCAGTGACTGCAATAAAAAGACAAACCAAGCCAAACTCTTCTTCCAAATTAAGGACAATATTGTTAAGCAGCTGAAGAGTGGGGTTTAGAGTGGTATAATTGGAGGTTTGTGATAGTGGTATAATTGCCTTAATATAATAATCGGATACTGGAAAATGTTAAATGCAAACCAGTTGAGAATACAGGTATATTGGCATGCATTTACATGATTTAACAATTTTATTGTTAGAGAACTTTAGAAAAAGAACAGTAGAAAACCACATTTTATTTGACTGCAATTGTGTAACACCTACAAAATATGAGCATGTCCATCATAACCCACTTCAGGCACCATGAAGTTCATGTATTCTTATTCAAAACAACTCAGCAGACAATCCTTAAGCCAGAAACCAAAAGAAAATAGTTCTAGATGTTATTATATACCTGCTGCTTCTTCCTGAAATTAATAAAAGCAGGGATACTGAGCATGCCTCTCTAGGGATGAGGAGAGGTTTCCAACTCCAGTCTCAGAGAGCTTTCAAACTTCTTTTTAGGCAAAACCAAGCAAAGATATGAAGAGATAGATAAGTTCTCCAGAAAACTCTGAAATTGTTGGGTTTTCTGTATTACAGCAGTTTTAAAACCATTTCAAAGGAGATATTTATTTTAACCAGTTTCAATCTACAGTGTCTTATTTCACTGTGCCTCATGCTGGTGTCTTTCCCAAAGAAGAGCCTGAAGTGCTCTGTGGCTTAATGGATAGCTAAGACATATCTGCTCTTTCCTTGACTTCTGCTGCTTTTGGGGAAAAAACAAACTAAACCTCAGTATCCCCAAACTGAATCACAAGAAACCTCAAAAATGCCAATTTTACTACCACATTCATTACAGATGTTTCTTCTTGCTCCAGAATTTTTCTCCCAGCTACAAAAGAAACAAACTCTCCTGTGCTCTTCTGATAAAGCTCCTCTACTTTCAGCTGGAGAAGGAGTTGCAGCCCCTATTTACTCTCTCAGTCTGATCATACAGCCCTCGACAGATGATTTTAGCTCCCACTAACTTCAGTATCAAATCCAATATGAAACCTCTATTCAGTAGCTCAGAGAAAACAGAGGAAAATCCAAACAGACTTTAAATGCCCTTCGTAATAGGTCTCACCTTGACTTTGCAAATGCAGTATCTATAAAGGCTGAAGAAAGAAAAATGGGAATGGATTCTCTGTTTTTTCTCTGTCTGATTAACATGTTGGTATCAAAGCTGTCACATGCCAGTTCTGTTTAACCTTCCTCTTTGGCACCCTAATCAATCAGGCAGACAAAAATGACAACAGTCTGTGACAGCTACCAATCCTTTGGGCTTGCTAAAATAAAAATAGTATGGTAACCTCAGAATTGTGACCTGAAGTAGACAAATGTGCAGGGAGGATGCATGCACATTTCTGCTAAAGGTGTTCTCTAAAGTATGTCCTAGAATGCTCTCATCTAGATTAAGCAGTTACTACATGAAAGTTTCTAACTTTCATTAACTCTCTACTACAATATCTGTGTGTAGACAGACTCACTCCAATCTTTTGGAGGAAAAAAGTCCCAGTATTTTATACTCAGTGGTATAAAAAAAACAGTCAGGAAGCTAGTGGAAAAGAGGAATGGGGAGACTTGCTGTTGATAGAAGAGACAAACAAAGGTGGCATGAAATGCCAGCCATGGCAAAGATATTGTTGAGAGACAGTTGTGTCCTTTAATACTAGTAATTACACAGTTATATATTTTGAGATTGGGACTTATGAGCATCTGTCATGCAAATAATCCATCTCATTAATAAGAAAAGGTATTCCTTTTATCCACTGAAAATAACTGGGACAGCCAGTAAAGGCAAAAGAAACAAATAAATATAAATGAGTTTCCAATAAAGTCCTTCCCCAAGCAGTGAAAGAGGTAAAGGCTTTCCTAAAAAGTACTGGTGAAGCTGACTTTAAACAAGCATGCTGAAGAGTGATCACTTTTTCAGAAAGAGGGCAGTAATGGAAATCAGTGCTGTTTCATTATTCTATTATTGTCAAAATAAATTTCGAAAAACTATACCAAAAATTTAAATTATTTATTATTTCTGAATCTCCATGAGGGGAGTAGCTTCAGCATTCTGGAAATAGCTTGTAAAACATCTGGTAAATTAAGTAATTATATGTATAGAAAGTCATATTAAAAAGCCACAGACATGCTATAAAAGAATTAATGCAGACCTTCTCATATACTTGACTTTGTACCAGCCACCTTATTAAATGGCAGAGGAGAAAGAAAGACCTTAGGAAATAATACTTGGAACGATCAGAAGCATGGCATGACTCCCACAGAGACAGGACAATTCAGACAGAAAGCAAAAGAGCAACAGTATACAGTAAATGAGGTGTAGACAGTCAGAAATACTGGAAAAGGTCACCTCTATTCTACTTTACCCCATCTGAACCCAAAAGCTGCAGAATGCCTAGAAAATTCTGAAGGCAAAAATGATAAGAAAGAATTACTGTCCCTTCTGCCACCCATTTTATCACAACAAAAATGGATACCCTAAAGGTGTTACTAGGAACGGTATAAGGATTCCAAAAAGATTAAAACTGATCATCCTCAGCTATATTAGGGAAAAAGTAAGGTTTTAAGGGGTGAACAAGTTTCTGCTCTAAGTCCTAAGCTGCAAGTGATCATGGGTTTGGCAGAACTGTGTTTCTATTCAACGATGTTTCTTTGCAGATTTTAAACCCTTCTCTGAAAGACCAAATATCGTCCACACATCCACGATCCTTACTTGATAAATTATTATTAACAGTGCACCAGTTGCTGTCTTCCCTGTGAAATACCTCAGCTACTCAAAAACTGATTAAAATGCTAGAATAACAGTAGCAACAAAAAGATTTACACTGCCAGAAGGATAGGGAAGTCATTGGAGCAGATGCATCTTAATCCTATTCAGCCAAAACTGCCTAGAAAAAGATGACAAAGCCAGCCAGTGAAACAAACAGCAAATACCTTAATCCCTGTAATGAGAGCATCATCTACAGCAGGAACTTGGGCTGTTTTAATACCTGGTTTATGTAGCCTGTTTCTTGGCTTAGTTAAATCCCCTACTGCATCTGACTTGTGGAAGGCAGGAAATACTTGCCTTATTGTACTCTGAGCCAAATGTAATGATTAGTTAGAAGAAAACATTCATACAAATTTATCTTCATTGCTCATGCTTCCATGCATGATATAGTACAAACTACTGTCTCTAATAGCACCTGGTATGTGTTACTCCTGTTATTTCTATAACCCAGGTGTGCATCTGCTGACTTTCAAAGCAATCAGTGTTCCTTCTGTCAACAAGGAAACCCTACGGTCTCCAGCTATTGGGCACTTGCTAAAAGGCTCTTACCTCCAGCATTTACTTGTGTGCAAAACCATTTTGCTGCAGCTTATTGGTCTAACTATGCTACTTAAGAGGAACTGGAGTTTTAATGTAATTAATTAATTGCTCCTTTGTATTTCAGACACATCTTTGGCCATCTGTCTCTGGCATGCTAAGAGACGTCTGAGTGACAACAAATAAACGTATTATTTAAGGAAAGTGTCTGGGAAAACTGAAGTCAAACATGGGATGTGCCTGGCATCATTACTTGGAGTAGAGTATATATTTTCTTCTGGTGCTTTTTAATTAATGAAAACCTATTGTTCTTGTTTGTGCTATCCCTAAGGTTTTGTAGGTTCCCATGATTGCTCCAGCACTTGTATAATTTTCTGCTCATCTGACATTAACCATGGCTTATACTAGAGAGTAAGAAAAAATATCTTGTTAGAAATGACTGATTGCAACAGACCAAGAGGCTCTGGTGAAAATATCTGTGGTAAAATGTCAGTCCTTTGCTCCACCAAGAAATCCATCATGCAGAAACAACACAGGGCAAAGAGTACAAGTACCTGCTCGAGTAGCTGCCGTAGCCGGTGAAGCTGAGACTCCAACTGTTTATTGTGATCTTCCAGTATCTGCATCCTGGCCTCCAGGCGACCTTTATGCTGCCTTAGGAGTTTAGCTTCAGCAATGAGCTCGGCATCCTCAGAAGCGTGCTGAGGTGACACGATGGAGTCAGGAGGGGACGCAAGAGGGTTTATCCCTCTCCGAAGATGCTGCTCCTTTAGTTGCTCGTATTCGATCTGCAGACTCCTGGTATATTGAAAAGTGAAGGAGAATGACAACTAATCAAACAATGTTAGCATCTCCAACTAACACAAAGAGCTCATACAAAGACAATGCCTTGACTTGTGTTTTATGGAGATTAAAAAAAGGCATTGAAATAGAAGTGAACCTAATTTATTTCTTCACAGACACTCCATCTTCTATCTAACAGAGCCAGGCTATGCACAACATATGCCTTGATTGTGGATTGTTTTTTGGGTTTTTTTTTTGCTAAAGTCATGACTTCTAGGTCTTTCTCATCTTCACCACAGTACATGCATGGCTCAAACAACAACAAAATGACAATTCAGACACCAGTAGGATGATTATGAGACCTTTGCTCCTCCTCAAGGTCAGCAATGATACGCTCCAGCTCTCCCCGCTCTTCCTTCTCCACGGACTTGAGTATCTGCGCAGGACTCTGGGGCTGACTCACAGGTGACTCTCCTCCCAGTGTCTGACAATACTGCTGGATAAGGGCATGCTCATCCTCTCTGAAACAATAAAACAACACAGATAAAGACAGAGCAGTAAAACATTTATTATGTGGGCAAACATCACTATCAAGCTGAGGGATTTTGTTTGTTTACGGACTAAGTGGGAAGGAATTAAGCCTAAAAAACATACTGAAAGGAAACCGTATAAATCATACAATGCACAGGAAAAAGAAGATTTATCTGTAGTAAAGGATCAGTTTAGTTTAATCTATGCATAAAGAAAGTTGGTTTCAATGTGGTTTGAAAAGAAAGAGTGAAAAGAATCAGAGAGTACAAATCAAAGATGACTGATTTGAAATGCCTTAAAAATAAATAAACCAAAAAGCATCTGCTATTAAAACCATTTTTTTAAAAAAAACAGTTTTAAAATAATATGTAACATTTCTGAAGTTGTTAAGAGAAATTTTGGTTTGCTCAATTTACCTAATAAAATTAGAGAAAAAAAGCCCCATTAAAATTAAAGGAAAAATTCCATTTTTCTCCCCCTGTTTTGATATATGCATATAATACCTTGAAATTATCCTTTGATAGTAGATTTCCTTCTTAGAGATTCAGGGATAAAAATAAACTATAACACTGTCCTCCTGACTCACATGAAATTACCTTCTGGTAAGGAGATACAGAAGTCCTGACACTTTCAATTATGCTTTAATACCCAAGTGAATTTGGTTTTGTATAGATGCCCCTTACTTTCAAAGTTGCTGGCTTTTCTCCATAAATAAAGTCAGATAGATAGAAGGTGAAAGATATCACAGCCTAAAACCAGTTTGCTTGCTAGGTTACTCAAGAAGGATGAATCAACAACACAAAAACATATACTATTCATTTTTAAGAGAGAAATTGCTGCAGCAGTATAAATGCTGAAGAAAATCCTCCTTAAATTTTCTCCTTTACTTGACTACAAACCAGAAACTGCATACCTTATGATTCCAGTGAAGTATTGTCCCTTCAAGCTTTACCCAAAGGATCTCCTACAGTTAAAGCATGGTCTGAGCAGAGTGACACACACATGGGCAGCATGCATGCACATATTCAGACAGCATTTAGAAAAGAGACCTTTCCCTATTAAAAATATTTCATGTGCTAACTTTTTTGTCTCCTACTGTTGGAAAGTAGCAGCTGCAAATTCTGCTATCCACCAGTTATGGAATGAAAAGTATCCTCAAGGACTGCCTTTGAAAGCACATGCAAAAAATCAGAAGTTCATTATACACAAAGTATTTGTTTTCCAAATAAAACTGTAATGGATGTTTTCAAGAGGCTTTAAAAAAATTTCCTGTCAGTCAATTTAACATCTTTCATCACAGAATTTCCAAATGTACTGTCTCATTTGAATGAATAGTAAAACCAGTTATTTAGAAAAGTATCCATCCTGGAAGAAAGAGTAGAAAGAGCATATTTATAGACTATGAGTAATAGTCTATAAATAAATGCATGTACAAGTAAAACATATCAGGTGTCTTACAGGCCATGCACATGGATCGGGAGTTTCCTCAGAAATAAGTTCAAACTCTTGGAACAAAAGGAGAAAATGACAGGAACAGATGAGAGTTGTATAAATACTGTTTGTGTAATGAAAAACCTTATTTTATCCTGTTGAACCAAGATTTTGTTAGCTCAGTATATCAATATCAATTTAAAAGCATCATCAGTATTAGAAGCAAGACAAAATAGCCAAAGACTTAATAAATCCTGATTCCTGGTATGTCTCTCTTGGAAGAGTACCTCTATCATTTAGCAAAATGATTTGGTTCTTTGTAGCAGTGCTTAAGACAAAATTTGTACTGAAGACAAATCTCATGGTAGAACCACATCAAATTATTTCTTCACAAGGATAACTATTCACTATCTACCCAAAACTATCACGTGACCTTCCACTCTCCAACCCATCATGGAGACTTGAAAATTTAGACTCTTGCAATCAAAGAAATGTACATCAAGTAAAGCTATGCCTGCTGAAAAAAATCCAGGCAAGAAAAAAATATAGCCCGTGACAGGTCTCTTCACTGGATGAAAAACCATATTATTGAGTTTTGCTTTTAAAAATTAGTAGAAAGTTTAAAGAAAATAATGTACATTCATTTATTTCTTAGCTGTAGTCACTACTACATACATGAGAAGAAATGACTACATGGCTCTTCCCTGTAAATTAATAAATTTAATGTATTTTTCATTAAATTCATATGTATACAGAGAGAGTTAAATATAATTGGGGTTGCATATGCATTTAAGTCCTTAAAAAATTAGTGACATCAAAGAGTTTTAGCTGAAAAAGAAGCAGAAAGAAAAAGAATGGTGTTCCTCCCCCCCCC
>VZRX01013616.1:126723-139373 GCA_013398075.1 Notiomystis cincta | reverse complement strand
CCCCCCATCTACAAAACAACAACAAGAAGAAGCCTTTAATTGCTTTATCTTTTTCACTACTTGGGTAATCTCAGGGAAATTCATAGTCACTATTGTTTTTCATTAATACTTCATGTCTCCTTAAAACTAAAACAAAGGCTAGTGTGGTTAATGGAGTTTGGATCAGGTCCCAGTGCAATAATTAAAACCTCATTTAACTTCTCTACCCTTTAGTCATCCTGACAACAATACCCTATCCCTTAGAAGGAAAGTTTTGCCAAAGTGATGTAACCCCTCTGGGGGCTTCAAACCCTGTGCAGCACAGCCCTGCAAAATGTGCAGAGCACCCTGTGACCGAAATGGTCACAGCAAGCCAAGAGTGAGGCAATTCAATGTCACACCTTGGAGCACAAAAACAGTGTTAAAGCAGGCAGGTGAGAGAACACTGCTTTATCATCCAGGCTTCAGAACACGGTTTACACATGAATTTAAGTGATACTGTGTGACTACACATACAGCCTCCTTTGGAGCAAGGGTGTTGATGATGTCAGGAAACGTTCACTTGATCTAGTTTGGTCTGGTTATTTTATTTAGGCATCAAAAAGCTGCTGTGTAAGTTTTGAAATGGTGAAATAGTTTATAAACGAAATTTAGGACACCTAAACTGGATCTTTTTTAAAGCAGGGCTCTGTAGAGCTGGATTTATTATATTTGTTGGAATTTGTTAAATCTGAGATTCTGTCAAGATTTTCCACTTAGGTGTAGCTCCATTTTTTAATGAAACCTATAAATGCTTTAAAAAAAAGAGTTTACACAGTAAATGCTTACATACTCTTGACTGTACTGTGATCCAGTAGATGAGATCAACACAGTTAAATACAGATAATTTTATATTTTGGTATCAAAATTATTCAGTCTAGAAAAAACTTCATTTCCCTTCTCTCCCACTGGTTCAAAGCCTCGGAAACATTGGAGAGGCTGCGAATATTGATTGCTCTTTTTTTAGGCATCACACGTTGCAACTGACAGCTTGCTTTTTCACAGGCACTTGATAAAGGAAGTTTTCTGAAGCAAAAGTGTATTTTTACCATGTGCTCTACCTTTGGTCTGTCTTGCAAAATTACTAGTTTGAAAAAAACCACCATCTTGAACCTGCACCAACAAACCTCATGACTGTAATTAGGATGGATTCATTAGTAGCACAGGAGTCCCAGGACAGTGCTTCAAATGACCTACAACATAAGGTCATTGTTCTATCCAGGCAAATACTTTGATTTTGAGAATCTGGGACATTGTTCTGTAGAAGTGGTAGGAGATGGCGATCAGCAATTGAATTAAAAGCATCATGTAAAAATTAATTACTCACTGTTTCTTGGTGGTTATTTTATTGAATACATTGTGTGCTTTGAGAAACAACTAGAAGTACACAAAGTCTTTCGACAGCAGAGGCTGCAGTTCCTATTCTGCATTTCACCATAGTAAAAAGCAGGAAAGAAGACATCCCAGAAGGTCAGACTTGAAAGAAGTATATCTCAGAGGAAAAGAATACCCAACAAAGCAGCCCAGGGCAAAAAGCCTTTGAAGTATCCCATTCTCTTTGCAGACATACATATTTTCAAGATGTCTATTCCAAAACATGCATTGTGCATAGAGGAAGCAAGAGGCAAATAATGCTACATATAACCTCCCTTTTATTGGACTATGCTGTAGAAAGAAAAATTCAGATTTCCTGACCATCACTTTTCATCAGTGCATTATTTTATGTGATTAAGAAAACTGATTGCTAAATTTGATTTAAGATAGGAAGATGTGGCTATTTGTGAACTTACTTCATTGACAATTTTCATTTCTGCTGTAGCTTTCATACTAAGCATCATGAGTTCTAGTCCAAATAAAGTGTACCTTGATCTACTGATGCTATGAAACGTACTAGAAGAAGGATGAAAGAGGTACCCAAAAATATTTTGTCTAATTTACTTGTTCTTCTCCAAATTTTACCATCAGATGAAATGAATTTCTCATTGTGACAAGATACCTTTTAACCACTTACATCATGTCACACTATTTGGTTACTACATACTGGGGCTCCAGTTTGACTTACATCACATTAAGTAGCAGTGCCAGGAAAAAGTATCAATGGCCTTCACTTCTGAACCTGCTCGCGGAGTTCCCTAACAAATAAAATTCCAGATATGTTCCAACTCTGCCTTAAGATGAATGTGAAATAGCATCCACAATGCTGCAGATATGAAGATAACTGGTAGCAAAAGCACTAACCAGAAAACAGCTGTTAAACATCTGCATTTATTCTGAAAGTATTTATACTATGCCCAGTGCAATTAACTTCAGTATGGGCTGAATAGGACAGTCTTGTTCTATTTCTCTAACAATTGTTGTTTTCATTCTACTACACCATGATTTCTCAAACTGTGAGGCATAGCTTTCTGTTAGGAATACTATTTATCATTTTTTGTGGTAAAGACTTAATTTTTTTCCTTATGCTCATCTTCATTTGTGAATAGGTAAGTCTGCTTTAAAGACAGAGATGCTTTTGCATGAATTAAAGCCAAATAAAATCCATCACATTCTAGCCTAAACATTTAGAACTGTCTAACATAAAGAGAAGATGACATGAAGGGAAAACATTTCTATTTGATGTATTTGTATGAGGAAATTCATGCTTGAGAGCATTAGAATATTTTTAAAGAAGCTGGACATAATACAGTAGAGACCATGCCTTTCTTTTGCTATCTACAACTATTTTTCTGATTAAGGAAAATGGCATTTTTTAATGGAATTCACATGTCTTTAGGAAAGGGAAGAGTTAGAAAAGCTTAGTTAGAGAGATAGAAGTCACAATGACATTCAAGAAAACAGGTTACTTAAAACCCAAGAATTATCTTTAATGAGTGCTTTTTTAATCAAATGGCATATTGCAGAAATAAACTCATTATGTTTAACTAAGAGCAGAAGTTCTCTTATTCAAATGACTTCTTACATATAATCTGTGAAGCATGAAGAATGTTAAAAGTATTGTTGCTGAGCTTGTGAACCTGACAAAACCAAAGAAATAACTTTCAAAATCAAGTGCAACACTGCCTCTGTTCTATATTCACAGTAAACTGAAGGACTCTTCAGGACCAATAAAAATAAGATCATGAAACAGAAATCCAATTATGAGAAGCAAAGACTTTGATTTCCAAACTAGTAATTGTTTCCTGAATGTTGAAAATAATACTGTAAAAAAACCCAAGAAGTTTGGCTCAGAGGTTTACCTGTGAACTGAAAAAAATGTATTCCCATTTCAAATTGCTCATTTGAATTCCATCCATATAAGAATGATGATACCATCCCCATTTCTATGTTAAATGGCACTTGAAAAAGTAAGAATAGATTTGATCCTAAATTCCCAATGTTTCAGCAACTTCTGATCCAAACTGGGATACAAGTTCATAGTTCTGTAGGTCCCTGGAAAAACCTCTTCACCAAAAAGGGCTGTCAAGCACTGGAACAGGCAGCCCAGGGCAGTGGCTGAGTCACCATCACTGCAGGTATTTCAGGGAGATAGATGTGGCACTTGGGAGCATGGTCTAGTGGTAGACTTGGACAGTTGGATTAATGATCCTAAAGGTCTTTTCCAGCCTAAATGATTCTGTGACAATAGTTTAAACTTCAGACCACAGGCCTTCAGAATTTTTAGCACTTCAGTACTTCTGCCTTAATGAGAACATGCATTGTAATCTTCAAATAAAACAGAAGGTGCCATTGTGTACGAGGTTACTTTCTTGTCCACATTTTGTTTGAGTAACAGTCCCCTGACTGAGACCCAAATTCAGAGGTACCTATTGCTTGTTGGTACACAAGTTTTCCATGTTAATTCTTTTTCTAAAGAAAAGGAATGCAGAGAAATTGCTTTAAAATCAACCTGTGATTTGACAGTAAAAATTAAGCATACAGCTCCCCTTTTACCATTGGGATGGACGGTTGTTTTGTCTTTGTACATGAGTAGGCTCATTAATTTCAAAATACACAATTCAAGTGTATGAGCATTTAGCTGCCTTCAAGTTTCTAGCTTTCCTGCCAAATGACAGTATGTTTGCTCTCTTTTTTTTTCTTTGTAGGAGGGAAATCAAAAGGGAATATTTTGGCTGCATTTCTCTCACTGGTGAGTGTGCCAATGACAGAAACACATTAAAACAGCTCACATGAAAAAAAGGCTTATGTGATATGTAAATAGAGTTAAAGAAGCAACATTTAAACGAGGTCTTGTGCTTCTTTCAAGTAAAGTATTTTAAATTTCAAACTGTTAGTACACTCATGCATAATTTCACTGTTAGATTTTAAAACAGTAAATGAAAGTATTACTGACACCCATAGCATTTTCTTACTAAAGTTGAACAAGAATAATTTTGGTTTTCCTCTTTAAAAATGTTGATGGTATTTGTTAATAACTTAGAAGAGGCAAAGTCCTACAACACTGATTTAATTAACTGATGATAAAGTGAGGTTAGAATAAAGTATTTAATTCATCAGCAGTTCAAGGGGTTCTATGATTTCCAAGTTTATCAATGCATTTTAATTAAGGTTTTTGCTGTAAAAGTGAAATATAATTAAAAAAAAAAAAGAAAATTCATAAAATTAATGTAGGACTATGTTTATAACATAGTACAATTACAGGTATAAACAGATGGATCAGCAGCCAGAAAACTGAAATATAAACAAGAAGTAGCAACACTTTTCTGGTTCTGAAGAATCTTCAAAGTACAGATGATTTTTCATTTTAATAAGAAAGTTGTCTAGGGTCTAGCAAAAGCCTAGAAAAGGATTTATTTTCTTTTATACTATGATAAAAGCAGAAAAGGAATACAAGTAGAACCTCCAGAGCTGTGGCCTTTTACGAGTCACATGAAATACACTCACTTTTGAGGCAGAATGGCTGACAAACGTAGAGTTCCCACACATCGTCAAGAGAACAGCATCAACTTCTGCAACTGGTGCTTGGAATAATTAAACTTATGGAGGCATCCTTGGGCTCATAGTTATTAGCTGCTCACTAAGTCCTGTGTTAGAACTGCTGAAGGTTATGCCATGAATCTATAACCAAAGTTCCTGACAGCCTCAATGAGTCTGAGCTACTTACACGCTTCCGGTGGTGGAGCTGCTGTCCATGAGGAAGGAGCCGTTGGTCCTTTCCATCTGTGCAAGCCTGAAAGGCAGGGAGACACCACGACTTTCAGACAACATGCTGCACAATTTAAACAGAGGCAGTGTGAAAATCAGTTCTACTTAGAAACAGCTCAGATATGGCAATCTTTGTATACATGATTAGGAATAAACTCAGATTTTGTGATGAAAACCTATAATCCAGAGGACTTTTATGAGAAACTTGTGCTATGATTAATTAATTCTACTTGCCAAACAACAACAAAAAAGTGTATTTTCTAACTCTAGTATAATTATCATTAGCATCACCACAACTCTCATGGTGAAATTAATTAAAGAGATGTTTTCGCAGATGGTTTTCTTTTTGAATTTTCTAAAGCTGGACTAACAAAAGAGGATGAATCCTTTTTAAATATAGCACATGAAACATCTGAAATTATGCTTGGCAAATAAAACCATACTGTGGACGGACAAGTCCTGCAAAACAGCACAAAAAGCAGCATAATTACAGGGAGTCATTGCCTACAGTTCCTCATTTTGGAAGGAATTAACCTAAAAAGAGTAGATTATTAGACAGTATATACAAGGCCATACAGTTCTTTAAATTCAGAGCAGAAATTTTCTATCTATTCAAGTTTCCAGGAAAGATATAGCTTATGTACACAAGAGGCCAGAATTTAAGAATACTCAATGCCCTACACTATATTCAACTGCACCAAATACAGCTATTTTTGCAATATACATTACTATAGACATCTCCAAACTTCCTTTTGAAGGGAGTGTGCAAGGCCCTAAAGAACTGGGAACTCTGGTGACTTCTTTTTGAATGGAACAGGTTTGCTCCTCTGTACATTCGTTACTATTCCTGAGGGTTGAAGAAGAAGAACAAATGAAGGCACACACTGGGTGTTGTCTTGATTGTCCATCCCACCACGGCTGGGGTGGGACATTGTGCTCCAACACCTCCCCTGAAGGGAAGAGAATCTCCAGAGTGACTAGAGACAAATCAGATCACCTCTGCTCCAGGGCATCTCAAAGAAATCTAGCTCACAGTGAGCAACATGCTTACAAGTCACCTTTATACAGCGGCTTAGCTCAGCATCTTTAAATCTTTTGATGAAACATAATTGTAGAAATTAATCTCCACAGTTCCTTTGTCACATAGGGAAGTAGCACAACCTCCACTGCTTTTCAGAGAGGAGGGCCTGCCCTGAATCCCCTAGTGAGTAACAGATATTCCACCTCACAAGTGCAGGTTCCACCATTATCGTGACATTTAGGATCTCCATCGTTAATGAGGATTTGCTTGGGATAGTATGTGGAACCAGCAGATGGCCCTGATCAGGGAGCACAGAGAGACAGGGAAGAGATCCTAGACTTGCAAAGGGCCTTCAAGGTAGGATAAAAATTGAAAGTTGAGGAAGGAAACTAGAAGCAACTCAGAGGTGACACAGCACAACAGAACAGGGAAATGGTACCTGATTTCAGGCAGGGGATTTTGTTACCAGAGAAGTGGGATTTGAGTGCTCTTCAATCAGTGACAGTGAAGGCTTTAAGCCCTAATATACTGTTTCTGCTGGGCACTGTCTTATTAGGGAAGCCCTGATAATATTTCTTTAAAGATGCTTAGCTGAGAAGATCAGAACAATAAAAAAGATTTACTATTTTATATGCAACATATGCCTAACAGATTCAACTATAAAGGACACAATAAAAATTATATGAAAGACAAAGAATTATGTCCTTTTTTTAAGATTTTATTGCTAGAAGAAATACAATCCTGAGCAGTTTCAGACAGATTACCTATGAGGCAATTAGTAGAAAGGTTTCGATTTTGCTAAGCAATGTCTGCACATAGCAGGTACAGATTTAGGTTTGTAACCTAAAGGATCACTGAGTAGTGCACAGTCCATCTTCAGCTAGTCTAATCTCAAGCAGAACTGGTAAGAGCTGAGGGGGAAGAGAGGGAAAATAGCTATTGCACACAGGATCTCCACTGATCCTTAATAAGAGCTTCATCTGGGCACAAACAGCCACAGTATTGTGGCACCACAGGCTGAAAAAAGGACAAAGGTAGAGAGAAAATTCTTCCATCTCTCTAGAGAACTTTAATTTGTCTGGTTCAAGGGTTTTAATTGACTACAGCATGGCCTAAGTTATAGATTCAGGAAAATGTTGGATGATTTATATGAATGGCATGTTTCAAATAACTGAAAAGCTTTATAATGACTTTGTATGTCATTGTGCTATACTACTAATGAAGGATAAAAATATTTGCTGGTGGGGGACAAAAAAAAATACTGACTTTGGGTAGCCCTTCAGCATTATTTTCTGCCCTATTTTCTCTTGCTGCAAAGATCATGTGCAGCATATCTAGGCATTTAAAAAACTGCTCCAAAGATTTTTAAGGTGCCCATAAATAAGGCTGTAGTTAACTTAAACATCCAGTCTGACTTTTTATTCAAAAAACAGAAGTTGTTAACATTGATTTTTAGTTGTAGAGATCAGATACAACAACAAAAACACCTGAAGAAAAACCTAGTCAGCTCCCATGGTACTTATTTTTTTTGAGATGGTGTCTCTGGTTAATGTTTCACCATCATAACGTCCTTAACTCCAGCTGACAGGAAATGGCCTGGAGTTACACCAGGGGAGGTTTAGGTTAGATATTACAAAAAAGATTTTTCTTTGAAAAAGTGGTCTGGCATTGGAATAGGCTGCCCAAGGAAGAGTTGGAACCAGCTTCCCTGGAAGTGTTCAAAAGGCACATGGGGGTGGCACTTGAGGACATGGTTTAGTGGTGAACAGAGTCATGATGAGTTAACTATTGGGCTTGATGATTTTAGAGGTCTTTTCCAACCTTAACCATTCTGTCATCACCAGCTCTGAATGTACAGAAGAGAGTCCAACAAAACACAGGAACATTGAGATGGACTTGGCATAATAGACATTTTATCATGACAGGATGACCCCACAAAAGACAGAATATAAAACATCTGTAATTACAATCTGCTCTGCTACAAGCTATCAATACTGCAGAGTGTCAGCCTATCACAGAAGAAAACAAAACCCTAGATCAAAAATCCTAGTGGAAAAACCTGTATACAGAATAAGTTCAGTTTATTTCAAAGGTTAAAAATTAAGAAACAAAACAATAATAGCACATTTTAGAAATAATGCAATTTTGTCACAGCTTCCATTCTGTATGAGACATGATAGATTTAACATGTATATTTTACATTTAACCAGAAGCTAATGACTTAAAAACATTCCACTTCCTTCTAGGTACAGAGAATTATATCTTTTTAATAAATAATATCCAATGTCTATTAACACCTGCAGGAATCGACCACAAAATGCAATGGATCAGTGAGAAACCATGTATCTCTTACCTAGTAGCATACTGTTCTATTCTGGAGTGTGTGTCATCATGAAACAGCTGTGGAGACTGGGAAGGACTATTTAAAAATAATAATAAAAAAATTAGTGCCGTCTAAAGCAATTCATGATATAGACAACATTATTTGTAAATCAAGTTAGACTGATGACAAACAAATACATGCACAATATTCCCGAGGGTGTTAGTGCTTTGGGTCAGCCATGCCTTATAGTTCAGGGACATCAGATTAGCTGCAACTGAGCTAAAAGGAAACAACTGGCAAATGAGGCTTTCCAGATAAAGGAGTTCTGCATACTCACTCATATTGCTCGGGCCACATACTGATGAGAGTGATAGGACTGTAAGGAAGACACAAAAAAAAAAAAAAAAAAAAAAAAGAAAAAANAAGAGAGAGAGAGAGAGAGAAAGAATGAAACTATGAAACAAAAACTGTAGTACCGTTTAAGCAAGAGAAAGCTGGAGAAACACAAAATATTTTAAACAGCAACTCACTCTGAACTCTGAAATTGATGCAGAAAAGAGACAGCAACAGATACTGCCACATGTCAGAAGACTGACTTACACACTTTATTTTGTTAAATACAAATCAATTTAAAGAAAAACCCAAATCAGTGTTATTGATTGAATTGCAGTTCATAAACTATAATCAATTAATTTAAATTCTGCTCAAGCACTGGAACTTTCATTTTAAAGTAACCAATTGAATGTATTAAAAAAAAAGTGGGGTGCAAAAATCCCACCAGTAAAAAACTCCCATCATAAGTCACAGTTATCAATGTTTATTTTCCTTATGCATAAAAACAATGAGGTAAATACATATTGTATTACATTCTCACACTTGAATAACTATAAAGGATATTTTATTTTCTCTAATTTTTTTTTATTGAAAAGAAGGTGGTATTGAGTTTTCCACCTGCAGGGCAGAGAACCAATACCAAGAGTTTTCTCAGCATGGTGCTGACAGTTTATCTGTATATTTCCCATATGACTGGACACATATGACAGAATTTTATCCTGACCTCTGATGACAGTTTTGACATTCCAGTTTCTGGCAGCACTGGCAAATGTTCATCACATTAAAACAGCTTTGCTTTCCTGTGTTGGTGGCAGCTTGAACACTGCCCTGCTGGGTAACATTTTAACATTTGAATGTGGGTTGCTTCCTTAGAAGTCAGGCTATCAATCAGGCAGTTTTTAGATTACTTCCTCCTGTATCTGAAGCTGCTAATGAGGATGTTTTGTTTACTTATTGCAAATGAAAGGCACAGCCCTGCAGTCATGACAGCCCTCAGACCGTGGGCACTGGGCTGAGCTGCTGCATGAATGCAGAGATCTTTGCTGAAGCCTCACACGGGCTGCTGCTAAGTGGTGCTGTGTTCAGACTGTGCAGCAGTGCCACAGACTCCAGGATGTGAGGGACAGTCAATCCATGAAACTAATTCTAGCACCCTGTCAACACATCTTAATTTTGCTCTTGTAAGAGTGTCTTTTGCTGACAACTGCCAAGTGAGTAAATAAAGTGGAGCACTTCTGTCAGCACCATAAGTGATACTGTGGAGACACTGAGAGTGCTCTCCCTGATTAGGCCATTTCTGAAGCCTGTAGGACCTTAATTAATGCAGACATTTCTAATTCCAGGAATTTTGACATAATCAAATAAGCAGTGCAGTTCCAAAAACCCAGTCTCCTCAAGAGCATTCTCTGTAAAACAGCTACTCAGCCCCCACCAACATTACCTCCTTTGTGCATTTCCACGGACATTGTAAAGTCCATGGCTGATGAAAACCAAAGCATAAAATATGTTACTTTAAAAAAAATAAAGAACATCTGCAAATAATGTGAAACAATTAATACAGCACAAGGCTCTGCAACTGTTGTTGGCTATCTTCTGAGTTTCAGCTTTTTGTTTCTGATAGAATAGGCCAGTGATTTCAGGAGCAACTTCTCTATAAATCAAGCTTACGTCTCCAGGTTGTCACCCTCCAACACTGTCTGCACAGGTAAGTAGCCGAGTCGGGGATGCTTTGCAAAATACTTCTTTGACCGGAATTTATTCTTCAGCACCTTGGTGAAGTCCCGTACATCTTCCCCAGATGTTGTCTTAAAAAGAAAAATTAAGTAAAATTCAGCATTGCTAAACTGATTTAATGTCAATATTATTGATTAATACTGCTGGTACTGACCTGAAAAAGAATACAAAGAAGAACTTTAAAATTTCACTAAAATTGCATTTTTAGTGTCCTGAGATTCGGTACAATAATAATGCTAATGCACCTAAAAATTCTCTCCTACTGGAAAATAATAGCAAGGCTTCAAATTCCCAGCAAAAGTGCATTTACCAATTACTTTATAAATAGACAAAAATTATACAGGTTCAAGTCTTAAGCTAAACATTTATAACCAGTCTTAAACACCACAGAAAAATTAAAAAGGGCAAATCAGTTGGTAAGATACAGCCTTCTATATTCACAAAGTTTGGCAAGATATTCACTGCCTCCCATTCTAGACCTACAACAGAAAACTTTATCACAAGATGGGAGTGGTAAGTGCTAAATCATTCTCTGCTGCAATGGCCAAGATTTTCATAAACATTTTCTGAAGTTATCAAACCTCTCCCTACAGGATTCTGCCACTACCTGTAATATTCCAGAGTGAAAAAACCACACAGATTAGGTGGTGGCCAGTGTACAGGCAGCCCTGATAAGAACAATTAGTGCCTGAAGTAAACTCAGACTGATTCAGTGGTCTCCTCACTACCACAGAGTAAGATTAGGACATAGATTAGCCACAAGATTCTACAAGTCTAAATTTGCAAGTTACAATCGACATCTTCCATCCCTCCCAGCAGCTTCTTTACTGGTCCAGACTGATGCAGCCTCTTCCAAAACTGGTAAGTGCTTAGCCCCATTCCTTTATGCTCCCTCTCTGCCCACCACCTATCCTGAGAATGAAACTAAAACTTATTCAACTGCTTTTAAAAAATCACTTTAACTGATGATAATCACAGCAATAATGGCAGCACAGCTTTGGTAATACAATTCAGCTAACTTCTGCTATAAAAGCAGGGATACACACAGGCATAAAATACAAGGTGAAAATGGCAATAAAGAGATCTGCAGGAAGAAACAATAGTATACAGTCTGCCTTTAAAGTGTATGAGCTCAGACTGTGCTCAGTACTTCAACAGAACATCCCCTTCCAGCTGGTATTATTGAGCATTTTCTCTTACAACTGTAGTGATGAAAACATGGCCATTCACCTCCAGAATTACCTGAAGATTTGCAACAGCTTTTACAGACTTCAGCCTCTGTAACAAGCTACAAATTGCATTCCTGTACCCTTTGCTTCAGGAGAAGCCTGTTAGCATGAAGGGATGCCAAAGCAGATGGACAACCATGTGGAAAATAGAGAGGAAGACTGCAGTTTTGTAATCTTTTCCCCTGATATACTACAAAGAGACCTAGGAGCAGGTCAGGCAAACTATTCTTTGCTGTCAAAACATAACAGTTCCATATTCATCTATAAATTTTACAGTTCCATATTCATCTATACATTTAATGTATGTATAATATATGCAGTTATAACTCTGTAACACAGACTAGATAAGGAATAAAAATAGCAAACAATGAACCTGGTATTGGTAGAAGTTTTCATATGTGGCTTTAAAAAGTAAACAACAAATGGAGCAAATTTGTGACCAAGAGGTGTTTGAACCCCTGAATTTTAATAAAAGTGAATTCAGGAAGGGTTCACAAAATCATTCTCAGAAAGCATCTCTCCAACCACTGTACCATCTAAAGAAGGAATATGAGGCAATGCAAGGGGCTGCTTACTCTCATGCAACAGTAACTCCAACAGATGGAACTCTGCCCCAAGGCCAAGGCATGAAAATTTTAATACCTACATATTATAAAAATAAATGTCTACTGAGCTGCCAAACTTTTCCTCTGGTGTATTCTTTATTTGGTATGACAGCCTGATTCTCAGAAAGAAGACTAATGTGACTGTACTGACTGAGCACTGCAAATACTAACCAGTGAAATTTGAGCAGATTTGAAAGAACTATTTTAATTTACATGCAAAAATGTCTTTTTTTTCTTTTTTTTTT
>VZRX01013616.1:100332-123600 GCA_013398075.1 Notiomystis cincta | reverse complement strand
TAACCCAACCCTAACCCTAACCCTAACCCTAACCCTAAACCAAACCACCACCACCAAAAAACCCCATTATAAATGAGTTATGTCTTTTCTCATACCCATCTCTAAATCCTGGATAAAAGAAAAGACATAACTCATTTATAATGGGGTTTTTTGGTGGTGGTGGTTTGGTTTTTTTGTTGTTTTTTTTTTTCATTTTCAGCATCCAGAAAACTAAATTGCAAGCTAGGAAATGCAAAATGGCACTACTGACTAGAATGCAGTAACTACATATAGCTGTGTGGAGTAAATGGTCCTAATCTGAAACTATCAAGCAAATCTTACCTAACACAAATATCACAAAACTCATTAAAATGGAGAGCATATTCCTTAACCCATTCTCCAAATTATTTTAAATGTAATAAGAACTTATTATACTTCTGAGAAATCCCTTTATACCCTACACTGAACTGCTCACCTGAAGACAATTAAATGTTCTTCCCTCCATCTGTGACTAAGCTCCAGTTCTAAATGTCACCTTAAGTAATGGCAGCATTTTTTTTACCTATTTGTTCCTAGTCTTCTGGATAAAAATGTATTAATATGCATTAGCAGTAAAAAAGTGAAGCTAGATTTTATTAATGCAGTTTGAGGAGCACATGCATTTGTACTCTGCTTTTCAACACTGGCCAAGAAAGCAACACTTTAGCATCAACAGCCTTTGAATTTAGTTGAAAAGGCAGAATAGATGCACTCTTCCTGTTCAGGCTGTCTGTACTGTAATATAATGGATTCTAAGGAACAACTCAGTGGCCTTTGATACTTTTATTTTATTTCACAGACCCAGGTCTATGCTATTCTTCAGGCATTATTGCATTTTAACATATAAGCTATTCTACTAACTGCAAAAAATTTTGCAATTCTTGATTACTGTATTGCATTTAATGAGTTCAATATGCAGACAGGTTTAGCAACAAATTAGTATACCAATCATGATGCATTATTACAAATAATAATTTGTAATAAAAGGATTCTTTTTGTGAAATCAATTCTTTATTCCAGACCTAGCCTGGCTAAGACTAGTTAAAATAGATTGCATGTGGGTACTGATTATGCAAGTCTAACAGGCATGCAGGTCTGTTCATATAATGGGTCATTTCTTTTTACAGAAATGGAGGTAGCAGAGTGTACTCACATCAGGACTCAAGTAAAATTCCAGCTCTCATATTCAGCTCCCAAATTAACGGGGGTCAGTGCTGGATGTCTAATTTTATGCATCACCTAAACTATTTGCCATTTCTTTTACTCTGCTCTACTTAAAATTTCCCCAAGTTCCTTTCTTTTTCCCCTTATACACTGGCCTTCCTTCATTCACTCTAATCAAGAATGTCATTTTACTCCCCTTATTATCCCATAGTGGATTCACCTCATTCCTCCTATATTTCATGGAAAGAAGGGACTTTTGCCTTATGTTACCTTATTTTACACCTAATATTGCTTTAAAACTACATTCTTTCTGCAGCAGTAACAGAAATCTTCATTATAATACAAGCCATCCCTATTCCCAGGGACAGAGAAGATCCCAGCCATTTCCAGAATGTATTTTCCAGTTTGTCAGCCTTCACTTGCAAATGAGAGGGCTCACAGTTACATAATGTGAACTTGTTTAACAAGAACTGAAAACACCTCTTAGATACCAAATCCGCTGCTTCAGACAAAACCTGGATTCCATCAAAAATATATCATCCTGTTCTAGGGAAAGTACAATACCCCTACCAGATGTAATCTGTATTTGACTAACTCAACAGGAAGGCTATCTTATCCTGCAGACCAGAAATATTATCTATCCCAACACCCCTTACACCTAAATTTCTGCATGTTATAGGCAGTAACAAAGAATATTTCTGTTTCACTAAAGATGAGGTTTATAAGGAGAGAAAAAAAGTGAATTTTTAATGTCTAATCATAGACTTCCAGATCCTGAGATTAGAACAGTCATGTGACAAAATACAATAAACATTAAAACTTGAAGCTGAAAAAACCAACAAATCTACTTAAAAAATACTCTTCAGAGTATACCCTGACATGCCAATTTATCAATATAATCCTAACATTTAGTTATAGAATTAATGAAAATACATGAACATAACTCATGTTTTTTTCTGACCATAATGAAGTAAAAACACTACTTATTAGGATTTTAATTCCATTAAAGAACACACACCAGATGAAAAAGAGAGGGAAAACACAGGCATTAAATTCAACAACTGAAGCAAAATAATCAAATAAATCAATGAATTTTTGCTACTGTAAGAACCCACAGAATCTTGTAATACTCTTTAAAATTGGCTCTATTGAATCAGCTCTAGTTACATTCTGTCTGAATTTTTCTGAGCATGCAGAGCTTTCACCACTATTGTATTGAGCACATACCAATTATCCCATTAATTTATTTCTGACTGAGTTAAAGTTCTTGAATGTAAACAACTATCTGATTAAATAAGTGAGAGTGGTATTTGCATGTAGCAACCCAGCCACACCTTCAGTTAAGAAAGATCCCTAGGAATCTCCTTAAAAAATTGTGTTTGAAACATCATTAGGAAAATACTGTGTTATAAAATTAATTTTTGTCAGCTACTGCTGGTAAACATTTCACACCATTCCTGGTTAGAATCTCACACCATTTCTGGTTAGAAACTATCAATTCTGTTTATTTTTTTTCCAGTTACACACCAACTTTTATATTTCCCAGTAAACAGCAATTACACAACAGAATGAAATACAACCTATTTCTAACCACATTTCCATGAAGCAAGAAAAATGCTGGACCCAAAACCAGAGATCACACCCCCCTAAAAATATTAATGTACATTACTAGAATATTAAATACTCTTTGCCATGGTAGAGCAATAGTAAAGGAAGTCCTTTTTCTCTGACATGTTCTTACCCTTACAGTGTGTGTATATATGTGAGTATACAAGAACAGCAGTTACATTTCATATTGAAGCATTGTTTTACCAATCAGAAGTGAAGATTAAGTTCTCTTAGAGGTGGTACTGATACCCATTTCTATAGAATCCAAACATTCCCCACATAATATCAGCAGAACCTGCAAAGTTCCTGATGCCTTCCAAAGAGAAAGGTAGGAAGACAAGCCATATTAAACATATGAAAAAGAGATCTTAGGTAACAAAGACTATGAAAAAAAATTTAGACCTCAAATATGGGTTGTTATCCATCAGAAACACTGAGTAAATTGGTACTCACAGGTATACAATACTCCACCATTGGATAATGCAATTTATGCCCCTTTGCTGTACGGCCAGAAAAGAAACAGCTCTGACAGACATCATAGTTGAAATGTTTTAAGCTCCGGTACCTGTGGGGACATTAAACAAAGTGATTAGAGATTCCTCAGTTTAGTTCTCATTAAGCCTCACAAAGCAAATTACTCTCTGAAATGGTGTCACCTGCTTTTCAGCAGCAGCACAAGGACACAGTGAGTTTGTTGTGATTAGCTCAGGGAGAACTTTGAAGTGGGTGAGTGTGCACAACCAGAGCGTGGCACAGCCAACACTCAGCCCAGGGACACCAGTGCCACTGCAGTGGCTGCAGGGGACACAGGGAACCTGCAGCCCTCTTAGTGCACTTCACAGAACATTCCTACACTACACACCTCACTGAGTATTTAAAGTTCTTGTCTCTGTATCAATAGAGAGAGCCACTGTCAATCACCGGCTGCCCAAGTAGCTTTTTTGCAGAAAATCTTACAGGCATCAGCTTCATTGATGGACTGGGAAGAATTTATAATTTTAAAGTTTTTAGTGACTTTTAACTATATTGTTTTAGTTTTCCTTTTCCTCTATTTACTATTCAGATGATATCTCAAAAATTTTTTATAAACCAGACTGGTTTATTTTTGTTTTTACACTGAAAAATTAAATGTTTGTAAATTATTTTGATGCTCAGAAATTCTACACACATTTCAGAAAATTAAATTCTCAAGAATTCATGAATTGTAAAAATAATTTAAAATTCAGTTAAAAATACATGTTGTTAATTCAGTTTAAAAATTATTTGTTTACTTTTGGTGTTCTTTTAAGAGAATGTATGTATAAATAGGGTAACAAAGTTCTGCAGTATCTCTTGTACTAAAGGTAATCACTGGGAAGCATGATTTATTTATTTATTTAGACTAAAGCAACAATTCAATTCCAGATTCCACCCACTGTTTCTATGCTACGGTCGCTCCGACTGGATGAAGTTATATCATTTGTATGAAACTAAAATGAGCTAACTGAACCAAATTGAATAGCTACTGAATAGTTAAATTAAATTGTTTCCTGAGAGCAGTTTTCAGTACCCATCCACAGTTTTCCCCTGTTGAGTTTTATGTTTTGTTTTGCAAGAGAATATGTGTCTATAAATGTAAAGGTTCACTTTAAAGGATGCTGATCCAACTTGTTTATAATTTTTTCTCAGAGCCTGTGCATTAAATGGCAACATTTACCTTCTGCTAAGATGCTAGATACTTTTGTTGCAGCAGATCTCTAACTTTATTGTAGAATTCTTTAAATGACCCATTCTAAATGGGTCTTTGTCTTCTTTTCTACCTCTCTGCCCTCCTACATATAGTACAACTTAGACAACTATAACATAACTGAGCTAGAGCTTCGTTACCTTATGGTTCCTCAAACAATAATAAACACAAGAACACTTGAAGAATTTCGTCTCCTCTTAAGACAGGCAACAAAGCTTGATCAGGTTTATTACTTTTGCAAATACTCACATACCTGTATTTATAATAAAAAAAGAGGGTTGCTAGCTCAATCCTGTGAGATTGACTAAAGCCAGCATTCCCAAAACTAGGCAAGATGAATCTGACCTCAGGATTCATATTTCATCCTCTAAGATGGATGGAAAACAGAAAGCACAATGAACAAAAATTACCCATCTGCATAGATAACTAAAGAAAAATCTTAGAAGTACTTACATGATAGACTGCTTTACATTTTTCCTAGGTAAAACACTGGACTCCATGACCACAGTAGAGGAAAAAGGCAGTTATGCTTAACTCTAGCTCTAGCCTCTGCTGCAGATTTTGGAACGGGGGTTGCATCACTTTATACACTGGAGCAATCAATTCACAAATGCCTGTTAGTCAAAGCAGTACCTACTAAGGGTACCAACTACAGCTTAGGGGAACAACATGGAGAATATTCCCCCTGTAACTTTTTCTTTTAGAATTCACACCTTTCTTTGAAAAGACAAAAGTTAGATTATGTTCAGGGACATAGGGACTCTGCAAATCTCATCAAAGCAACATATCAGTGTTTGCTTTAAGGAAAGGTTGATGTTGAAGAGTGTTTTATACTGCCTGCACAAGTTAGTTTCCCAAGGCTTATGCAGGAGAGCAGACAGACAGTCCACATTTTTTTCACAGATCATCTCCTTTTGATCCTGTGCTCAGAGAACACAGGGGGTGCATTTATACTTAATTTGCTATCTCTTGCATCCACCAATCCAAAAACATCTGATGACAGCCCACCCTGTACCCCTGTCAGCCATAGGACCACTGGGTGTCTAACAGTGGCACTGCACTGGCTCAGGCCACACTGTGGCCTCACTGGGGGTGACAAATCCCATCTTAAAGAAGGAAAACAGTGGAAAAACAGACAGAAAGAACTTCACTTCTTGGAAGATTTAAAATTGTGGATATTTTCAGAGAAACTTTGCACCTGATACCTCTCCTCTTACCTAAATCCAACAATCGGACACTCTTTACAGATGTTGCACTTGGCCTGATGTTTGGCTGTTTCTGCAGCTGCCACACGGTGTAGAACTGGTAACCACACCATAGACTGTGGTTCTAAGCGCATCCAATCTATAAATTGCTTTACAGTTATTTCCGGCTTATTGTGGTTCTGTGGAGAGCAGAAAAAGCACATCCAAATTAAAAAACAAAATCAAAAACAAAACAACAAAACAACAGATGCCCACAAGTAGATTTTCCTTAGAATTCTATGGAAAAAAGACCTCAACAACCTGCATGAATTCTTTCCATGACAATTTAATCTGAAACCACTTACAGTATACAAGAAATAACCTCAATTAAAATGAAAATAAAGAAAACAAGTTAAGTCAGTAAGACTTTAGAAGACTAAACAGCTGTGGTAGAGTAAACAGATGGTAACAAAGATGGAGGACATAGTAAAGGAGTAACAGAGTGTATAGTAAAGCTGTCTTTCAACTGAAAGGACTTGAAAAGTAAGTATGAGCATGAAAGGGAAGCACATTCTGCAGTTCAGACATACTGAAGACATGGTTATGTTCTGAGTTAAGATTGATGACAAAACACTAAAGTCAGTAGTGTTTGCCTGTGTGTACTGATTGCCCCAAGACCCATCAATTTTTTATTGTGCTTTAAGCCCACAGTGTTCTATCTAGTTAGCAGATTAAACATAACACACACACACATAACAAATAAACAAACAAACAGGAAAATAAAGAACAAGAAAGGAAATCTGCCATGTATAGGCAATCACTGCAAGAATACTGCAGAATTAATGTATTAACATTATTGTTTTAAGAAGCAAACAAACACAGTTCCACTTTTTCTTTAAGTTGTAACCACCACAGGAGCTTAGCTGTAAAGATATTGTGTTCCTCAACTTTGTCAGCAATAACAACACAGGTCATATTTCTGAGCTCAATAGAAGCAATAAAAATAAGCTTAAAATGAAAGTTATTCTTAAATGGTAACACATGATGGAGAGCTTCTTAACCTATTTATTGTGCAAGTTCATTTTTGGCAGTAAGAGGGAGAAGCATGAAAAAAAAAAAGAGCATTTCTTCCTCACCAACAAAATACTTGTTTTCACTGGGCTGAGATAACCAACATGCAGCTGCACATTTTCTCAACGCTCTCCTAATGGAGAGACCAAGGGACTGAACTTGAACTCTTCATGTGAGATGAGGGATGCAACCTCATTATCACTATAATTGTAATAACACATCAAGTATTTAAACACTATCTTGCTAGTACCCTTCACCCATAATTGAATAGTATGAGAGATGGGGCAGATCCTTGAGGGATATAAAGATCATTCCTCTGTCACACAGAAAGTCTGCAACTACCAAATGGATAATTTATTTCAGTATGACTCAAACCACTCAAGACCAGTGATAGATATGTCAAGCACCATCCCTTATTGTCTCAAGCAGCAATGTTAAAACATCAGGGGAAGCTTTACATAGTTAATTGGTCAAACCAACGTCCATAAATATATACCAAATTATTCATGCCCTGAACACTGTTCCAATTCTAATCACCTGAATCCAGAAATTAATCTAATAGTTCTGGAAAAAAGCTGGCACAACTGCATTTTTTAAAGCACTGGACAAAAATGTAGAAATCTATATGAAGAATGGCAAAAGAAAAACCTCTGAAAGTTTACTAAGATCTTTAATATTCAAGTCAATAAAATCAGAAATATTCAAGTGGGTAATTTTATATAAGCCATAGTGTATTTTTAATCCATATACAACTTCTGACAATGCTCAAATCAGCTGCTTTCACAAAAATAATGTACTGAAGCAGTAGAGCTATCACTAGCTAACAGTTGGAGCCTTAGAAATCCTTGAAAAAGTCAGAGTTAGTTGTGTTCCATTACAACATTCTGTTTTTAATTCTCATCTTCTTTAAACAGACAGACACTCCTTGTAGCCTCATTAACCTCCTGCATGCAGTGTGGAGCTGCACAGCAGGCTGCAAGAGCTTTATTCCATGTTCTGGTCTGCTGCATAAAGGCTTGCAGGATAAAAACAACTATGCTTGTAGTTTCATGCAACTGCAAGGTCTTTTGTCAGTAACAATGTTAAGTAATTTCCTGGTGCACAAGGTCAAAAATTACTATCAACATCATTTTCTTGTTCTGTTGAGATCATGTCTTGTTCCAGCTGGAAAAAGCACGTTGTTCTCATAGTATCAGGTTGCTTTGAACAATGCAAAGCAGGATAATTGGCTGCTACGAAATTTTTCAACAGCTTTTGGAGCAGCAAACACTGTCAGAATCATTAAGATTTATATATTCTTTTGGCTAAACATAATTTGTTTGATCTTCTCCTAAACCATAAACAATCTTTTAACCTGCAGTTTCACGTGAATTCCCGATACTTAGTTGCAAGAGTATATTCATTTCTGTTCAAAACTCAGTGGGTGTTTTTATATTCCTCTTTCCTTTTTACACTATCACATATAAGTGAATCTGTAAACTTCAGAGAGGGTTTGGTTTCATTCTGTTCTCCACATGAAGGATTTTCTCTTACCTGTTGGAAGCAGCTGCGCACACTGGGTTCAATGTTGCTGCCTCCGAAGGCTGCCACTTCCCCAAGCTGCCGCGGGATCTGGATAGCATCGTGAAGCAGAAGGCCCAGCTGCCTCTGGTCACACATTTCTGTAGGGCCTGCCACCTCCTTGAAGAGGTCTGCAACACCAAGAAAAGACACTATCTCATTCCATTTCCATGCACACCTCCTTTCCTTCAGTAATGCTGCAGCTCAAGCTTTTCATTTCTATATTGTCATGGCTTCTTATGGCACATGGTGGACAGGAAGGTGACTTGAAGCAGGACAGCTTCATCAGCAAAACGTCCTGCCTGACAAACCTAAAGACCTTCTATGACAGAGTGAATACATTAGTGGACGAGGGAATGGCTACAGATGTCATCTCTCTAGACTTCTGTAAGGCTTTTGACACAGTCCCCCACAACATCCTTCTCTCTAAATTCAAGAGGGACAATTTCGATGGGTGGACTGTTAGATGGATAAGGAATTGCTTGGATGGCCACAGCCAGAGGGTAGTGGTCAACAGCTCAGAGTCCCAATGGACATCAGTGACAAGCAGTGGCCTTCAGGGGTCCATACTGGGACCAGTGTTATTTAATATCTTCATTAATAACACAGATGAAGGAATGGAGTGCACCCTCAGCAGCTCTGCAAGTGACACTAAGCTGAGTGGTGTGGCTGACACACCTGAGGACAGGATGCCATCCACACCTGGACAGGCTCCAGAAGTGAAGCCCTGGGAACCTCATGGTGTTCAACAAGGCCAAGTTCAAGGTGCACCTGAGTCAGGGCAACCCCCAGTATCAGTTTGGGCTGAGGGATGAAGGCACTGAGAGCAGCCCTGTGGAGAAGGACTTGGGGTGCTGGGAGATGAAAAGCTGGACATATACTGACAAGGTGCACTTGCAGCCCAGAATGTCAGCTGTATTCTGGGCTGCATCAGAAGCACCATGGCCAGTAAAATGAATGAGAGAAGTGATTCTGCACACTCAACTACTGTAAGACCCCACCTGGAATACTGTGTCCAGCTCTGGGGTCTCCAGCACAGGAAAGATGTGGAGCTGTAAGAGCAGATCCAGAGGAAGGCCAGAAAACTCATCATAGGATAGATGTTCCAACACTCTGAAGAAAGGCTGAGAAAGTTGGGGTTGTTCAGCCTGAAGACTCCAGGGAGATCTTGTGGCTTTTTAGAAGTCAAAGAGGACTTACAAGAAAGCTGGGAACAAAGTTTTTATCAGGGCCTGTTGCAATAGGACAAGTAGTAATGGCTTTAAACTAAAAGAAGGCAGATTTAGACTAGTTATGAAGAAAGAAATTTTTTACAATGAGGGTAGCAAAACACTAGAAGAATTTGCCCAGAGAAGNTTAAGTAATTTCCTGGTGCACAAGGTCAAAAATTACTATCAACATCATTTTCTTGTTCTGTTGAGATCATGTCTTGTTCCAGCTGGAAAAAGCACGTTGTTCTCATAGTATCAGGTTGCTTTGAACAATGCAAAGCAGGATAATTGGCTGCTACGAAATTTTTCAACAGCTTTTGGAGCAGCAAACACTGTCAGAATCATTAAGATTTATATATTCTTTTGGCTAAACATAATTTGTTTGATCTTCTCCTAAACCATAAACAATCTTTTAACCTGCAGTTTCACGTGAATTCCCGATACTTAGTTGCAAGAGTATATTCATTTCTGTTCAAAACTCAGTGGGTGTTTTTATATTCCTCTTTCCTTTTTACACTATCACATATAAGTGAATCTGTAAACTTCAGAGAGGGTTTGGTTTCATTCTGTTCTCCACATGAAGGATTTTCTCTTACCTGTTGGAAGCAGCTGCGCACACTGGGTTCAATGTTGCTGCCTCCGAAGGCTGCCACTTCCCCAAGCTGCCGCGGGATCTGGATAGCATCGTGAAGCAGAAGGCCCAGCTGCCTCTGGTCACACATTTCTGTAGGGCCTGCCACCTCCTTGAAGAGGTCTGCAACACCAAGAAAAGACACTATCTCATTCCATTTCCATGCACACCTCCTTTCCTTCAGTAATGCTGCAGCTCAAGCTTTTCATTTCTATATTGTCATGGCTTCTTATGGCACATGGTGGACAGGAAGGTGACTTGAAGCAGGACAGCTTCATCAGCAAAACGTCCTGCCTGACAAACCTAAAGACCTTCTATGACAGAGTGAATACATTAGTGGACGAGGGAATGGCTACAGATGTCATCTCTCTAGACTTCTGTAAGGCTTTTGACACAGTCCCCCACAACATCCTTCTCTCTAAATTCAAGAGGGACAATTTCGATGGGTGGACTGTTAGATGGATAAGGAATTGCTTGGATGGCCACAGCCAGAGGGTAGTGGTCAACAGCTCAGAGTCCCAATGGACATCAGTGACAAGCAGTGGCCTTCAGGGGTCCATACTGGGACCAGTGTTATTTAATATCTTCATTAATAACACAGATGAAGGAATGGAGTGCACCCTCAGCAGCTCTGCAAGTGACACTAAGCTGAGTGGTGTGGCTGACACACCTGAGGACAGGATGCCATCCACACCTGGACAGGCTCCAGAAGTGAAGCCCTGGGAACCTCATGGTGTTCAACAAGGCCAAGTTCAAGGTGCACCTGAGTCAGGGCAACCCCCAGTATCAGTTTGGGCTGAGGGATGAAGGCACTGAGAGCAGCCCTGTGGAGAAGGACTTGGGGTGCTGGGAGATGAAAAGCTGGACATATACTGACAAGGTGCACTTGCAGCCCAGAATGTCAGCTGTATTCTGGGCTGCATCAGAAGCACCATGGCCAGTAAAATGAATGAGAGAAGTGATTCTGCACACTCAACTACTGTAAGACCCCACCTGGAATACTGTGTCCAGCTCTGGGGTCTCCAGCACAGGAAAGATGTGGAGCTGTAAGAGCAGATCCAGAGGAAGGCCAGAAAACTCATCATAGGATAGATGTTCCAACACTCTGAAGAAAGGCTGAGAAAGTTGGGGTTGTTCAGCCTGAAGACTCCAGGGAGATCTTGTGGCTTTTTAGAAGTCAAAGAGGACTTACAAGAAAGCTGGGAACAAAGTTTTTATCAGGGCCTGTTGCAATAGGACAAGTAGTAATGGCTTTAAACTAAAAGAAGGCAGATTTAGACTAGTTATGAAGAAAGAAATTTTTTACAATGAGGGTAGCAAAACACTAGAAGAATTTGCCCAGAGAAGTGGTACATGTTCTGTCTCTGGAAACATTCNCAGCTGGAAAAAGCACGTTGTTCTCATAGTATCAGGTTGCTTTGAACAATGCAAAGCAGGATAATTGGCTGCTACGAAATTTTTCAACAGCTTTTGGAGCAGCAAACACTGTCAGAATCATTAAGATTTATATATTCTTTTGGCTAAACATAATTTGTTTGATCTTCTCCTAAACCATAAACAATCTTTTAACCTGCAGTTTCACGTGAATTCCCGATACTTAGTTGCAAGAGTATATTCATTTCTGTTCAAAACTCAGTGGGTGTTTTTATATTCCTCTTTCCTTTTTACACTATCACATATAAGTGAATCTGTAAACTTCAGAGAGGGTTTGGTTTCATTCTGTTCTCCACATGAAGGATTTTCTCTTACCTGTTGGAAGCAGCTGCGCACACTGGGTTCAATGTTGCTGCCTCCGAAGGCTGCCACTTCCCCAAGCTGCCGCGGGATCTGGATAGCATCGTGAAGCAGAAGGCCCAGCTGCCTCTGGTCACACATTTCTGTAGGGCCTGCCACCTCCTTGAAGAGGTCTGCAACACCAAGAAAAGACACTATCTCATTCCATTTCCATGCACACCTCCTTTCCTTCAGTAATGCTGCAGCTCAAGCTTTTCATTTCTATATTGTCATGGCTTCTTATGGCACATGGTGGACAGGAAGGTGACTTGAAGCAGGACAGCTTCATCAGCAAAACGTCCTGCCTGACAAACCTAAAGACCTTCTATGACAGAGTGAATACATTAGTGGACGAGGGAATGGCTACAGATGTCATCTCTCTAGACTTCTGTAAGGCTTTTGACACAGTCCCCCACAACATCCTTCTCTCTAAATTCAAGAGGGACAATTTCGATGGGTGGACTGTTAGATGGATAAGGAATTGCTTGGATGGCCACAGCCAGAGGGTAGTGGTCAACAGCTCAGAGTCCCAATGGACATCAGTGACAAGCAGTGGCCTTCAGGGGTCCATACTGGGACCAGTGTTATTTAATATCTTCATTAATAACACAGATGAAGGAATGGAGTGCACCCTCAGCAGCTCTGCAAGTGACACTAAGCTGAGTGGTGTGGCTGACACACCTGAGGACAGGATGCCATCCACACCTGGACAGGCTCCAGAAGTGAAGCCCTGGGAACCTCATGGTGTTCAACAAGGCCAAGTTCAAGGTGCACCTGAGTCAGGGCAACCCCCAGTATCAGTTTGGGCTGAGGGATGAAGGCACTGAGAGCAGCCCTGTGGAGAAGGACTTGGGGTGCTGGGAGATGAAAAGCTGGACATATACTGACAAGGTGCACTTGCAGCCCAGAATGTCAGCTGTATTCTGGGCTGCATCAGAAGCACCATGGCCAGTAAAATGAATGAGAGAAGTGATTCTGCACACTCAACTACTGTAAGACCCCACCTGGAATACTGTGTCCAGCTCTGGGGTCTCCAGCACAGGAAAGATGTGGAGCTGTAAGAGCAGATCCAGAGGAAGGCCAGAAAACTCATCATAGGATAGATGTTCCAACACTCTGAAGAAAGGCTGAGAAAGTTGGGGTTGTTCAGCCTGAAGACTCCAGGGAGATCTTGTGGCTTTTTAGAAGTCAAAGAGGACTTACAAGAAAGCTGGGAACAAAGTTTTTATCAGGGCCTGTTGCAATAGGACAAGTAGTAATGGCTTTAAACTAAAAGAAGGCAGATTTAGACTAGTTATGAAGAAAGAAATTTTTTACAATGAGGGTAGCAAAACACTAGAAGAATTTGCCCAGAGAAGTGGTACATGTTCTGTCTCTGGAAACATTCAAGGCCAGACTGAAAAGGGCTCTGAGCAACTTGATCCAGCTGATGATAACCCTGCTTATTGTAAGGGGGTTGGTCTAGATGACCTTTTAAAGCCCCTTCCAAACCAACTATTCTATGATTCCATGAAGAATGAAATAATACTTCAGATGGCCACATCTTATGCTTAAAAACTATGTCATGCTTCAGTTGGTTGGGGACAAAAGCACAATCACTCTGAACTGAGACTGCAAGTTACCATAAGTCACAGCTGGCCATGTGAAATAGCTTAAAGCGAGACCAGCAGCCAGAAAGACAACTTGAGCCCAACAATAATCACATTTTCTTCCTGGATAACCATGTCTGCTTCCATGTACTTTTCCTTCACTGATTCCATTTTCCTAAGGTAGGTGTCAAGCCCTGCAGTATAAATGGATGAACCAGGATGACTGTAACGACAGAAAAAAACGATGCTGAAAGGGATCAGTAAAATTTTTCCAGATACTAGCACTTGGAAGGAAGATAGTACTTGTACTCACACTTGCAGTAAAGCACTGAGTTAACAGGCCTGTCAACATTACAGTTATTATTTCTCAAGTGCTTTCGTAGCACATTTCTTTGATTGGAGAATTTTAATTGTTAAAATGCTCAGCAAAAAATTTTGATGTTTCTGCCAATAATTTTGATTTATGAACTCTATAGCTGTGTCCATTAACATTTAGTCACAAGATTAATCTTTCCTGAAAACATCTTAAATGCTGAGTTTATCTAAGAAATATTTTTAAATTCTGTGATTGGTACAAATTACAGAAGAAATGGAATCAAATTCTTATGTTCATTCCAGCTGGTTTTTACAATCTCCTTTTGCACTCAGTGGCTGGCTTGGATTAAAGCTCCAAGTAATCTTAAAAGAAAAAGAATCCGATTATAATATGCCCCTACTTTTTTATGTTTTCCATCAGAAGAACCACTAATATATTAGAAATAAATGAAACTTGAAAATTCAGTCTGATGGCACTTCTGATCAAGAAAAAGACCACCTTTATTCAGAAACACTCAAGAGTAACTCTTATTACATGGTATAAATTGTTTTGCCCTTCATTTGGAGCAATTGCCAAGCTTTGTCAGTGTGCTTCAGACAGTCTGTGCTCTTTTTTTTTTGTTCTCAAGGGAGGTGGAAGCAGAAGAAAAGATCTTCACACAATAAAATCCAGATGATTGAACTAATTTTTAGATTTTATGGTATTTTTCTCATCCCTTTCTTGCCTTGTGAAACAGCAGCTACAGCCTCTTGTCCACTGAACATTGAGGAAAAAACCCCCCACGGACAATAGTGGGGACAGAATTAATTCTGCACAGCTGCAGGCTCCTCTTGGCAATCCCAGATCCTGGATATCTTCTTCAGCCTAGGATGGGACAGTTTTTCAATTTCTAAGAGTCAGTTTTAAAAAACTCATAGTACTTAAAAAAAAAAAAAAGGAAAAAAAATTGTCTTATTCTTTCTGTTTGCATCAGTCTGCAGTGGAAACAGGCCATAAAAGAAGAACAATTCATTAACTGCTGGAGCTGGGAGGCAGATGGAGTAATTTCCTAAGCCCTAAAACTTCAGTTGATTGTGGAGCTGGTAAATAGTGGAAAACAATGTCACAGGAGGGGGAATAGTGATTACCTAGGAGGAAACCAGTAAACACTTTTGAAGAGCTCAACACTAGCAGCTGTGCCACAACCAAAGACTGTCCAGGTGCATGGAGTTCATGGATGGTATCCTCTTTTCTCAAACCCCTCAATGCCCTCAGTGTGACACACAGGAGGAGAAGCTCCTAAACTGAAGGCATGGAAAGTGGGAAAGCTCTTATTGTCTACTTGCTGTCTACTTCACATAACCCATGAGCTATTCCCTGGCAAAGGAGGCATGGCAAGAGCATCTCTCAAGTGGGAGATGGAGAAGAATCTGTTTTAGCTCTGACAGGCAGCACCCAGGTACCTTACTCACCCTCGTGGGAAAGGGGACTCTGTACATCACCCACCAGCAATCTCAAAAGCCACAACCTCTATTAAATGGAACTTGTTAACATGTACATACACATTAAAGGAGTTTCAACATAAAATACATTGATATAAAGGTTAAACTGTGTAAGGGACAAGGAGGATGTCCTTGCCAAAGGACAAGAAGAATGACTGAAGAAGCAGAGAAAAGATTATTCAGATCTGAGTCGTATGAAAAAAACAGAAACCAGGAAAAGAGAAATCAGTTAAATAAATTCAGCCACACACTAGTATTTTGAGGATTATAGCCCATGGGACTCAAACTGAAACTTAGCTGGACAATCTGAAAAAATGTACCTAATGGTTAATAAAGAAAATATTGAAAAGTTTATTGTATTCTTGTCAAAAGGATAATAAGATAGATAGTAGAAAGATGTCCACAACCCACATTTTATGTCGCATTGTTGCAAACAGAATGCACATTCTAATTTCTTCTTTTTTTTTAGTTCCAAATGGTTTGAAAACTTATAATATAAACATAACAGTAAGTCCCCCCTCCATTCCAAGGATGTTGTACATCACTTGAAAACAACTGCTCAGAAGATGAGATTTATTAAGTAGCCCTTCTTTTTCATCTCAAATTATACAGATTCTATACATTAAATGATATGACCCAAAAGCTACACACTTAAAAAAACTCCATATGGGTTTTTTCTGTCTCTGCTGCCAGTTTGGGCTTTGGGTGTTAGAAACAAGTGCAGGTAAGAGTGAAGTGCACACAAATGCATTCTTGTGTAGCTCACAAGTGACCCTCCTGGTCAGAAGAGAAAGCAGAGAACAACCTGCTTATGGCCAGACCAGGACATTGGCCTCGACAACAGGAAAGAAGCCTGAGACTCCTTGCCCTAAAGCATAGATGTAAGCAGCTCAGAATTACTGAATTACTTTTGCAGGTCCATTTTTATTCTCAGGGGCACCCAGGTGTGTGCTTGAAGTTAAGCATGTCTTAAATGTTTTCAAGAATAGCCATTCTTTAATTGAGGCTTCAGTGTTTCCTCTAAAGCAATTGGGACTTTTAATTAAAGATCCATTCTTTACCCTGAAGTCTAGAATCTTAAAAAGAAGCTTAATTAAATTTAAAAAAAAAAAAAATCACAGAAATTTCTCTGTCAAAACATTTTTTAAAATGTGTAAAGTGAAAAGATCCTACCTATCCTGAAATAAACATACAGTCTCCTGGAAGGCTAAACACGAGCAGCAAACATTCTGGTCAAGAGTTTTACAAAAGAAATAAGGGTTCATCCAAAAGTTTTTAAAACAAGAAACTTGCTTATTTTACCAGTAACTACTCTAAGAAGAGTATGCCTCTCCAAGGCTAGTGCATTTAAAGCACAGTGTGTGCTCTGCTAAGAGCTCTAACCACAACCATCCGATGACTGTCACTCGCAGAGTAGCCTCTAAATTGCCAACACCCCAGAACTGCTTAGAAGAAACAGCCAAAAGGAGAAGCAAATGCCAGGAGTTGGTCTGAGAAAGGGAAAAATCAGAAGGCAGGTAGTTAGTATTAAGCACCCATGTTTGGGGGTCCTGCTTTTTCTTCCAAGTGACTTTCTTGAAAATACTTCGGAATGACATTACAATTTTCACTCAAGGACTGAAAACTCAGTAGATATGACAAAATTTCTCTCAACAAGAGATGATTAGTAGGGTATGACAAAATCAAAAGAAGTAAAAGAGCTCATATCAAAGATAAGTCTGTGACAGCTCATGCCGGAGCACCCCAAAACACTGACTTCAAAGCTACTGCAAGCCAAGAACAGTACCTGACACACACATCCTTTCTTAGCAAAATGTCTTTTGGACTGAAGAATTCTTCTGTGACAATTTTAAGGTTCATAAGGACAAAGCCAACAAAGACATCAAAGCCTGGCACACTGATCAGAGCAGAAGTTACAACAAGAAAAAGGATGCATTATCTGACTATTAATCCTCTACTTTGAGAACACGAGCAACTACTTTAATTTTAGATGTATTTAAGGCTGAAGTTACAGTCACTTGGTACAAAGTCTCCTGAGACTTACTCTCTACTAATTTTTTAAGGACTTCTCACAGAATCCTTCGGAGTAAAAGTCCATTTTGTTGATATAAATGGTGTAAAAGCTGGAGCCACCATCAGCTGCCATTTTAATTTTACTACTAAACACAAAGCAACAATATAATTATGAAGCTGACATAGTAATTTCCTTATTCTGCTTCAGTGCCAGTATTTGGCAACTGCATACTAATGTATTACCAACAACAATTTAATGTATTCTCAGGTTTTGGAGTTTTTTTAAACTTTTAACCATCTTTTCCTAAGGTTATCAGTTTATTATCCACAACCTAACTCCTACACTTTATGAAACCTTTTTATTTCACACAGAACAGCAGATTACCTTCTGAATTGTCATTATGGAACAAAGATGTGTGTGTCAGGCCCTTTTTGTTATGGAACACTTCACATATACTTCATATATATATCAAATGACAGAAGGAAACTAAAAAGGATGTCATTCAGATATCAAAATATGTCCCAATGCATGAAACAGCTCTACTTTTGTTCAATGTTAATAACTAAGCTTATAAAATTGCCTACAAATGCTCTTAAAGAAAGCAGAAATTTTTGCAGAGCTCCAAGGATACACAGAGCAAATTCAGTCTCTCTGTATTTTTTTTCATGTGTTTCCAAAATGACTCAAGGAACTACTGTTCAGAAGTAAAAGAATAGCAAATTTAAGATTATGTGCATAATATGTAAATGTCTACCATCTAGAATGCTCCAATATAGTCCTTCATCTTTTTTTCTATATTTGTCATGGGGTTTTTGCCACAAAGTTACTCAAGTCTCTTCTGATCCTGCATTTATTTTTGTAGCATATTTTTATATTACTAAGTATTTCTCAAGATTGTGAGATTACTAAAATCAGCATAATTTAAACTTTCATTGTGCAATTGTGGCAGAACGCACATATACTGGAAAACCATTTTCAGAGTTCAGATAGTCTTTCTCATAGACCACTAAATACAATTGCAGGATTTTGATGCATTTCCTTGCTTTATCAGCCCTATCAATCTGATGCAATCAGCACTAACTTGATTTTTCCCTAAACAAAACACAGACACACATGTAAGAGAGAACAGAATCAAATATAATACTTCTCTATCTTCCACACAGCTATATTCTCCTTTTCTTTTGGGGTCTGCAGTACTGTGAGTTCAGACAATCCAGAATTGACAGCAATACTTTCCAGTCAAGGTATAAATCCTACTTTAACCACTGCCACTGGTGATAATGAAAAGAATTCTGTTTTACTTACTCAAAAGAAAACTGTCTTGCAACAGGCATGAGAAATGTTTTACTACAAATTTTGCTAGGTGCTTTTTCATTGTACATGACTTAATTATACAGAATATTTTGTAAAATAAATTCTTCCTTACATCTGTACTTCTCTTCCAGAAGGCCTTTAGAAAGAGACATCAAGCCAATTTTCAGGGACTGCACTCGAATTTTTCCAGTTCGGCCGCTGAAATTATAAAGACAAGACAATTTAATACAGTTTAATTTCATTTCATTCCAACTCGAGTCTATTTAAAAATACAAAGACATTGGAGAGTTATATTTCAAATATGCTTCAGATCTCAAAAAAAAATTAACACTAAAAATCACATTAAGAATTCTTCCCTTATAAAAGCTCAGCTTGCCTTCCAAGTGCTTTTACATGTCAAACCAGCTTGTATTACTACAAAAGAACAGACATTTAGCTCCATAAAGTTCTAAAAGTGATTTATTAATGTGATATACACAGAAAAAAAAATACATGAGCCCACAGCAGGAAGGCCTATTACTCAGTGTGAAACACAAGGACTGTAAAATAAAACCAAGCTTTCATATCACAGTAATTAATTCTCTTCTCTCTTTTTTTTTTTTTTTTTTTAAAATTTTTTGACATACACAATTTGGGGAAAAAAAAGGGCACNTTAATTCTCTTCTCTCTTTTTTTTTTTTTTTTATTAAAATGTTCTGACATACACAATATTGGGACATAAACAGGCAGTCACATGCACTAATTCAATGATGTGGAGCTGGCATTTTTTAAGCAATGTCACTTCAGGCTCATCTTGTCCAGCATGAAAAAGAGAATATCCAAACCTAAAAAGCAATTTGAGAACAGAAAAAGTGGATACCAAAGCAAGTAATGTTAAGCCTGCAGGACAAATGCTGTACAAAAAGACACTAAAACAACAAATCCAGCTCACATGGTAAGGAAAAATTTTAAAGTTCAAAAGATCAATGCAGAAACATATTCTTAAAAATTCTTTCTTCTTTCTAACAGGAAAAAAACATGACACAATTTGTCTTTAAAGAGACATGGCAAAAAACATCATCAGAATAGTTAAACTGTATATATATATATATATTAAACAAGGTTAGTTGGGTCTTTCACCAACGAGTAAGATAACACTAAATTTAGTATCAACTCACACCTTGCTTTGGTCCTTTCTTCCACACAGAAGTTATACATACTTTAATTACTTCTGGAGTGGCTATTACCTATGTCTTTCTATCCTATCCATTCAGCATATGGTCTGCTGTCTGACTTACTTCACAAATGTTGTGGTGAATACAAAATTATTAATTTACTCCTGGGTTCTCGATGAATTAGCTAAGCAACGTACAAATATTAATGCATTTTTCTTCACAACATCATCTAATCTAGTAACACTAGACAGCAGTATCTCCATTCCATAAGACAGAAAAGAGGTACAGAGAAATTATTGCCAAATTAATCAAAAACATCTATTACTTTTACTGCCTAGTTGGAAAATCAGGACCCAATTTTCCAGAATGTTATAAAAGTGCCACCTTTTTATATATTCGAGCTTAGCTTCAAATTACCTCTTTCAATCACAGACACTACATCATTCTGGCATACCTTGCCATCTAAATGGCTCATTTTATACCCTGATAAAGTTATTTCCCTATTCCTTCCTGTGTAGGCTTGTTTGTGTTTTAAATTTATATTCATCAGAAAAAAAAGTGAACATTCATTTGGGTTTGATTTAACTCAGGACTGACCACATCATTTGTTTATTAAAGACAGAAAGTGAGACTTTATAGCTGAAAGATCAGGGCACATATGTTAAGGCTTCAAGCTTCTCCTGAATTCAGGAGATTTCTGTAGGGTCTGTGAAAAACTTCCTTCACACAAAAAGTATTTTCTCAATAAATTATATAAATAATTACAAAGCCTGCAATATTACATTTTTCGAAAGAGTAACATATTCATCTCTAGTCTCTTTCTTGGAAACAGATAAATATTTGCACTGTAATGATATATACACAGTAAAAAAACCCCAACACACCAAAACCAAATGCCACACAGTCTCTCTCCTCCCAAACCTATAGACTTTGTAGTCCTGACATTTCCAAGACAAAGGTTTAAGTTTTCCCAGGTTAGTGAGTCACAAAACTACTGAGATTAGGAGGGGCCTCCAGAGACCACTGTCCCTGTTCAGCCATGTAGAGCAGGTTTTCCTGGCTCATATCCCATCACTTCAAGGATGGAGACTGAACAGCTTCTCTGAGTAATCTGTGGCACTGCTTGATCACTCTTACTTTAAAAACATCTTTTTCTCATATATTTAAGCAAAATTTCCTGTATTTCAGGTGGTGCCTGCTGCCTCTTGTCCTGCCACTGCACACCACTAAGAAGAGCCTGGCTCCATCTTCTCTTCTGCTCCCACTGGGTATTTATGCACATTGATAAGATCCCCCTGAAACGTCTCTTCTCCAGGCTGAAAAGTCCCATGTCTCCCACCCTCTACTGACACATCAGTTACTCCAAGTCCTTAATTATCTTCATGGTACTTCGCTGGACTCATACCAGTTTGTGCATGTCTCTCTTGTCCTGGAGAGCCCAGAACTGGACCCTGCACTCCAGATGTGTCTCACCAATGCTGAGCAGAAGTGCAGGATCACCTCCCTCCACCTGCTGGGAGACTATTTAGGATATTTGCCACAAGCCTGTCTTGCAAGGTGCCTCTCAATGGCAGCGCAGTCACCTATTGTCCCATGTGCACAAACAATCAAGGCCTTAAGGTGGGAAGGTTCAAGAAACTTTCTAATGCCTGAATTGATAAAAATTTATGGGTCATATATGCCACAAATGTCAGCACACTATTCAAACTCATTATAGCAATACAAGCATGCTTGCCAGTACAAAAGCAATTGATAAGGCCACTCTTAGCAGCTCAGATATTTTTTGCTCTGATCCTGAAGAAGGGGGGCCTGAATCTATTCCTTTCTCTGAGTAACTTGCTAACACAGAGTTAGAATCCATAACTTCTTTGACAGGCAAACACAGTCTATATCATAGTCAAAACAGGCCTGTGAAACCTGTGAATTATAAATGTACTAACCAGGATATAATTATTACTAAATTGCTGAATGTAAATCTAAAAAACTACTGTTTACCAACAGTGGTTTGCAAATATTCTGCAGCATTGTGATGGCATAGACAGACATAATCTATATAAGCATTTTATCTAAGTATGTGAATGCCAAAGGGACAGCCAGTGATGGGCACAGCTGCATGCAGGAGCTAACTGGATTAAAAGAATAGTTGTCAGACAGGCAACAAGATTAAATATAAGAAACTGCAAACAGGAATACACAACAAAGAATCTTGGAAAACAAAAGTACAATACAAAGTCTAGAGGAACCCTATGTCCCTGGGGGAAGGACAATAGCATAAACACCTCAGGTACTAGCAAGGAAAACTAGGCAATGAAGATGAGCCCAGTGCAGTTCAGCCTTCTCTTGTCCTGCAGCTGAGGACTACCAAGGACTGCAGCTATCAGTTGTCTGCATCCCAGCAACACCAGGCAGCCTGGTAGATCAAGGAGGGTCAGCACAGACACCTCCCATTGATCACCTACAGTCAGTCAGGCAAAGGAGTCCGTTTTCCTGCCTCACAGAGAGGGCCACAGCCTTCCCAGAGCCTACTTACTGCCATCATAGCCTGCCAAGCTGCTCCCTCTGAGTGCTCTGTGAATCCAAACAGCCATCATAAACACACAGGATGCAATCAGCGTGCATGCAGAAAACTTCCATCAGCTACTGTCAAAACCAGGGCATAAAGTTAAGGCTGACTGAGCAGGTGTCTCATCCTCATTCCTCAGAAGTTCACATTTTACTGAAATGAACACACTGGTAATGCCTGGGATATTAACTCAGCCTGGTGTTAGAAGCTGCCAGGTATATGAGTGCAATGATAAATAAAAAAGTTGTGATTCTTCAGGCTAAGATTGAGCCACAGATAATGATCATGGAAGAGCTTTGATCATACAGAAAATGTCAGCATAGATACCACAGATATTCTTTTCAGACTAATGATCAAAAAAATTCTGTTTTAAAGAAGGAATTATCAAAAGTATTCTAGCATTAAAAAAACCTTAAACAAATAAACAAGCAAACAAAACCAAACAAACAACAAAAACAAAAAACCCCAAACAAAAAGAAAATAAAAAGCCCAAAACAAAGAAAAAAACAAACAAACAACAACAAAAAAAAAACACCTAAGAAAATTTAGAAGTTGAAGTACAAGAAGTAAGATAAACAGTGCAAAATGTTTAAAAAGTGCACATAAAAGTTTTTTTATGGATAACTCTGATTGAAATGAGTCATTGCCCTGAATCAGTACATATAGGAACAACTCATTTCAAGGGGTGTTAAGCTATTCCATTAGTACTGAAAGCTATCAGTCCTTTTTATGTTAATGATGTCTAGAGATTTCAGCAAATTTGACGGTATATACTTCAAAAGAAAAACCAACAGCTTTTGGATGCTTTAAACACAGGCCTAGCCAAAGGATTTTACAGAGCAAAAAATTTCCTTCACAGTTCTCACTGTAAGTATCAAGATATTTAGCTCT
>VZRX01013616.1:0-100301 GCA_013398075.1 Notiomystis cincta | reverse complement strand
CCCAACTTTGGACTAGTCAAAACAAAGAACTTTAAGTTTGGAAAACGTTTATAAGGGCAGATGTTGATGTCTGGAACAACCTTTGAGTCCTTGATGTAGTAAAAGTCACTGAGTAATTTTAGTGTTTCTCTCCTCTGCTCAGAATGAATCATTCCTAATGTGTCAGAAAATACCAGAACGTAACAGACCTTTTCTAAAAATAAATTGGTTCTTTTTAAGGGCCAAAGACATCTGCAGGTTAAGTCTGGAGAAGTATTCAGTTTGCCATTAATCTGTGAATCTGTAATTAAATCTCAGCTTAGCAGCATGTGACTAACAGATGCTTTTTGCAGGCAGTTTAACAACCTGACACATTGTGTAACATCAATGCAATACATACAATGGAAATGCCAAGACACAAATTAGCTCTTTTGTAAAGGCCAGTTTAGAAAACAAAACCAAAAATTCCAGCTTAGAATTGGTGCTTTGTCTTTTAGCATTCCTTTTTCTTCCTGGAGTGAGTTTGAAAAGGGAACAAGGAAACACACTGTGAAATCATCCTCGATTTTTCGAAGTTTATTGAATAAAGACTCAAGTATTTAACGGGCTTGAAGAATTATCTACACTAAATTTTCAACATAATAGTCAAAGGGAAAAGGGAGAAACCGGAAACATTATTGAAAGAAAGGTTTGCTGCTTACTAAGAGTATTTTAAATATGAACAGATTAAACAACTGATTTCTAACTGACGTTAAGAAGCAAAGGCAAACTGAAGAAAACAGAGTAGACTTGTGTTCAGTCTGAAAGAAAACAAAACCCAGCCAGTAACTACAAAAAAATTTCTGACATTATGTCTCTTATTTTAAACTGCCAATAACATTTAAGTCAAGCATTTCACTTGATCTATTGCTCTATTTGCAAGTGATATTTATTTATTAACAATACAGAATTCTGCAAAACACAAATAATTGCAGGAAGAAGTCCCAGTCAATATTTGATAGCCTCCCTAATTTTTCAGCAGTAATGAGGAGAAGTCTGACTAACAGAAATGTCACAATATTTAACAGCAAGGTTTGAATGCCAGTAGCCAGCACATAAATGACAAATGGTTCTATTTACTCTGTTCCCTTCTTCCCTTTTCCCCTGAAACCAAAATAAAATATCCATAAAGTATAGGAGAGTATGTAATCCTCTAAGGGGGAAAAAAGCAAAAAGCTATGAACTGTTAGAATTTGGCACTGAGTGAACATATAGAAGATAATGCATACATCTACAAGTAAAAGCTCCCATTTGCAAAGCCAGGTATAAGATTTTTTCTATTGCTATTCAAGAAATATTTTTGCTCTTTTCAGCTTCAAGTGGAGAGAAAGAAAATAAATTTTTTAACCACTCTCATGGAGTTTAGAAATTCTGATTTGTAATTCTGTTTATTGCCTGAACTAAAGCACATATTCAATCAGACACACTGAAGCAACCACAACCTGTACTGCACCACTGAGTCTTTAGTCAGCTCCAGAAGAGTCCTGAAATGCCTTTGCTGAAGCAATGTAAGGAGACACATTTTAGGGCACATAGAAGCCAATGGAAACGAAGTCTTTCCCCAGTTTTTATTACACAAGGGAGATAAGAAGAGTGAATGCCACTAAGAAAAATAAGCAACAAACTCATGACTCAAAAGCACAACTAAATAAAAGAAGATTGCTTGCAGGTCTTGCAGGCTGACATAGGGAGGGGCAGAGAGGGCAGAGTTCAATTTCCAGCAGAAGAAGGGATGAGGGGCTCAGAAAGAATTGGCCAAAACCACAAGGGGCTGCTGGAGTGGATGTTTTCATGTTTTTTGAGACTTAGTTCTCGCTCTGTAAACAGCAGATGTGTATTTAAATAAACCCACAAGTTCTTACTGTAAGCATCCCAAAATATTCTTGAGGCAAACTCAGTGCCCTTGGGAAATACAGCCTTGCTGCCAGGACAAGGGCAGGTGGACCACGTAACACCAGCCCTCCAAACTGATCCATGGCAGGAGCTGTACATGCTGGAAGTGAGCCAGAACTAGAACACTGCTGAGCCTCCAGAATGAGACAGGCTTTAGTGCTGAGATCACAACAACCTCCATTGGACAGAGCACTCAGGGCAGGGAGCTCAGCCAGGATTATGAGTGCAAGTAACTAAGTGTAAAATACATGAAAAAACTGTCCCTGCCTATGGCAGAAATAGAATCTGATACAAACGGCAATCAATCTGGGAAACTGGGAACATTCACAGTAAAAACACAGCTAAAAGCAGTGTTCTAGCTCTCTACTTGCAGACAAATTTCTTGAATTCCTTTCCATGTTTCATTGAATTCATTTCAATGTTTCACTGGTAGTAAAAACAGTGTAATCTTAGTTCAGTGCTGAGCAGGACAGCATAAGAAACATCTCATTGCATGCAACTGCACTTTCATTGTGAAGCTAAAAACATCAGAAGATAACTTTTTAATGAAGAAATTTTTAAGGATTTATAATTAATAATTCCTGGAGGTACACACTGTGACAAAAAAACCCAAACCCAAACATTTTTCTTACCTATCATACACGTTGAGTAGCCAGTTAAGACACATGTCTACACAGAGAGGAACGTTCACCATATCTTTGTGTTTCTCTTCAAGTCCACTGTAGATGGTAGTGAGACAGCTGATCACGTCCTGGACTCCAATCAGCTGATCATTTTGACTCAACTTGTGCTGTTTGAAAACTTCACTTGTTGTGTTCAGGTCCAACAGGTCCACTAATAATAGATTTAAAAAAAATAATAGGATTAAAAAAAAAAAAAAAAAGAAGAAAAAGGGTGAATGTAGATGCCTGAGCATAACACTGACAATAACTGGAAATTATAGCTAACACTGCAAACAATCAGGCCAGTGGCTTTCATTTAGTAACATTATAGTGACAAACCATTCCCTGTGACAAGTCAACAGCATTTTGGTACTATTTATTTTAAAAACTAGAATATGAACATCATAATGACACCGCACAGCTGAACATTAAAATAGCTGCTGAAGTAGTCTGTGTAATTATAGGATCCTAACTTCAGATGCACACACAGAGAATTCACTAGGCTTACAAGATTCTTCACATTTACCATAAAGTAGAATCCTATAAAATGACTATCACTTATCACTTTTGATTAAATTAAGCAAAGCGAATTCTTAGGTAAGCATTCTTTCTTAAAGGTTGTAAGAATGTACTAAGGCCTGATTAACTGAACAGCAGTTGCTAAATTAGGGCTTAAAAGAAAGCAGGGAGAGGGACACAGGAAGATTATTTATGGTAGTTTTCAGAACACTAAATGCTATGCTTTCTTGAAAAATATTTTTATCTCCCTTATCACAGAATTATTTCTATAAGCAGTTGGTGATGGATATCTTACAGGGGAAAAGGGTTTTGCTCTCAAAACCATTCAAATGTGAAGAGTCTGGGGTTTGTGTGATGAAAATAAAAGGACATCAATGAGCTCTTCTAACTCCACTTGCAGAAGGAAGTTGAAAAGAGGAAACATATATGATATAATCCTCAGTGATTTTTTTTTTACAGAAGGACTAGAGATAAAAAATATAGGTGCAATGTTTTAGTAGGCTTGCTACAACATACATAAGATGCAGTTGAAGTATATTACAAGCTCATACTGAGCTGTTTGTGAAGAGCCAGTAACACATTTGCACTATAAATTTCATCTCTCAAATGAAAAAAAAATCAACATGACAATTTCTGACATGTTGGGAACTGCTCTACACCAATCATCAGAATGCATCGTAGAATCAGAAAATTACTTTTGTTGGAAGGGACCTTAAAGATCATCTAGTTCCAACCCCCCTGCCATGGGCAGGGACAACTCTCACTAGATCAGGTTGCTCAAAGCCCCATCCAGCCTGGCTTTGAACACTGCCAGGGATGGAGCACTCACGGCTTCTCTGGGCGATCTGTGCCAGTGTCTTTGCACCCTCACAGTAAATTATTTCTTCCTAATATCTAATCTAAATGTCTCCTCTTTCAGTTTAGAACTGTTCCCTCTTGTCCTATCACAATCTGTCCTTCTAAAAATGTTACTCTCCCTATTTTTATAAGCCTCCTCTAGGTACTGAAAGGCTGCTAAGGTCTCACTGGAGCCTTCTCTTCTCCAGGATGAACAACCTCAGCTCTCTCAGCCTTTCCTCATAGCAGAGGTGCTCCATCCCCCAGCCATCTGCACTGCTCACCTCTTTACCTGCTCCAACAGATCCACATATTTCCTGTGCTGAGGACCCCAGACCTACAGGCAATATGCCAGGTGGGGTCTCACAAGAGCAGAGGGGAAGAATAACAGTGTTAAATAAAGACCCCAGATTTGCAGCCTGTGCAAACTGGGTAATTCTGTCTGGGCTGGAAAACAAGCACAACAGAAAAAGAAGCAAGAGCCAGATAGCATTAACCACTATGAGCAATTCTGTCAAGAACTCAATGATCACCTACCAAAAGAAGGTTACATTCCCAATCCCTTTTCCCTTATCTACCCTTCCTCACATCTTTTTAAAGTGAGAAACAGCACCTCACAGTCCCTGCCTTTCCTCTCCTGCGCTAATATTGGTATATTCTGTTCTGACCTCACAGCATCAGATTTGCAGGGATTTACATTTGTTTGTTTTTCATTTTCTTTTTTGTTTGTTTGGAGATATTTTAAGCCCTTCTTTTGGGCTTGCAAACAAATGCCAGCTATGTATTTATCAAAGAGGCAGACTGGTAATTGCAGCAAAACACCTTGCTACTAGTTTGACCTGAGGTAGCCGAAGTGTTTGGCAATAAACTCACTGCAGCATAATCTTCTACAATAGCTGGAAAGGATGTGATACACTGGAAAAGGCTCACAGGCTTATTTAAAAACAACATAAATCCACAAATAGTTCACAGTGTAAACCTGACTACTTTTCTGAGCTGTGAAGGCAGTGGGGTAAAGCCAAGTGAGGGTAACCTGCTATCCCATCACAGAAATAATGAACTCAGGAGATGGTCACTTTTCAGGCTTTCCCTTCATGACTTCAAAAACCCTCGTAACGAAGAAAACTCCATAAAAATTAATGTAACCAGTTTGCTGGTTTTGTTTTGATGTCAGCTTTTGCTTTAGGTTTGGATTGTGGGAGTTTTATGTTTGTTTGTTTGTTTGTGGGTTTTTATGTTTTCCAGTTATTTTGAAACCTGTTTCTGTTGCCAACTTAATGGCTGGCTAAAAGCAGGTAATTAGCTTCTTAAAACAGACTGACAGCACACAAAACCTGCCCTTTTTAAAGTCTGTGAAAATTCAGAAAGCTTTGGAATGCCAGGAAGCTGTAGCCTTTGAGTTTGGCTTGACATAACCATCCTTGCACTGAAAACAGCATTTCAAAAGACACTAAGACTGCTAACTTCTTGTCTTGATCTTCTGGCATTAAGATCTCTCATTCACATTTCTGCCTAAGCATTCCAGAAGGGGAGAGGTACTTTCAGTATTTTTGTACTAAAATCCACAACAAATCTGGTGCTATATTAATGCAAATTAAGCTAAACTTGAACTTTTGGATGGCACTATCCATGGAGAACAACCACAGGAAATTACTTCCATTCCTGCTTACTTCAGCACTCACCTGGCTGAGTAAAATTTGGAACAGGGAGTTATCCTGTCATGCCATTTCTGGCAAAATGCCTACACAGTTTTCAGTTCATTTTTGCAGAACCATTCTGCATCTGTTTAAATATGCTGAATGACCAATCCTGCTTTTAATCAACCAGTGGGCACAAGGGCCATTTCTTCTCTTTCTGCAGCAAGAAGACTTTCCCAAAGAAAAAGAGAAACCATATCATTCAGCACTGTTAAAGCAGATGTGAGTGACTGACTCAGGAACAGGTAGCTATATGCAGCTGCTAATGGCAAATTTGAGGCTGCTCTAAGCCCATGGATAATAGTCAGGCATTACTGTGGAGTTTTTTATTAATAAGACTTTCTGAATGACAGCAGTTCCTGCAGAGACTGCACTGAGGGAAGTGCTCACAGCTCTCACTTTTAGTCCCTGATGTCTGAATGTTCCATTTTTGACTCTTGTGTGGTTGATATTCCTATTAACATTCTTAAATTTTAAATCACCTAGAGGAACTCAGCAACAGAATTCTGAATATACAGGGCAATTTTGTTCCCTTTTTGCCTTTCAGTACTATACTTCAGTATCTGCATTATAATTTCTTGAAAGTGAGCTAAAGAATGCCACACAAGAATAAAATATCATCAGGACCTGGTCCTGTTGCCCAGTACCTCTGCAACACAGCATACTCTCTCTGGCCCCATTCTTCTGCCACAGTGGGAAAGCACTCACTACATCTGCCCCACATAATCTAAGACAGAGAGGCTAAGAATTTGATCTTTCCAACTTGCAACCCTTCTTATATTCCTGCAAAATTCATACACATATATATGAAAATGTATGTCTCTGCAGGAGTCTACCTGTCAAATAACAAAACAAGAAGAAGCACAACTCTACTTTCTCTTTTAAAAGAATGAGGGAAATGGGAGTAACTTCCCTAGAGCTGAGGTTTTTGACACTTGTGAAGAAGAGCTATGGCATCAGCAAAGTTTTCTAAAGTACAGTTCCCAAATGAACTTTCTAAAGTGAACTTTCTAAATTGGTCCTGAATCTGCTTGTAAAGCACTTACACTGCATTATCAGTCCCCACTGCAAAGTCAAAATCTATCAGGTGCAAGTGGAACTGTGCATCCAGAAGTGCTCTTGGGACTTAGCACCAAAAATGCCTTTGACTTTATACACACACCCCATGCCTGTGACAGTAATTTGTCAGATTTTACAGTGATCTCCTTTTTTTGTGATTTGTTTTGACTTTTTCTTTGCCTTTCTGAAGCATTCTGCATCTGAACACCTTTAAAACACATCTGCAGTTAAAATTATGGGAAAAACAATGGAAGACTAAAGTAACTCAGAGCAAAGAATGAATGGCAGTAGCACAGAACATGACTCTTTCCCCACCTAAAAATAAAACCAATTCTTTATCAAGTACACATGTGTAATAAAGACAAAGACTTTTTTGGGTGTTGTCTCTTCCCATGAAGCACAGAGATGGAGAAAACAAGCAGCTTCATAGATAATAAGGCAGACTGGACCTGTAGACATGAAAGACTCCTAGCTCTTTCAAAGTGGATATTCTCTTTACTTATTATTATTTCCTTCTGTCCTTCCTTCCAGCTCCCTCCCCTGAAACTGGAGACAATAGGAGAGCACTTCTGAAATCTGTGAACGAGGAGAGTTATTACAGAAATTGATATATTTTGCAGTAAAAGAAGGAGCAGAAAGTATGTCCCTCTTCAAAGGTTATTAGAAGTAATAAAAGTGAAGCTTGATCTATACAGGTCACTAGAAAAGCTGTATGTCTGTCAGAAATAGGCAGCATGATTAGCATCTGCCATATGCAATCTGTTTTTTCCTCACTCTTCTCTGAGGAGCAGCTCACACAAGGAGAATTTTACCTTGCTTTCTGATCTCTTGCTTTGCTTTTTGCTTTTAGGTCCATGTTGATGAATACTTTATTCCCCGCACATTGGTAAGCAAAAAGTTCATAATGGTCTTTAGTCTTGCTGGGAGATGAAGCTTTAGTCCTTGGGACCACATCTTATGAAGAAGAGGCAAGAGGTACTCCTAAGAGCCTGTGCTGTGCACAGATACAGTCCAGCTTTCTGGAGTAGCTAGCTACCATCTCAGCACAGCTTCATTTAGTGTGATGCATAGCTGAAGTCCAGCTAAGATCAGACTGCTGTCTTCTAGGCTGGAAAGAAAACCAATCCCCTGGAGGGTGGGAAGGGATCCCTTGCTGTGCAACTCCTTTCGTGCTTGCACCCCTAGGAGGGCTTTGCATTTCCTGTGTTCCTACTCAGTCTGCAGTACTGTGCACCCATCAGGCCTGAAAAGTCCTTCTATGCCAAGGACTCCTAATTTATAAGAAGAAAATCTGGTAATATCATACAACATCTTCCTATCATCTGTTGCCAAGATGTTTCAAAAAGTCTAAAATCTGCAACCTTCACTCTCATTCACATCCCACATCTACTTCCAAAATTGTCCAGTTTCCTTTTGCTTTTCCTACTTCAACCTATTTTTTTCTGTTAGATGTGTGTTCTTATGCATTTAATTTTTCATTCATAGCTCTAATAATTTTTAAAAGTTCAGTTTGCTTTGCACAGGAGACTCAAACAAGAGCACAGATCCCCAGTATGGTACTTCCTGTGTGACTTGGAGAAGTCCCAAGTCCAGAAGCCAGGACAAGACCTCTTGATCTATCACTTCTGAGGCTGCTAAACTTTGAATGAACATGGTAATCATGCAACTTGCTGCTGAATTAAACTGCAATTGTGATCTAATAGGAAATGCTTTTAAATACCTAGCAATATAAATACATTTATACATAAATAAATTTACCTATAGAACAGAAAATTAGAGATACAAACAATTTTAATGGTCATACCATTCAACTTACCTGCTGCACCTCCTTTTTATTAATTTATTTTATTTATTTGCAATAATGACACCTACTGTTGGCAATACTTCTTGCCATTTTGTTGGTTGATAACTCTGGTCCAGTGTTAATGTTGTTAGACTGAGGCTGACCCTCCCTTCCCCAAGCACTGCAGAGAAACAATTTGCCTCAAAGGCCCAACTCACAGCACAGTGCCTTCTGCAGCCTCCGGATTTTGATGGCCGTGCGGTAGGCGGAGAAGCGCACGTTGTTCAAGTCAGCTGGAACAGCAGAACAGAAACATGAGCAGCCCTAGAAACAGGGCCCATAACTCTCCTTTACATATAAATCTTCATCTTTTGGAAGAAGTCTGATATCCCTTCTCTTCTCTACAACACTTTATTAGGCTATATCAGAACAAATTAAAAAACCTGACAAGCTGGGACCTCAGTCCAACCCACCTTCAGGGAAAGCCTCTTGATTCTGACAGTCCAGGACCTTAAAGAGCGTGGCCCTCCAGAAATGCTGCCACTGTCTTGGCACATGAACTACACACAGGAGAGTTCTACATGTGTGTTATGCACTAGAACATAGTTCTCAGATGACTGCTCAAATACAGTAATTTTCTCAAATAATTTACAACTCCATCAGACAACATATAGGAAACAGAAGGCAGCAATTGTCACAGTAACAGAAAAAATGGCTTAAGCTATAATTTATATGCTATGACTTTGTAAACTGTGCTTTTAAAGGGACAGTCACATAGCTGTAAGCTCTATTTTAGAAACTGATTGGTACAGTAACATTTTTTTCCTCACTTAACAGTATTTTTACCCTTCCTCTCCTTAGATTGGGAGATTTCACAGTAAATGGTGATGTTATCAGGGCATGTTGAACTAGCTGTACCATAATAGAGTTTAGCTTTTACTGAAAAGGTAGCTGCTCTAATTTATTACCGAAATTAGTTCCTTGCAGACCAGCACCCTGGTTTAAACACACAGAGAGCCTGTATCATTGGACAATTCCTTGTGAAGTTAAAAGAAAAAACCCCAAGGTATTGCATTAAGACATACAGTCAGAGTATATGGTTCAGAATTAATATTACCAAAAGACAATACATGATGTGACCAAGGCAGAAGGTTTTGGGCAAAGAGTGTCTCATCACAAAGTGGGAAATGCTGTTATACTCAGTTCATGGGAACCCAAACATGGTCAGTATCCAAATGCAGCTTTTACTCATGGAATAAAAATGTTTTAACAAATGCACTCACCTAAGGACTGGAAGAGATCAGTCATTTTAGGATGATCCCAACAAGTTGTCTGTGTCTCATGACTACAAGGGAACAAAGTAATCAAAGTTTCAGGAAACACACATATGCACTTCCAAAGAATAAAATCTTGAAGATATTTTGATTTTCTGCATTTAAGTGGCAAGAAATCCCTCAGCTCTAATTAAAATGCATGATCTGCACCACCTAGCTCCTTGATTTTATAATCACAAAGTTAGACAATAGCCCACCCATATTTCACAATATGTACTTTTGATTCTGTGATGGTAAGAGCTGGACTCTGACTCTGCAGCCAAGAGGTACACTACTAAGGCAAAATGAAAATTTTCCTGTGCTGCAAAACAATAAATATAGTTGTAAAAACAACTTAAATTAAAAATCTTGAGATTTTATTTCAATCTTCACAGCATATCTGAGCACATGTAGCAGAACACAGACAATGCTTTATCTGTAACATTTATTTAACAAGTAACATGATCATTTAGGTTGGAGAGGACCTTCAAGATCATGGAGTCCAATGGGAAGCCTGATCACCATTCACAAAACCAATCAATATCTTGATCTAGGGGGTGTGCTCTATACTACTGCTCACAGAACAGAGACTCAATAGGCAGCATCCCTCAACCTACTGTTTAGTGTTGCTGTTTCCATTTATCAGGGTTTCAAGTAGGCAGCCATAGGGGTCAAAACATGTATTATGTCAGGTCCACTGAAATCTCCAATTCCTTTCCACAAGCCACAACTTTACTTGTATTTATCAATATTAACTGCTGGGATGGTCTTAAAAAAGTATTTACATTTGAATTAGATTTGCAAGGTAATCAATCAGTGAAGTCATGTTAAAAAGGATCATAGGATTCTCTTTAAAAGTTAATGAAAATGAAATTATGCTATGTTAGCAAATTTAACAGTAATGCTCAGAGAAAGTATTTCACCTTTGTTTCAATTTAAAAATTGTTCATGTACCCATTTTTTTCTTTACATAGAGGGATACTTGGTTATAAATAATGACTTTATAAAGGCCACTTTGGCATTAAACACAGTGAACTGTATCATCATTTGCTATATATAAACGGCTGTATCTCAGTGAGTGCACAGTAATTTATCATCAATGTTTATTTTTTAATCGAGAAACTGACCAAGAACGAATCCTTTTATGTTAGGTGGCACAAAAAAATTGGATAGAAAGTCCTTGCTCCAAAGAACTGCAGAGACAGGACATGTACCATAAGGGAAGGCAAGCTCCTAAGAATGTAAGTGCTGAGGACCCTTTTGTGCATACGTTAGCCTCAAACATACACCAGTGCAAAGTGCATGAAATGGATCTTTGTACATGGGACAAGATCCTCATTTAACAGTCCATACACCAGGATAACCCTTCCAGCTTTGAGTCTAGTCCAGGTATTCAGAGACAGCTTCTCCCCATCACCACACTCTGCACTCTGCCATGGATCTCACTTGTCTATCTGGCACCATCACAACTTCGTGAGGTGTCTTTCATGGAAGTCCATAGGCAAAATATGTATTTCCTGTTAATACAGTAGGTACAAATCTTCTTTTCCCTCCTAGGGATTACTCCCTAGTAGCTGACTGAAAGGAAGGAGAAACCCTGCACGTGACTGCATTTAAACAAGAGAGATTTATACAATAATAAAACTAACCTCTATCAGACCTTGGTTGACTCCAAAATATTACAGTAAACTCTCCTCAATTCAGAATAAAACACTAAAATACATCTTTACCTCTGAACACATCTTCCTGGATAGAAGCTTTCCTTTAATTTCATTTTAATATCATTATCACATTAATTGCATTCATGTTTCAAATTACCAATAAGGTGGACAAGGCTCTGGTAATGCTGAATTCCAAAGCTAATGCATGCCAGTAAATTAGTGGGTTTGCACTTTTTAGAAAGACTTCTAAAACAGCACTACGCTTATCCTTGTCCAGAAAAGTAATTTCAAAAACAAGTAGCTTGACAATCATTTTCCTGGAAAGAGCACACCAATAAATCATCATGAAACCAGCAACAAGAATATATCTAGATTTTATGCTTTGCCATGCTAAAGGGAGGTTCAGCATTCTTACCCTGGTGTCAAAAGACCACAGCATAGTAGAAAACAGAATATATACAGCTTCAGTAAATACTGAAGTAAATCAGGAACGGAAAATACAATGATTCATACTGCTCAACTTCTTTAATAATCTCAAAACTACTCCTGAAGCTGCCAAATGTCTGCACTATCATGTTAACAGGATGACATAAATATAATATTGCCCATTTAGAGTTGTTGACTAAACCCATTGCAACTGCCCACAGAAGTGGATACAATATGTGATCAGTATAATAAAGCTTGTTTTAAGGACATTGCTTTAACTCAAATTCCCTAAGAAGCCCCCTCCAAAAGTCAAGCCCCTAAAACAAAACAAAAAACCCCAAAACAACCTGTGATTTTACTGTCAACATCTTAAGTGAAAAGGATTTCTTAGGATATTTTGAGAAAAATGAAGTCTTAATGAAAACACCTTGAAACTTCTATGTTAAAAGGAAAGGTAGGTGGCAGTACTGTGACAGGAGCTGTAAATACATGTATACATAGAAATACATTTCCCTCTATTTTAAATGTTGAAATATCAATGCAAACACTGCATGTAAACTACATGCAATTTAGCTTAGTCAAATGCTGTTTACTGCCTTAGAAACTATGATGTCAAAACTAGCCGTGATTACAGGGACTTTGTTGAATCACAGCCTTTATTTCCCAGTTCCCTGGTCTTTCACATTAAACATATGGTTCCATGAACAAATATATTTCTGGCTAGTTGGGTGCTGTGAGGCTATTCCTGAGAGCTGCAGCAGAAGATTAAAGTTATTTAGCTAGGTCCAGAGACCTTTTCTCTCTTTTTTTTTTAGTTATTAAAAATATGGAAGAAATACTTAAATACTTGGATAAATCCTTGCCTTTTTTTTTATCCTCCCTCTGGAAATATACTCCATTACACATTTGCAATACCTAATTAGGATATGGGTATAGTTAATTGCAATTTAGATTCCAGCTTGTAAGTAATTTATAAACCCATATGCAACGAGTAAGAGCTGATTTTACTAATCAAACTTTATCCCTTAAATCAAATTTCCAAGAATTAAGAACAAACAACAGTTTCGTTATTGAACTTGTTTACTTTAAATACAGAGTTTTGATATGGTTTTATCTGAAAGACTAAAATCATTTTAACAGTGACAACATGTCATACCAAAAATATGCTTTTTTTTCTATTTTGGGATAGAGATTTCTGCTATTACAGAAGTGAGCTGCTCTACAGGGCAGTACCACAAGTGGTATGAACATATTACATCTTTCCTCATGGTTTAGTCGGAGAAGAATTAAAAGCATTTCACTGAGAGGCATTATTTTTTCCCTTACTCATTCTTTTAAGAGTTATTTGGAGCAAGAGTCTTCTAAATCTCTTCTGCAGAACTTATGGACCCAATATGAGCCACAGCAAAACACACATCCATGAATATATTACCCAGCAAAACAGGGTAATTTAAAAAGTCTGAATGCATTTGTGTAAATTGCACTAACTAAAAAACATGATAACCATCAAATACTCCAAACTACAAACCCCCCACATACTAATGAAGTGCTCTAAAGACAAACATTTGCCCTTACAATCTGTTTCTTATCCATTAGGTTTGCTGGCAGCTTTCTAATTAAAATTGGCAAAGAAAATCCATTTTAAAAACACTTCCCGATTGTAAATAAAAAGCTGAGAAACAGCATGTCATTTAATTTATGTTCTCTAGAAATAAAAGAGCAGTCCTATTGAAATAAATGGATTAAGTTTTACATCTCCAGGTGTTTCAAGGTGGCCATGGAGTTGTGAAAAATAATCCATTTGTTCTTTTGCAGCTTTTTTGTACAAGAAGGAAAACTAGAGACAAGTTTGTGAGTCTTTTTTATCATTACTTATAATGGACAAGGCCTCTGTTGATAATCACTGCTGAACACTACAAGAAACAGCACTCTGGCAGGATGGTAAGTACCTTTCTGCTCCTGCAGTCATTTGCACAAAACATTACCCAAAATCAGAATCTTTACTGATCACTAACGAATCAACAGCACTCAGAACTCTGACTTTGCTACCCTTGCCAAATTTCAAATGGCACAACACTCCTACTTTATGTCATGATGTTTTATCTAGATATTGCATATTTTCTTTTTTTTTTTTAAATCCCATTAGAAAATACAGTTTTGTGGTGAAAAGAGCTGGCACAATGCATCACAAGGGTACTGCACCTTAGAGGTTGGTAGAACAATTTATATGCAGATATTTTGAAATCACTCCAGAGAAATGTGCTATTGCATTTCTTTAATTGAAAACGAAGACTAGCACAGGAACTGGTAATTGAAGAAACTCTCAAACCCTCAAACCTGTATTACCTCCTTCTGTAAATTAGATTTTGTTTTCCCTTCTAAGGGAAACACCTAATACTTGTAAGAATGAGATTATGGATATAATTAGAATAAGAAAAAATAATTTTTTTCTGTTCCATTAGTTCTCCTCCTCTTCTCCATACAGGCATAAACCAAACATCAGCAATGACTTTCTGAGGAGTCTTAAAAAATGGAGAAAAGGAAAACATTTTATTCCTGCCCCCATAAAGCTGAACAAAATATAGGAGGTGATAAAATAGGATTTCTGAGACACTGGTGATGCCAGCCACTTTGCAGGATTACAGAAAAGGCAGGGCAAATGTGGAGTTTGATATCGATCAATTTAATGGTTGCAACAAGAAATTGCTCTCCCTATGTAATGTCCTGCATGAGATTAAACTCACTGTGACCTCTTCTGCATCACCCTTTTGTTTCTTCTGCACAGCACAAATATCTAATAATTTATAGCCTTGAAAGGTACATGGCCAAAGAACACTTAAATTATAGTTAAAAGAAAAACAGTGATAAATGCTAAGGTAATGATGCTTTCTGCATATTCATCATGTGTCCCTCATGAATATTTAATGATCATAGTGTTTCATTTATTATTCTGTTTCTCCTTAGAATATTTTCACTGAAATGCTATGTAATACAGGCTTCATTTTTTTCATTTATTCTTATGGAGACCAAAGATGTCTTATTTGTATGATTCAAATAGTTATAAATGAACAACAACAGAAATTTTTCCCTATTAAATCTCAAACCTTTACAAATCAACCTATGAAAAACATTCAATGGCAAGTTTGCCAAACCCTTTGTCCAAAACTCACACTTTTATTACCTAAAGTGCACTGGTAAATACTGTTCCTTCTGTGTTGCATTCCCTTCCATATGCTCATTAGTTCAATTTAAAATGTATGAAAGACTAGGCTTTTTTTTTTCCTCCAGAAGCCCCAAGATTTTACAGATTGAAATTTTCATTGAATTTTACTATGACAGAGAAGACGCAGACCATAGAAATACAAAGTATTCTATTATTGGCATTAGGAAAAAAATCAAACAGGAGTCAAAAAGGATTTAATAAAGTCACATCAACAGGGGCAGCAACATATCACAAATCTGTCTTTGATAGTAAGACAATTCAAGAGAAGAAAAGTGACAGGGTAAATCACGTGTGTAAGAACAGTTCAATCAAATATCCACCATAGCCCAGGAGACACACACCTTGATAAACCCGGGCCAAATGAATTATAAATCCTTCTTCCAGCTAAGCAGGACTAAGAACAGTCCTGTCTGGACTGACAGGGCAGAAGAGGCTGTACACTGGCTATTTGATCATTCCTGTGCTTCATTATCTGATTAAATACAACCCCAGAAAGAGCAGATGTGCCAACTGTTAGCAAATGGGGTGGGAGAACTAACTGGACTCCAAAGTCACCACAGCAAAGACCTTCCACTGAGCCACTCCTCTCTACTCCTGTAAATGCAAGCTACCTCTGGTGTCAGGAACCAAAGTGCTTCTTATCTGAAAGTACAGACATCTTGCATCATTTTGACATCCTCCTTACAGATTAACTGCTACATAAAATACTTTCTCCCGTCTTCTCAGGTGCAGTTCCCTAGTTTTTTTTAAACTACATTCTATGTGTAATAAAATTGCAGAGTGCAGGTGATTCTTATTTTTCCCAAATACTCATCTTAACAGAGGTACAACTACATCATCATCCGTAGCTATGTCACTTTCTGAATATTTTACATTTCTCATTCAAGGACACTGACAAAAAGCCATCAAAATGAAGTAAAGCTATGAATTCATGGTTGTCTAGAAAAAATGTTCTTATTCAGAATTTAAGTAACCCGATTTCAATTAGCATTTATTTCCCTTTCAAAATTAATTTTTAAAACTTCTCATTTTTCAGCCACCAATCATTGGATCATACTTTTATTATCCTTGTTCTGCTATACCATAAAATGAACAACTGGTATCTTAAATCTTCTCTCCGAACATAGAAGTCTTCTGGTAAATACAGTCAGTTGCTCTCAAATGATAAAGTTTTTGAGACTTATTGCAACTGTTCCTTCTACTCATGCTGTGCTTTACATCAAAGGCAACTCATTGAAAGATGTTAGTATAATTAAAAAAAGAAAATTAAGTTAGTTTCTCCCTCCTTCCTAGGAGGAAGGATAAAAAAAAATCATTAAGTCTTATTGACTGTTCTCTTGAATTGTCTTACTCATGTAATCATTCCAAACAAGTAAGTCTTTTGTCAGTATTGTTTTCCTCGCTTCTTTAAACTGTGTCTGAAATTAAGTAACACACAAAGATTTAAAGCCAAGACTACTCTTCAGTCTGATCATAACAAAGCAAATGAAGTTCAGAATCAGCTATTTTCTGCTTTATCTTCCACAACTCTCTGATTTATCTAGATGCTGCTGAAAACAATGATGTTTAGATCAGTGAGAAATAAAAAATGTAAGAAACTGCCAAGGTCAGTCTGCTTTCCAGACTGTGAAGCTACTGAAATGCTCAAGTTTCTTAAAATAAATAAATCCTATCAGTTACATGTATCATTAATCTTTTTCAAGAATCAAGACATTGCTTTAGCAGCATATATCATGTTGAAAGTAGGGAAGGATTATTGGAAAAGTCTTGAGATACAGTAGTTAATTCTGTTGACTTCACTAAAGCCATCCTGAAAATAAAACAGTGGTCTCTGCTACTATAAAGACCTCGACCCTTAAAGAACTTGCCCTACACTTCTGCCCCCTTATCAAACTTTCTGTGAAAGATCATTAAAAGCAATTTCTAAGAGATGCTGGGGTTTATTTCTGAGCCCCAACTGGCTTAATTCCAAAATCTAGCTCTAGGGCTGCCAACACACTACTATGGGAGCAAGGCCACTGTACCAGGGGATGCTTTGCCACCAACTGGTGTGCTTAAAGGATTGCACTTAGTGCACACACTGGAAAAATTTTCTTTTGAACCAGCAATGAAAAAATGAAAATAAAAAAAGGATTTCTCAAAAAGTGAACTTTGGCTGAGGTAGGTTAAGAGAGATCCTCAGAAACTCAGAAGAATGTATTAGATAAGAAAAAAAGATATACACACAAAATATTCAAATTTAAAATCTTTGCCTTGCTCAGCACAGATCAGAAGGTATATCTTAGTTTGTTTCATCTGTTCTTATCTCTGTTCCACAACTCTGAATGTACTGGTGAGCTCCACAGAACCCTCTGAGGCCAACTCATGCACCAACTCCAGCTATCGGCTCTGATAAGGCAGAACAGGAACATGAATCTTTCAACATCCACTAAGGACAAGAAAAACCAACAGGTTTAGGGTAGTTTTCCTCTTGTTTTCTGTAGTTTGCCACTTCAGCATTTTCCTTGAATTACTGCTGCAGGTGTGATCATTTTAACAGCACTTCTGCCTGAATCTGAGCAGTGAGTGTGCCTCCACATCCAATTTCTGCCGTCTCTTCTTCCACTTGAGAGGGAGGCAGGAGCCTCTTCTCCAGAATGTCACAGTTTTTGCTGCCTCTTGCAAAACTTTTGAGCAGAAGCACAAATGCTTTTATAGAGAATTCAAGGATGTTTATAGCAGCTTTTTCTCATTATCTACTCAGACCCTTTAAAGAAATTAATCTTCATATGACAGTTTAAAAACAACTGTCACATCTGAAGAATGCCAACAGGTTTGATTGACATAGATTTATTGCTATCTGCTTTTTAAAGCTCTCAAATACTCATAAATTGTTTGAAGCACAAAATGTGGCTCTCAGAGTTATGAGCAATATGCAATAGTAAAAAAAATCCTCACTTATGCTCTTCTAAAATGAACTATCTTCAGGTCCAATTCACAATCATCCCACAGACTTAAAAACCTACTCTTTTCCCAAACCCAACCTGCTAACATCTTAAACATAGATTTCCTTCAGACTAAAATGAACTACTCTGAGTCTCACTTATACACTGTACCTTCTTAAAATTTCATTTACCTTTCTAGCAAAGACCTAGCCTTCTCTCAGAGCTGCTATCTTTGACCTTAAAAGTACAGGCAAACAAAATAAACACCGGTAGAGTAAGAAAAGCAAAGTTAGGGATTGCTCTTTGTAGAACACATCAAGATCTCCACACCTCTGTAACTTAGGTATTCCTTATTATTACCAAAATAAGCATCTCAACCATTCCTCTTGGTAATCAAGGTATTTGTAAAATTTTTGTAAATATTTATATCACAGGAATATTTACCTTAATATCAATCACTATAAAAACTTCCATAAAATAAGGAAGATGACAAAAGGACAGTCCAGGCATGTCTATTTCCCAAGGAATTTTGCAAAAAATGATGAATGGTCTCAATAGATATTACTCACCACTGTTCTGCTCTAGGTTATGAACTTTGTAATTTTAAATACATTATTTATTCAGTTTTTTTCCCTCTACAGTTTATACTCTGGATGAGCCACACACACGAGAATGAATCCAGTTTGAACACTGACAATGTATTACAGTGGAGTTGTTGTTTCTTATCTGAGTGAGGGTTTTAATTAGGGTTTGTAATTTACTTGTTTTTACATATTTCTAAATTATTTTTGCAGCATGCAAAGCAATAAACATGACTTTATAGTATAGGCAGCATAACACTACATAGAGAAACTCTTGATAGCATTTCTGGCCTATGTTTTTCTGCTAGGTTATGGTGATAGGACCCTCTGTTACACTTTAAAAAATAGAAGGCAAACTTACTTGATATAATAGGGCACTTTGTTATGTGAAACAGATCTCTGCCATGGAAACTGTACTGAGGCTGGGGAAATAAAGAGAAGGTTGTTATTAGAAAACACCTGTCATATTAAAAAATCTAACTATCTTTTATTTATTTTACAATTAATATGGTTATAATAAATTAAATGGAAACAAGTAAAATTTCCCAGACTACTTTCAGTAATTAGAAAAGCAGCAGAAGAAAATTATGGCAATCTATCAAGATGATTACAGGCATCTATTTGATGCCATGTTGGAAATAAACGTGATGATTCTACTTCAAAGGAGGATGATAAATTCTGAGCAAGCAAGCTACCCATTTAGGGAAACTGCAGATACTTGTTTTCCTACCTCTATAGGATTATTATCAGTTTATGCTTTTAAAATAAATGATTCCACTAGTATAAATAATGCTCTGCAACGGAACAATAAGAAGAAATATCAACCTTGTTTTTATTAGTTACAACACTTAGTTCCTATTTGCAACTCAAATTAATATTAACACTGTATGGCCAAGAAAAAAAATGAATTTAAATCTGTCTTTGCACTCCTTGCTAAAGAACTGCAATCTTTGCAGAATTTATGCAAACCAGGTATCATCCACAATATCAGGAAGCCTTCTGCACACTGAGTTGAAAAAGGAGGAAGTCACACATGACACTACAACTGATCTAAAGATTCCAGGGGATAAAAGGAAAAAAGTGTTGGGGCCAACAGAACTGTTGGTGAACAACTTAAAAATAGCTATTTACTGAAAAACCACAGGTACACACATCAGAAATTACCAGAACTAGTGCCTGGGTAATTAGGGCTTTAGCATGGAAAACACTCCTTGCACTAGATTCCCTGCAGAAGCAGAGATTGAAAGAATAGGAATAAGAGATGATCACACTGAGATGAACTGACACTGCACACGTATGTCAGTGCTTCCTCTCAGGTCCTAACAGCCCCTGCTTACAACCTTGGGAAAATGAGACACAGCATTGATCCACACTGGAACTCAAGTAATTAAACTCTCGATTAATGGAACTTTCTGCAAGCGTGGCCCACTTTAGGATTCATCCCTCTTTGGGGGGAAAAAAAAATCACTTGAAAGTAACTCTCTCCTCTTCCCTAAAGACCTCTCAAAACTGAAGTGAAGCCTTTCAAGCTGTATTAGCCCCATAGGCTGTTGCAGCTACAGATGGAGATAGGTCTTGCCCTGCTATCAGCTGGCTGCTCCCCAAGGGGTTTCACGGCTATGACCTCTTCCTAAGCCATACAAAATTTCATGGTTTGTAATTAAAAGACAGATTAATTGGGAAGAATATTTGGGAAATTACAGGAATAAAATAAACCATATTCTTTACTGCAAAAGAAAAAATAGAGAAAATTCCATCTTTATTTGAAGAAAAAGATAACATTTGCAATAAAGAGGTAGGTTAAAGAGAAAACAGTAAAGGCTAAATGCTCAAGCAGATGTAGATAGCTAAAAAATAATCCTTAGGCCTTCATAAATCTGAAAAAAAAAAAGTAAAACCAGCCTGACAGGTGAAGGCAGTTGTCAGCTTTAGAGTTTCTCTAGTGTTGCAGTTTGGCACCTATGGCAGCTCCTCTTCTAGTACATGAATTATGTCAGCTAAGTAAGAATTTGCTTAGCTACAATTTATTTGCTATGACAGATATAGATATTCTGCACTGACATAAAAATGAACTAAACAATGTAATCAATTAAATTACTAATTATTATGGAACATGTCATATTCTATTTATTTGGGAACAACCTCTGTAAAACATTGCCAGCTCTCTGCTGTATGAAAGTCTGGAAAATGAGATTATCATTCTTTTTTAAAAATCACTGATGAGAACTGAAAACTGAATGTAGTAGTTATCAACTTGGCATTCACTATCAAGCCTGCAGATATTAGTATGGCTGAGAGATGTTTTGAGCAGGCCACTGGAGACATAAGCTGTTTTTAGGGAACACGAGGAGCTCTGTGGATGTTCATGGATTTATCTTAGAAATCATACAAGAAACATAGCAGAGAGTAGTGGATCATTAGCCTTGGAAAATAAATTAATTACAGAAAAATCAAATTACTATATCTAAAGGCAGGACACAGCAAAAAGCAATCTTTTTGCAAAGAATAATGGATTATAAGGATTCTTCACCTTTATCTGTTTTTGGGATGTGTAAAATGTACTGATCAGTAACTTGAAAGTGCTTACCTTCCATCTCAAAAGCACTGAAAAACAACTAAATTCTGCCTCCCAAAGAAGGGAGGGGAAAAATAGCTCAGCAAAAAGAGGAATTGTAGATTGCAGTGGCCTATTACTACAGCTTTACCTCAGACTCCTAATGCAGAACATTTTATGAAGGGCTAATATATTGTTTGTTAGACTTCAAAAATATTTTGAAGTTCTTTCATAGTGATGGTCTTCATGAACCCATGCAATTGGTGTTCCAAGAAGTCAGACAGTGGTATCAAATGTTGTACTGTGCCTTTTTAGCACTGAAACACTTCCAGGCACTGCAGAGATGAAATCACTGGACTGACAGTGCTGGAACCAAGGTGCTGGATAATCTCATCTAGGCTCCCTTTCCCATAAAAGGTCAGACTACATGATCTTCTGAGGTCAGTCCTATTCTATCATTCCATGAATCTGATTAACAGGCAGAAATAGGTGTCTTGCTAGCAAAAATTCCTAAGTGATAACTGGGATCTAGTCAGTTGAAAATGGTGTGATGGCAAGTTATAGTTCCTTGTTAGTATTTGGAGGAAGAGTAACAAGTAGGTGAGGTAAACTGAAATTTAGCTGCTGTCAGATAAGCACAGATAAAAATCCCCACCCTCTAATTCAGAAGTGCAAATTTAGAAATGAAGATTTGCACAAGATATAATATGTAATCAATGTCAGTTTTAAGAGCTTGAGATTGTTTTATTCTGACTACTACTCTATTGGTTCCTCACAGTTAGAAGTCACTTATCACTGCTAAAAAGGTTTGAAAATTTTGATTTAGAACACATAGTCTTCCAACCTGTCAGGATAAAGCCTCCAACTTTCCAGATTTAATGATTTTTTAATTAATATTTTACTTCCAAAGTTACTGTCCCTGACTTACATTTAACAGACATTATATAAAGTTGTAGGTGTAAGTTCTTTAACTCTGTCTACTTAAAGCTCTAGAAAAGGTTTGGTTGTTGGGGTTTTTTTGAGTTTTTTTGCTGTTGTTTTTTAAGATGCTTTAGTTGTACTTGGTGTGGGGAAAGAAGTTGTTTTTAACAAATAGTTTAAATTAATAACTACATATTATTTGTTTTTTTCAAAACTGTGTTATTTAGCTGTAATTCTTTGTGGTATCTACCAACCTGGAAACCATCCTGGAAACTTCCCCTTTTGTACTTCGGTATGTAACATAAACTGAATATCTCCTTAGGCCTGAAGAATATTCCCTAAACACGGCTGAGCAATGCTGATAAGGCCCTGCATAGTCTCTGTGGACATAATTCTATGAATGTTTTAACCACCAACAAAGCCAGTTCACCACTCAGACTTGTGAACACAATGTTTTATTGTGGCATGTTGTAAGCCAATTGAAGGAAACGATCCAGGCCAAGACAAACAAAACCAGCCAACCTTTCTTGGCAAGTTTTACATGAGGACTTTTCCTTTGATTCTCTCTCAACTAGAATAAGAGAGCTAGAGTCTCAGGAACTTCTAACTTGCTTTTTAGTCTCTTTTATTTACAGAGACTAGACTGACTAGTCTTACAAACAGTTCATCTGGCACTCTTCAGCAGTGCCAAAGGTAGCACTCTATCTATAATCTTTTTAACAAATTATTACATAGGTGTACTGACCAGGTTACAAGTTTGAGACTGCAAGAGCTACAAAACCCCTGTGGCAACAGTATGCAATATTTCTAATAGGGCTTTGAAAAAGAAATAAATCATATACTTTTAAAGTTGTTTGCTTGTTCTGTCAATTTAAAAAAAAAAGGACAAAATGGCTCCAGGAATTGCTGGTTTGCATGGCAGGTGTAATATTTTATATACACTGTATCTGGTTTACTGAAAAACTAACTGTCAATATAAAATAAGAACATGGTAGTTACATAAGTCAAGAAAAAAAATCAATATATATTTAGTGATTTAAATTTCATTAGCAGTTTAGCTATACAGTGACATACACTACTTCAGAATCTCTGGGAAAGAGTAGCTCATTTTTATGTTGACTTCTCAACTCCTGCAATAATGTTATCTTTATTATAGAAGCTCTTGGTTAATAACTGGAGAGGTGACTGAATTAAAATTCTGTCTCATTAGCTCTGATGATAGCAGGTAGGCTGGAATATCATGGACCTCGATACCACAACCAATCTATGTGTAACAATTATATCAAAGCTGCTTTTGTCCTCTTAGTAGACGTGAGAGTAGTGGCTTACACCTCTAAAATGTTTATTAAAAAGATGCAAGGATAGGTCATGAGGAAGTGATGCATGTTTACTTTTCCCAGTCCTTTACTTGAAGTTCCAGGAATGTATCACATGAAGTCTTTCTTTCTTTTAAAAAAAAAAAAAAAAATTCAGGCAGCTCTTCCTTTGTGCCATTGCAGCAAGAGTGGAAGCAAAAGGAAATGGAAGAGTTGGCAAAGGATGAAAAAATATGGTCACAAACATGCAAGGGTTCTGAACAGTCACTGGTCAGACATTGCAGCAGAAGACAAAGAATAAAGCAACGACAGCACCATCTCAGAAAGATAGAGTGGGAAGCACAGTGGTCACAATGTCAATGAAGTTATGAAGATGAAGCACCCCTAGAAAAACAAGGAGGTAGATAATATCATAGAAGAGGAACTTCCTCAAGCCATAGGGAAACCTGGAGTAAAGATCAGTCAGTGTTTGAGTAAGCCATCATATTTTTTATTTATCTATTAATTCAAGGAACTTACTGGAAAGAAAATGCTGTGATGCAGGTCCAAAATCTCGGTGTGCCTCCTGTAACTGTTTAAGGCGATCCTCTACAGACACCTACACATAAACACACATACTCAAAATCTACATTGCATGTACTTTGCAACACCAAGATCATGATAAGAAAACCACTTGTTTACATTCCTTTTAGTAAAATCAATTTGGTTTTGTGCCACAGCAATTATTTGACATCCACCTATTTAAGGCTACATATTTTTCTTTCACCTGCTTAATGAGAATCATGTTCGTACCTTGCAGTGTTCTCGTGTGAGAACTGTAGATCAATAACAAACAACAGTAGTTTCATAGTGACTAAAGCCAACTGCTGAAGTTTCTGACCTCCTCTCAACTCTTCTGTTGTCCAAATTCCCATAGTCAGCAGGTCTCCACTTGATTGTATTGATCTCACAGCTGCCTTTCCAGCACAGAACCAAGATACTGCTTCACTGGCTGACATGACTCCCCTCAGTTTAATTGAAACTGCAGCAGCATACCCAGCAGTACTTTGGTTGCTTGGTTAACCAATTTGAGAGGACACACACAACAACCCCCTCACCAAAAAACTACAAACAAAATAAGAAAAGAAATCTCACTACCAAAGATATTAGGAAAGGAAAGGTCTGATATGACACATGAACAGCTTTGTCTCTCAGGAGTAACTCATTCAAAACTACTGGCCAAGAAATTGATGACCAGGTTTTGAAAATTAATTCCCACCACCCTCACTAGAGATGTGATAAGTATTTCCTACAAAAATAAACACCAAAAAAGGAGAAGGTTCATTCATAAATGAACTTTTAACTGATGTAAGAAATTTCACTAAATCATTCACTGTGAAACTATGTATGAGTTTCAGCTGTAATCAGGCACACTGATTTACCTTTCTCAGACCATTTAAGCACAATAATCATAACTAAGCAATATGAATCTCTCAGCATGTCCTCTTCCGCTTTTTATGCTAAATTGCTATTGCTTATATCTTGTTATAGCTCTACTAATACTTAAATCACTTTAAGTGAAATTTCCTACAGAAACTGAACATTCAAAGACAAAATAAAACAGCTTTCACATAATCTGGAAACACAACAGAAATTTTTACACCAGTTTTGGTGACACAGATTCATGCAGTAAAATCTACTACTATAAGACATACAAAAAAGCCATGCAGCAACAGCTCCCACTATTCCCCACTCCTTAATGCAGTTTCCTATTTGAATCAACTGCTGAAAGAGATTGAAAGGAAAAGCAGGAAAGGCAGCTCCTTTTGTTGCATTGGTACCAACAGAAGAAGACCTTAGTGACAGAAGTAATGAACAAATGGTAGTAGTGCATCCTTTAAGGAAACAGAGGAGAGTGAGAAGTACCCCTCCCCATACACCTACTGGACATATTCAGAAGGATACCTGTAAAAGCTTCCACCGCATGTTGAGATCATCCAGTTGACGAGACATCTTTAAAGATGGATAAAGGTCAAGTGGAGACAGCTGGCTGGACAAATCATTCACTGTTTTAACTTTTAAGTTGATGGGAGCAATTTCTTCTCTGAAAGCCTAAAAGGGTAAGAAACATACACTTATGTTCAATTGACATCTGAGCAGCACAAAAGCCACTGTAAACTCCACATGGTGCTGCCCAGCCCAATGTGGCACCTTATGCCAAACAACTGCACACAAGTCAGTTCTCAGCAAATAAAGTTCACTCACTTCAATATTCTTATTGTATCACTCACATCCACCTTTAGGGAAAAACAGAATTAAATGCTCATAAGCAAACTGCACCCCTAAAATAATATAATTCTTTTTTTTTTGTGGTGCTATATGGCTTTAGAACTTTTCTTTGCAAAGGAAATACACAATGCTATAATAGGAGCTTTAACAGCATACAGCCTGCCAAGTGCTCGTAAGAAAAAATTTGCTCAGTATCTATAGTTTTCAAGTATTAAGCAGCTGACAAAAATTCAATTTAAAAACTATTATTGAACTAGCAAAGCATGAAGGAATATATCTTCTAAAGGTTTTACCTGATTAGAACCAGAGAGTAAAGCTATTACAATCACTAAAAAGAAGTAAAAGGTTTATTGAATCAAATTGAACTAAATACAGTATTAAGACAAAATTGATGCAAGTTTTAGTTACAGTTAAAAGATGCATGGAATGTCTTTCTTGCTGTGAGCAGCTAAGTGTTCAGTCCTATAAACAGCTTGATTAAACATCATGAAACAAGCCCAAAACAGCTGTAAAGAAAGTATTTTCTTTGGACAATTCATTTATTTACCTCCCTTCAAAAATTACTTTCATCAGGCCAAGGAACAGAAGGAAGAAGTGCTCTTTCAAGAAAGAAACGCTGGGCTTCTGGATAGCCAGTAGGCCCCTATTACTTCAGCAGATGTTACAGTTTTTCTACAGCAATGAAATCTGACAGACTTTGCTTTAGTCTACTTTACAGAAAAAGCCATTAAGATATAACAAATCACTTTTTAGCATGAGAACAAGGAGCCTTCAGTATTAGCATCTTATTTCTTGCTTTAAATCTATATTAAATTATAAGAGAGGAAGAGATTCATTACTCTTCTCAAATCAACAGCAGTCTGGATATTAACTCAGCTTTGATTGCCTTTGTTTTAAAGATTTCAATTTCATTAACCTTGAAAGCAACAATATAATTTGGAGAATGAGGATGCTTACTTTGCTATATGTGAAATAATGTAGCCCTGTGAATTCACAGACACTGTATATATAGAGAGAATATCCACAGCAAACTGATGGCAGCCCATTTTATTCTTCTAACACCAGCATCCTATGCTGAAGATGTGGATGGTCACACAACCCCAGGCTCTTCTGATGCTTTGCCATACTCATTCTTAAGCTTAAAAACTGAAAATCTGTGTTTGTGAAACAAAAGTAGTAGTAGTAGTAGTAGTAAATACTGAATTTGCCTGAAACAGCAAATATCTTCTTTACCTACATGTGCATACCCACACATTCTCCTGGAATCCATGATATTCACTGCACTGTACTCTTTCTAGTCAGCTTTTCTGGACAATGCTAATGGTCAGAAGATATTCCTTCCTGGGGAGCTCTGCATTACTAGGTCCCTACCCAATCCATGAAGTTAAGCAGGGGATGACTACTACCCAACAAGAGCAGCCATGCCTTGGGATGCTGAGTCCTGCATGGGTGGCCTGGAACCCAGGCAACAAGCACGGGTTTGCCCACGAAAACATTATAGGGTAATATGTGTTCTTCAGTTTGAAATAATCCTGATGAGAAGGCAGATTAAAGTAAAAGCAAATGCAGATATTCACTCATACAAACAAAAATAGACAATAGACATGTTAAGTTTGTGAAAGTTAAGGAATAGAAATGAAAACTATGTATATATTTCTGTATGATTTAAAAAGCTCTAAATATTTTTCTAACAAGAAAGTTACACATGATGGCCAAACAGATCTATGTGCGTATATAATCCCAGCCAACACCTTGAATGTGGCCTAGCACTGGACTTCATTTGAGACTTCAGATACCATCTTTATACTGCACATAAGAATTTCAGCATACAGTGTATAAATATTTAATATGACTAGAGGGACTAGAATGGAGAGGTCTGACCCAAAAACAGACTAAATATTTCTCAGGAGTTTCACACTTACTGTAGTTTTCTCAATGTGATCTGGTAATGAATCTATGAGCAAGTCTCCTACAGGTTTCCAGCCATTCCTCACATTTTCAGCCTCCTTCAAATCTGCATCAAGGTCATCCATAGCACATTGAAGGTCTTTCAGTTTTTCCAATGCTTTGTCCACTTGCTTCTGCCAAATACTGGCACTGGCATTTAGGTTCTCCCATTTTTCTTTTACCTCTGATGACTGCTTACGCATAGCTTTGGCAATCTTCATGGCTTTCTCCTCAGGGGTCAATTCTGCACAGGGAAAAAACAATTACACTGTTTATTTCTTATTTTTGTGTAGTTAAACAGATAGTGCTCCTGAAATACACACTCAAGGCAGTCAGTAAGTTCAGTGTCAACTGATAACTTATTTTAGCAAGGTAGAAGAAAGTTCACTCTGCCGTAACTGAAATAAACCTCAACCACTCCTACTGACAACACAGAGCTTGATCAGAAGACAGGAAACTATTCCTGACTTCGAAATATTATGATAACCACAAAGTACAAGCAGCTTACTGCTGATTTGTTGCTTTTGGAGGCACAGGGAAAGGAAATATAAGAGCTTTCTCCTCTTCTGGAAACTTCAACAGGCAATCTTTGGACCATTTCGCATAGAAAGAGCAAAGACAGTGCTTTGTTTCTGGATCTCCTACCACCACTTTTTACTCTGGCACCAGGATGTGTCTTCATATTCACTAGCAAAACCCAAGGTACACTTCTCTCACCTCCACAAGGCTTCTCTCACCTCCACAATACATTATTTCTGTATATCAATCATGTAGTTGTATCAATAAGAAAACATGTTTTTTCTGCACCTTCAGTTTGAGACTGAACAAGACTCAGACAGTCATAAAGATAAAAAGAAAATCCTAAAACATCCCCAGCAGGTCCTGCTGTCTACTGCCCAGGGGTCCTTGATGAAAAAAACTCATGAGAAGCTTCCTTCATCAGGGAAGAGTTGCTTCAGTAATGACAAACAAACATAGCCAGTCTCAGAGGATTCCCCTTCTACATAAAAGCAAGCAGAGGAAAATATATAATGCAAAAACCAGAGAACAAAAGAAGGAGCAGAGACGTGATATGCACTGAAACTAAGCCAATTGGCCTTCTATTCAGTCCTATATAAAACCCTTGGAAAAGGTTTATCACAGTACTCTTGTGATTAAAATTCAAGTGTTGCTTATGAATAAATTATACACAATCATGCAAAGATGAAAGTACCAATTTTGTCAGAAGTCAGATGAGACATACAATCTTCCATTTACTGATAGTCTGCCTTTAAAATCTTTGTAACTAACTAAGCCTGGAGCTGCTAATGTGGTGGAGGAGGGTGAGGGGGCAACAGACAAAAAATAGTGTGGGAGGGATGTTTTTGCTTTACAAAGGCCAGATGAATGTCAAAGTAAAGGCACAGTTATGGTTGCAAAAGTCACCCTACTATGCCTCTTGTATGCAACTCTTGTCCTACAGCATCTAATACAGAAAAGTATATTGCAAGTAATTAACACAAAATAAAACATTAAAATACATTCCAATGTGTTGTTGGGAAGCCACTTTTTTCCAGATAAAAAAGTAACAGGGAGTTGTTTGGATCACAACCAGAGTTTCTGCCCACCAATTCCACATATTTGTTACAGTTTTTCTTTTTTTCTAAAAAATGGGTTTTTTAAAATCCTGTTATCCCATATATGGGATATATATGATATATGCTAGACCATGAATACTAGAAGAGTATTTCAACAAGACAATCCAGATGCTATCTGGGAAAAGAAACAAACATCAACCCATATTGGAATTATAATTTGTATTGTAACTGTTGATATAGGGAGGAGAAGGTGTTGCCCAAAAGCATAAGGACCTTGCTGGGAAGTGATTATGTAGGACAAACAACAAACGAGGAATGGAACAGTAATCAGAGCACACTGGAAGGCAAAGGTGATCAACAAGAGCCAACAGCACCAAAGGAAGGGAGGCACACATCCAGCCTGGGGATTGTGGTCCATGTTTTGACCTCAAAAGAGAGAGCTGTTTGAAGAAAGAGTGCAGCTGAGTGGTACAAAATACATTTTGATCTTACCAAGATATTCCAGTGACCTGTTGGATGTCATAAGCTCTCATGTGAAAGCACTGCCTATGTGTACTCTGCCTGCAAAAGCAGAGGTTTTACCCAGGCTTAGGGACACCACAGTGGCAAGAAGGTATTGCAGAAGGGAAACTTGGGATGGAATGGCTGTGAAAAAAGCCTGCAATGCTTGACTAGATGCAAAGAGAGAAAAACTAGGCACGAAGCTCTGGGGTACAGAGACGTGGTAGTAACCCACTATTTGCAATACTGACAGACCAGAATAAAGATGAAGACCAAAGCTATGCTGTGATAAATTGCACCTTGTCTCTGGATTTGCAGCATTTCACAGTAGAATAAACTGCATCATAGCACAACAGAGTTTTGGAATGATCTTCACCTCAAGTTTTGCAACATATTTATAAAAATGAAAAAAAATAAAGCTGAAGTTCTAAGCAAAATCATCTTTCAGAAAAAAAAAATTCTTTTAAACAGAAAAGAACAGCTACAAATTGCTTATGTAAAGACATTGCTTTTTTTTTTCAGTCTCACCTTTGAGAATAATAATATTGATGAACGAATGGGAATTCACTACAGTCCAATGACAAAGGGACTGTGAACAATCTAGAAGTCAAGCTGCACCTAAGGAGCAAAGTTTAGTATCATAGGTTCTCTCACAGGTTGAGATATTCCATAATATAGCTACAGATTATAGACAATCAGACCTCAGGAGTAAAGGCTGCAGGACTTATAAAAGAGGGTTAAGGGAGCACCTAGAGGTGGGATGCTTTACATAAGGTAAGGCAATACTGACCTTCATTGAAAGGGGATAGAAAATTGCAGACCTATTGGATGAAGCCTCCTCTGTTGGTATCTTGAACATGTGAATACAGAGGGCACTATACCCAGGAACTGAACTGAGAAGTTACATATATACACAGCTGAACTCTACCATTTTGATCCAACATATGCAGTCATATCATCCTTTATCTGTTGTCAGAGCCAAAACCTATCAACTCTCCATAAAAGAATAGAATGTTGCAAGGCCTGAGCAGCTCTAAGCTAGATTATTAGCCAGTTAAAAAGATCAGTTGCTTGACAGAGAACTTGTGGAAAGCTTTATAGTAAGAGCTGAAAATCTTGCAAAACCCTTTTCTTTCCTTAACGGTACCGATATAGCAGATCCAATGAATGCTTCTTGCTCTAATAGAGGCAAGTAAGAAGAGAAGTGGCTTTAACAATAAATGGATTGGATGTAGAACTTGGGGATTGGTTCAGGGGTAGTTATAGTGGTGCTGGGTCAACAGGTGGACTAGATGATCTTGAAAGTCTCTTCCAAGCTTGATGATTCTGTGATTAGAAGAGAGGAACAATAGCCTAACCTTATTTGTGTGGCCAGCTAAAACAAGGCAGCTTTACTCACAAAAGAACTAGTCACTTATTTGGGGATGGGAAAAAGATTCCAGAATGGTTGAGGTGATACAAGTATCCCAACAGAACTGAAAACCAAAAGATCTTTTAAGACCATTTGTCAAGTCAGTGTTATTGTGCAAGGATATCTACCACATATTGTATTTGAAAAATATTAATTCATTTCAAGGCTGCTTTATTTTACAAAAGCCTTGGAAGTACTTGTAAATTTGCACTAAAAAGGCATTTACTAGGGAAATAGAGCAAAACATGTGCTTTTATGAGCTATAAAACCATTCAGCACATATTCATTTAAGAGAAATGTCTTGTATAACTTTCTGTTTTCCATCATAAAAGCCCAACTTATTAATGAGCAACATATTACTGTTTTTCAAGCAGAGATCGCATTCTTCAAGATATTGGTTGCAGAGCATAGAATTTAAGGTCTCAAAGAAAGTGTCTTAACAATAAGAGTTTTCTTCTATTAATTTGGAATACATTTAACCAGCCTGTCATTACACAAACTAGTAGACAGAATTCCTTTTTGCTGTGAAAAGATTTTACACAGTAATCATTGCTCTTTTGTTCCTCCTTAATATAAAAGTCTTCTCAATCATCAGTTTGATTGGTGTCTTCCCACACCTTTTATTTTAATGGTACTTATTACATTATCTTCACTTCAGCAGCTGCTCAGAGAGTAAGAACAGCTTATGTTCACTGGACCATCTGTTTACCAGAGAGGACAGATATCAACTGACCTTGCAGTCAGGAGAAAAAAGTCCTCTTCCAAAAAAAAAAATAAAATCTTGATTTTAATATACATTTTTTTTCACAAACAAAGCACTGAAAGCTCCAAAAGCTTTTCTGCGTCTCTAGCAAAGACTGAGCGCTGTAGAAGGAAAACTTTCAGGCCTGAATTTTCAGCATAGTCTCCTTGTGTGCTTTCATATATGGATAATATCATTGAAGAAAATTCTTCTTGCTTAAGAATTTACTTTAGACCTTTTAAACTATTTGGCTGGTTTCATTCTAAGCAGCTGATTAATCCTTATTATGTAGCCTCGAACTAGTGATCTCTTTCCATCTTGCCAAAATTACATTAATTTCCTTTCACTTTTGCTAAATTCTTAACCAAATATACTGGAACTGGAGATGATTTCATGTTGCCTCATTCTCACATGATGTCAAATATTGTCTCTTCCTTGGCTCAATCAATCTTGGCAGCAAAAAACAATGGATGACACAGCACTGTTCATTATGAAAACTTTCAGAGCATTTGAATAGGCACAATGGCACATTCTCAAACTCCTGCATAGAAGGTCCAAAAGCAGTGCTATCGTTGCATCATGAAGTCTTTAGCATTGCTGCAGAGAAAGCATTGTCTGAGTTTCTAACTATCTTGACAGAAAACTTAGTCCTGATGGGATGGGAACAGGATGTTTAAAGAATAAGCAGCAATTGGTTAAATGCAGCAATTAGTCAGGCTCCGAGCACCCAACAATCCAAGCATAACCCACTCTGTCACCTTCTTCTCCTATTCAAATATCTATTGCATATTTAGTTAAAACAAGTAAAGAGAACAGTCATTTTCCTTTATGCCCACTTAGGTTTTCTTAGACCAAAACTGAAAGTTCTTTAAACTAGAGAAATGTAATTAAATAAAGAGTGAATGAGAAAAGTCTCTTCAGGATAAAAGACAAATTATCTCTGGTCTACAGAAGACAGAATTGAAAAAGTAGAGCAAATGAAACTGTTAATGTAAGGTAAAATGAACAGTTCTGGAAAAGGCCTGGAGTTTGGACTCCAGATAAAGACAGTTGAGAACAATACCAGCAAATACACATGTCCCTTAATAATGATTGTTGATATTTTCCAGTGGGTGCTGGTGGTGAAGACACACAAGGGTGCAACAAAGAAAACAGTTGTCATATAGCATCTCTCTCCAGAAAACTGGCAAAGATTACAGCAACCCTGGAATCAGACATTTACCCAGCATAACCAGTGTCATGTGTCAACATAAACAAACCACACACACCACTTGTCATCATAAGCATGTCAACATTTTGCAATAAATGCTGTGATCCAAAGCAAGCTAATGATACTTTTACATAGTGGAAACCCAAACTTTATGTTGTTCCAGGAGCATAAACCAGGCATGAGTTCAGTTTTAGTATGCTCCTGCCACAATCCCCGAAAAATGTACATATAAGAGTAGTGTTATGGTATCACCAAGCTGTGTCTTCTCCCAGTTGCTGATAAAGGGAAAGTATCAATAGAGAGAGGATCATTACCATTGTATCTCGGTTACTCAAGGCAAGCAAGGAATTAATCCTGTTTCTTTCCAAAGCACTGTGACTGCAGATTGTAACAAGCCTTTTATTTATTCCAAAGATCAATAAAGATTTTTTTTTGGCACTTCACATATGGCAGGTAGCTCCTCAGCATGACTGCATCAGACATACATCCCCTACCAGCATTTCAAAACAAAACAAAGGCACCTATTTTATTCCAAAACAGCTCAAAACCAGAAAACAGACAAGTTACACAGCAGAAAAGATATGGCTCCCTGACAAGACAGCACCACACAGGACTTAGAACATGGGTGTTTTTGAACTTTTCTGACCTTCTAAGCAACTCTTCTCAGCCTGTTTGCTCCTTCATAGACATTATTTTTTTTTTATTATTCTGCAATTTTCAATTTGTTTTCTTGAAGCTCATTTACAATGTTTTTGAGCTATGTTTGCTCTAGAGAATAAGAAAGGCATTTTCTTTCATACAAGGTCCTAACCTTTGACAGCCATCAGTCATCTGCACTGCTCATGGCGTAACTGAAAAATTCTCTTGCAACAAAGTTTCACTGGTTTCTACGGCCTTTTAAAAAGGCAACAGTTAAATTTTAAGAACATGCTTCTACCCAGAAAACATCCCGTATTTCAGGTAAAACTGGGCCACAACAGAGCATAAAGGTCAAGAATGGATATGACTACGTTTGTATCTCATGGTCCTCATAAATAAAAAAAACCCGAAAACAATCCACCAGTAATAAAATCAACCATTTTGAACTCTGGCCAACCTGTTTCCATTAAAAGTTCAGGCTTTAAAATCCTCTAAGTTTGCCCTCCACACCACCCAGCAAGTGGAAACAATTTCCTTGAACTTTACTAACATGACTCCAGGCAGACAACCATGTAGACTCTACAGGAAGAATTTCAAGGCTTTACCTAAGTGGACTAAATTTGTAGGGTGACTATGAGATCTACTCTGAAAACGAGAGAGATAATTACTTTGTGATTCTCTCATGGAAATGTAACTGCACATCTCTCTTATCTTATGAAGAAATTCTTAAGAAATCACAAGTGAATGAGCTCCAACTAGAACGGAGGCAACAATGTCCAAAATAGTTTAAGTAGTTTCTGGATATGATTCCACTGACTTCCAGTGGGCCATACCCTCTTCATTCACCTAAGAACTTTCGATTTTCACACTCAAGACTTCATACTCAGTCCAACTGCACAGGAGAGAAAACAAAAAAAATATTCCAGTAGTGTATGACAGGTAGAGAACAAACACAAGTGATTGAGAATAGAAATGCTGCCAGCTATATACATTAGAAAAGAGTAAATTGCCTGTACTCACAGAGATCTTCCTTGAAAAAGGAAAAATTATGGCAGAGAAATTTACCTAAATGTGGTCAGTGGTGGTAAGTTAAAAAAGTTCAGCTTTTATTTATGCCTGAAATAGGTAAATGTATTGTCCCTCTACAAGTTTAAATAAAGTATCTGCCTTCAACTCACTGTTACCTATTAATATATTTCTTTTGTAACACAGATGTAATTTATGGGGCTTTATATCCAACTAATATGAGATAACAGATGGTAAATACTTATTTTTAAATGCTGTGTTTATCACAACAACCTTTGCTACCAAATAGCAGGTTTCAAAGCTAGGAATCTAATTGTCCTAAGAAAACAAAAAGTTACTGAAGTAGTTGAACAACACTGCAGATTCCCAGAAACATTCACTTGTACAATGAGAATCAGTGTAGTGGCCTGTGATAATCTGCTAGGATGTTCCACTGCTTCAGTGAAAATTTAAGGGAAGAATTTCAGCAAAGCTGTATCATCAGTTCACAGAACCCTTGGGACATAAAATATGATTTCTGCTTTCCTTTGTCTATCCAATGGTCTGTAACCTTACTAACAGTACATGGATTTAAGAAGCCAGCTGTAACTATGCCATGGAGGACTATAATTTACATCTTTCCATCAAAGTTTTTTCCTATACCATGGACAAGTGACAAAAAATGCTAAAAACATGAACATTTTCACTTTCTTTAACCTGTCCATCCATGAAATTCAGCAGCTGGCCTGCTGGCTTATCCATCAGCTTCACTCAGATGCTGAGGCAGTTCAAACACAGGAAGACTGTGAAGTTTGCTTTTTTGTGATGGGGCCTCTCTACAGAAACATGGCAAAACAAAAACAGTAGAAAAGACAGATGGGATATATAATGAACAGAAGGTAGTTTCCTGGAAGATAGGGAAGTCTCTCTGGTACAGTAGAAGGCCAACACAGGAAGCATAAGGTAAAGAGAGGAAAGAAGAAACCAAAGGTTACTCATAACCTGATTTTACATTCTTGTCATATGTTTGAAATTAACAAGACCATTACAGACAATCATGGGTTATCATAAGGCATTCTGTAACAAATGTTCTCTTTGGATGGAACAATAAATGTATATATGCCCAGGTCCTTCAAAGAGGTCTCAGTCAGTCAAGTTCAAAATTGATTCTTATCATTTTTCTCCTAAATCTGTCTCGTTCCTCACCTTTGCAACAATGCCTTCCTTGGCATGAAAAGACCTATGGTGAAAAAGAAAACAGAAAAACAGAAAAAAAAAAAAGGAAGGAAAGAAAAGAGTTGATGGAAATAGAGAGACTGAAGAAAATGGAAAACTATTTTATAAACTTTATTGTCTTTAGATTAACTAACCATTGCATCCTTAAAGACCCCTTCCCTTATACAAGGTAAGAACTAACCTCAAGAAACTGTGATCTTCCAATTAATGAAACTTTTTTTAGTAAAATAATTTTGCTATTTGTATTTTAGAACCAGCCAAAGCAATGTTCAAATCAAGATTGTACAGTGTTGAGTGTTTGTCAATATTTTTAGAAAGCTGACTGTCTTAGAATCCATAACCACACTCCTTCACCTTTATCAACATGAAGTGGACTTCACTTTAGCAAGTTAGCAAGTTAACTTTAATCAACTACAGAGAACACCACTGATCAAGAGGCTGACAGAAAATTTTAAAGTTACCATCTTAAAAACAAACTAAAGCCCACACCCTTCACTGAAAATGGTTAATCAGAAGAAAAACTGTGTGTGTCTGCATGTCTTCTAGTTCAGAGATGAAGTTTTCTGGAGATTGGTGGCATCAGTTGTCAGAAAAAATTTACTAGACTCACTCCTGGGTGAAAATTAACAGCTGATTATATATATATGAGATCAGACAGCTCATGATTCAAAGACAGCTTTTGGCCTGAAAGTCTATTAATCTACAGAAAGTGAAGGCCCATCCTGCACAGGGTGTGAGTGCCCACTGCCAGCAGTGGGAGTCTCACAGGGCTCTCTGGGAGAAGAGGCTGGGGCTGCCTTAGGGAAAGTGTATTTAAGAAACAGAAAACACCAGAGAGGAGGAGGAAACCAACAGGACAAACAGCAGAGGGAACAGCAAGGTCCTCCACCAAGGGGAAGAGGAGCAACCCCATGGTAGGGCAGATATTCCCCAGGGAGTCAGCACACAGAGGAAAGGCGTGAGAGGAAAGAAGCAGGAGAAAGAAAATATCACCACCTTCCCACCCTTTTGTGCCACTTGTTGCCTCTCTGAGCATGACCAGAGTCACAACAAGGGGGGGAAGAGAGGAATGAGGGAGCCAAGCTGAGTCTGACAGGTGGGAGGAAAGCCGTGGTTTTAACGTTTGTGACTTTTTTTCCCATTAAAACCAAATTAGTATTTAACTATTTATTTTAAACAGCAAGAAATAGTCTGTTTTCCCCAAGCTAAACCTGTTTGGCCCACAACAGTAGTTTGTAAGGGATCTGCAGCTGTGACCCATCTGATCCCCATCCTGACCCATGAACTTTCTCACTCATGCTCCTCCCACCCCCTGCCTCCATTCCACTGAGGTGGAAGACATAAGTGGATGGGTAGGAGTTTGGCTGGCAGTCAAGACTAACCCATCACATGCCCAATAAAGAAAGTCCATGGAAGTACTGAGTGAGAAGAAGAAAGAGGAAAAGAAGTTCAGTGTACATGTATGAGGCTTCCCAGTCTGAACATATGATTGGTTTACAAAGACAATGACCAGACCAGAGACATGCACACATCACTTGCATGGCTGTTTTTGCTATGCATTTTATCATGGTCATCAAATTCCCTTTTATACTGTTCTCACTGCCATTGGTATAGCACAAAATAATAATAATTTTCATCACAATAGACTGGATAACAAGAATTTATGATGCAGCTTATCATCTGAAGTTTGCTCTTGCAGTTTGCATCCTGTCAATCAACACTGACTAGATCATTGATTTCAAATTCTGTTAGAAAATGAACAGTTTACATTGGTAACATTTCATGTACTAGCATCATTTGTGCTGAGAAATTCTGTTTTTGAGGAGAGAATGTCCAATTTCCTACTTCAGTATGAAAGAATGAACAAATGTACAGAGAGCATCCTTACTTTTCAGCTGGAAGCTTGTTTCTGATTTACACCAACTAAAACATTAGAGACGCCATATAGGAAATGGATTTGAGAGTAAAGGGAAACTGAATCTTTTCAAGAGTCAGGAGATCAAAAAAGAAGTTAAGCTAAGGTACCAGAAGCCTTAATCAATCAGATAAATGGTCCATTTGCTTTAATCACCAGCTATTCAAACTTCATCACAAAGTTATACTAGGGAATATGAAACCACTTAAAAATTTCCACAGAAATAATACAAAGTATGGATGCAGGAAATATTAGTTGTTTCCACTGAACAAACTTAAGAAGTTTGCAATGGAGTTGAATAAGATGATGTATGGAAAGAAAAAACTATCTCCCAATAAAAGCATACATACTGTAATTTTGTAAATTAAACAGAACAGTAAATTGTTCACATCTTACAGCAGCTGAGTTCTGCAGATGATTACATTTTCCAAGAGCAGTTCTGGTGTACCTAAAAATAAGACTTCATAATGCTGTAGCTTATATGAGAGACATAACTGCAGCACTGACTTACAGAGATAATTCCCTATTTTGTGGTTGTGGAGGAGTGGAGAAAAATTGTTACCTTCTTGTTGGTCTCTGATATTTAGACTAATATCTCAACAAATACTATGCAAAACCAGTTTCTAGGATAGCTGTGGTTCTGTTCCTTAGCAATGATTCACCTAATGTTCAAATCTTTAAGATTCTGTAATGACTGCTTCCCTAAGGCTGATATATTTTACTTCTTGAGATACACCACCAAATATGCTTATTTCTATTTGCAGAGTAAAACTTTGCAACAGACTTATGGATGTTTGCACGGGAATCCTTGAAGTACTATTCTTACTACATTTAAGGTACGTGTGTTATTGTGTTCAGAAAAAAGAACAGAACCATCATTAGTGTTTTGAATCAAAAACTGGAAAAGGCAATAGAGATGTTTCTACACCCTCCATTAAAACATAAGTATTTAAAAAGCAGAGAAGCAACACTTGGAGTCTGAAACACATTGAAATAAAAGCCATCAAGATGCAATTTGGAAAATTCTTTGGTCTGAGCAAGTAACTGGGATATAGAACACGTACTAGAGACATGCAAGTCCTTTCTCTCTCTTTTTGACTCTTCCCAGAAGCAAATATTTTCTGACCTGTTTTTGAATGCAAGCTCCTCCTTGGTTCCTCAGGCCCCTCAATTGGTTGGTCAGCAAGGAAGACTCGTGCCTGGTCCACAGCGTTGAGAATGGTCTGCTCTTTGTCCTTCAGTTCGCGCCTCAGTGCCTTTTGGGAAGGGAAAGAAGAATGCGTTTGTAACTTGACCTTGTGAACTTTCTCTGTTTTCATCTCTCCAACCAGACCTGCCTAGTGAGTGAGTAATAGCCAACATTATTCAGACTGCAAGAGAAAATGTAAATTTTACAAAACAGAAACAGCAAGAAATTGAGACTGGAAAGGTAATTTTTTAGGAAATTGACCTGAAGAAAGGAATACAAGAAAGGCGATGATGGCAAATTTAGAAAAGCCTAACAAACTGAAACTACTACATTAAAATTCTAATAAAAAGTAAATAGAATGGGTTTATTGCTTTTAACAGGATTGTTAATATATAGTAGATTGCTACAAAAGACTTTTAACTTTTTTGATAGCTGGAAAAAAGCAAACTGCATCTACTGAGACTTCAGAAAATTATTTTACAAATGCTAAAAAGAATTGCAAAAATTGTTAACATTCTTTAGAAAATGAAATATCTTGTTTCTGTCCACTATTTACTAATATTTTTAAATTTTATTGTGATAACATTCTGAAAAAGTGATCTTTTAAATTACTCAAAAATATTTTGATCTTTATTATGCAAAAACCAACTGAAAATTATATACAGTAAGAAAAAGATCAATTTTTATGCAAGACCTTTTCATGGTGGTGGAAATGAATTTCAGGATATTTTACTCTCCAGTGTTTATGGCTTTATTCAAGGGGTCAGTATAATCATTCTTTTTTAAAAAAAAGGTTATAAGTAGTCATTTTTTATGTTTTTTTATGAAGATTTTCTTCCAGCATAAAGCATAAATCTGTCCCACCTAGAAGTAAACTAATTTTCCTGCTTTGTTTTATTTTCTACACATAGAAACATAAAAGAAGACACTTTAAACGTTATTAGAAGGCTATTTTTATTTCTTACAGTGTATTTTTTGCTTCTAATTAAAAAAATCAAGGCGCATTTTGCGGTCATAATTTGCTAAGGCCCCATTCCAGACTGAAAAAAGCAGTTAGTGTCAACAACATTGTATCATAAAATGAGTGTTTTACTACAGAAAAGTGTGAAAAACAGACACCATAAAAGCATGACAAATGCTATCTTATCCTTTTCATTAGTAAGTTCCTCAATGCCACAATCACAAAAAACATCCTCATCTCAATTTTAGCTTAGCAGGAGGCCAGATGTTATTTTTCCTCCCTCCTCCCCCACTTCATTCCTTTATCTTCCTCATCTTTCCAAATCTTTCTTCTGCTTCAAATAAAATAAATAAATAAACAAACATGCAAATAAATAAATAATCCCAATGAAAACTAATCACTGAAAACACACTAACCTCCTTTACATTTAGGAGTAACCATTAACTATTGTATTTATACATACACTCCTCAGAACTGTGTTATCTCTGTATGCTTCTGAATAGCAATAATATTCTTTGTAGGGTTCAGTACATACTACATATAATAAATAAGTAATGAAAAATTCCATTTAAAAAACAAGCCCTACTTATTAAAAAAATATTGAAATGGAAACACTGTGAAAGCAACATGGCTGAAGAATCTCTTCAGTTCATCACAGTATGTATCAATATTTTAATTTCACATTACACATACTAGAATAAGATACTTTGAAGTCATCCATAGTTTACAAATCATTAAAGTGTTCTATATGCAGGAATTTGTTTCAAGAATGAAGGAAGGCAGTATTATGGCTCAAAAAATCCCCCATATAAAAGACTTTTGGTTAGCAGAGCCTGTGTGGATGAATCAGTAGAATATAATGTATTCTGATTTCAAAGACTTTGTCAGAAACAGAGGGCTGATTACTACACTTTGAAGTAGGAAATATTTCTAGTTTTACTTTTCTGCCTTCCATACAACTTCCAAAATATTTTCAAAGCACACAAGAAAAGGGAGGTTATATCACATTTTCAGTATACTAAACAATTCCAGCAGTTAGAAACAATCTAGAGATGGATCTCTTTTACTCTATCTCTCCTGTTTACCCTCATATAGTGTGTTTCATCAATTTCTCCTGACCCTCAATAAAACTTCAATCAGGTTTGACCTAAGAGACCTTGGATTTAATTCTCCACCATCCCTGCCACTGAAGTTGTTCAAATTGAGGTTGACAAGACAAAGATTTTAAGAGTTTGGCCAATACAGCTCATCAGCTATAAGTCATCCATGGCAATCCTTATCAATATTTTTGACAGAGAACTCTCTTAGCATTAAATAAACCATACACTGAAATACTAGTAAAATCATTTAGCAGTAGAGTACCTCAAGCACACCACAGACTTCCTAGACTATGGTTTAGGTTTTGGGGTTTTTTTCCTTATTCCACAGGTAGAAAAACAATTTTTGGAACAGCCATTCGGACCTGCATAACTTTTTCTTAACAATACTCAATGTCTCTCTCTGCCAGTAAACAAGAGCAATGAGTACACAATGCAAGGAAAACCAAGCAAACCAGTAATACTCTCTCTTGTCCCAGTAAACTTCTCTGCAAAAAAGAAACCCACTTATAAACCTGATCTTGAGCTCAAATAACATCTCTCTTGAATGGACAAAATAAAGATTTCATTGGAAAAATCACATCCAGAGGGAACACTACAGAGTAAGTCATAAAAAACCCAGCAAGGAACATAAAACCTGCAATACTGAATTTGATTATTGTTAAGATTTTTATGAAATAGGAAATACAGTCATATATTTTGGTGGTTTATTTAGTTTTTCAAAAGATACCTCTCCGGTGGCTACTTAGAATGGATGTGCCTCCTTCACTAGACATTCTCCTTTTGTCATTAAGAACTAATTTAGTTAAAGCATTTGTAAGCTTTGAGTGGACCACAGGTTTTAGTAGAGGAAGAATTCCCCTCCTGTTGCTGGCTATGCCTTTCAGGGAGAAAATTATAGATACTAGAGTTTAGGTATAGATTAAATAGGTGAAGGTATGGAAAAAAAAAACTTGAGAAGCATCTTAAAACTTGTCACTGAAAACTGTCTACTAATAAGCTAAACACATGGATGCAAGTATTTTTTGAGTACTGTTGAGCATGCAGATGTGAACACAAAGTGAAAAAGTGAATGCTGAGCACAGAGATAACACATTTATTTTGCCCACGCTATGCATTTTATGTTTCTAAAAGTACAGTAATATTTTAAAGCTATATTGGTCATAGCAAAAGGGCCTGTACACAACTTGGTCAGTAATTCATGCCACTGTATTTCATATGACAATTATAAATTGCAAAATTACTGTATACTTAATTAGTAGTTTAAAATGAAAGCTTCATTTCCCTCAGTAATCTGACAGGTGACAGACTATTAAATCCAACATCTGTGGTTTACACAGTTCTATGTAAATCATTCACAAATCCATTCTTACTTCCTACATAAACCAGGATATGCAAGAATACTGGAAAAACCAACACTAATTTTAGATATTCTTGATTCTTATAAAAGAGGGGGGAAAAGCTCTGTAAACCTAAACTCTGGTGTGCTAATGAAGTGTCAACACAAAATGTTTTCATAGCTGACCTTAAACATTACTAGCCAAAAATAATTTAAAAAAACCTTTGAAAAAAGTCTTCCACTGGTAGATGGACAAGGGCTACACTCTTGAAATATTTTATGCAGCACAAAACAAAGTAATAACTACAATCAGCACTGCAGCGTTCATTTTGCAGGTACGTGGTCTCGAGTTAGCCAGCTATGGCAGAGTAACCCAGGAGCCCACTAACACAATCCTCCTCTCAGGGAAGAGAACAAGTGACTCCATGACTCTCAGCCATGAGCCAGTGATTTATTCCCCAGTTTGGTTTGCTCCTCTTTCAGTGACTGTGAAACATATGTTACCCCCTTTACAACTCTGGAAATTATAGACCATTTGCTCTTTTATGCCAAGATAATCGAACCCATTAGGCCTCTCTTCATTGGAGATACATCTGATTTCTAATATAAAACTCAACTCTTCTTATAAGCTAAGACTTTAAAGGAATTTGCCTAAACCAGGGCATTACAAAACTTTTCCTGGGAATGCTTTGTAGCTGAAGTCTTTTCCAGTCTTGAAAAATTAAAAAGCTACAAAACTTTTGCTATTTTGATTTTTACACTGTTTAGTGTATCCTGGAAGTACCTATTTCCTTCAGCTGCACCTTAAAATTATTTTTTGAGCATAGTGAGTGGACTTCTAGAATTACTCATTGTTAATTTAGTCTCTTTTTCTCTTTTGAATTGTACAGACTTGTATAGAATAATTCAAGGAGCAGATCTGCTTAATGGTTCCAACAGATGAAGGCAAAGCTAATTTCAAAGAAAACACATGGGATGTTTCTTAAAAACAGAACATATTTAAATCAGGTCTCATTATGCACTCTTTCAACGAAGTAAAGATGAATATTATTGTAACTCATATCAGTTTAGCACACTGTAGCCTTATGTGCCAATCAGCAGCTCCTGTAGCATTTAATTACTTATTCATCTTTATTCTGCACCCAGTGCTTGAAAAACTCCTTTTACTTTTATATACTAAAATGAAATGGGAAAAAAAAAAATCTGTGGTATGTAACAGGATGGGAAGAATAAGCAGGATGATTGAGCAAACTCAGAGTGAGATGAGGAATTGTTTATGAAGATCACACAGCGATAAAGGTTGTGACTGAGTCTCTGCCAGGTGTCTCCATCACTAAAGAATGAACCAGAAAGAAAATAAGCACAACATGTTTAAAAGCTGTTCCCTCCTATCAGATACTATTTAATGTAGCACGTACACATAAAATTTCAAAAGTGTTTTGGTCTCTGTACACATCTGTCTGTAAAAGTCAGTTTTATAATATATCGACCCCAGCTGATACAGAAAATATTCAAATAAAGAACAATATTTAATTTGAGATGGTGTATTTCTCTTTTATTATTTCCTACTAAATCTATGTGGCAAGAGAAATAACAGGAGGAAAATGGTGTCTAATACACAACCATTAGTACCTGGAGATACAAAGACACATGTAGTACATGAGACTTAAAAGATGAGACCAAATCTTACATGTTCTGATAAATCAGTGACAAATAGTGACCAACACCAGAATAGGGAAAGAAAAGAAAATATCAGAGGAGGAAGGGAGGGGGTGGGGGGAGAAGAGGAAGCTGTTTGCCTCCATAATAAATTGAATATTTAGGATTTATTTTTTAATAGAAGAATCTAGACATATCAAAAAGCACTAAAGAAAAGTGTCAAAGGTGGCATTTTTCTGAATTGTCTCTCAGTTTACCATTTTCCACTTGCTCTTTCATTAGCTGTAGTGTCAATACAGACTGTGCAAATAGGGTGACAACTACAAGGGTTTAATGTGAGTGTAGACTTGGAAGTCACATCTATGGCAAATTCCTCTTTTTTGTTTGCCTGCACAAGGAAACTAAACTGACAGGAATATAAAAGCATAAATGTGGGCAAAAGAGAATTAGACTATGCATGCTGGTGATCTTTTACCAGAAGCAAATAAATGTTAATTTACTTAAGACTTTCCTCTTGATTTATCAGAATAGATGCTTTAGGCAGAAATAGGGGCACCTTTTCACCAAGACTTTCTTGTCCCTTGATAATTTCCCTTCCCACTCTGGTCTCTGGAGGAATGGAATGGAATGCACGTGCTCATGGCTACTCACTGAAAACACCACCCACCTCCAAATATGCATTGATAAACATGCATTTCCTAAAATAAGCATCTAAAACATCTCTCAAAGCAGAGCAGCCAAAGAGAGAGAGGAAGGAAAGCATGCTGTATCACTACTGCTCAAACTTAGAGACAAGAAACACAAAGCTGTTAGTGACATTCTAAAAACCGAGAGCCAATAAACCAACAATCTCAAACTGCATCTGTACATTCCTCTGAGACACTTTAATATAAGGAAGGGCAACTGACTTTCTTCTGAACCTGTTACAGTTTGAAACCAGTAAGGCTAAACAAAACTGGTAAGGCTATTTCCTCCATTTTCATCTAACATAGCATTTTAAAATCAGGAAAAGGTGTTTGGAAAAGCCACATTTAAAATAACCTCCTGAAGACTTTGAAAGGCCTCCTTTGTGCACTAGAAAAGAATCCAGTACTACAGCACAAAGGCAGAAGTAAGCTTCATTGTCACACAGATTGCATCAGAAAGACATTAAAAATCTACTCTTAAATTAGAGATCACAGGGCTAAGCTTTTTCTTAAAAAATATTTTTTTTTCACACAGTTAATTTTCCAAGAAAGAACTTCTTTAGTGTTTTCTGCAGCAAGAACTGCAAGTCCTGCATTGCCTAGAGACACTACAGGATCTAAATCCAACTACAGATGAATGGAGACACTGCTTAATTGAGCAAAGGTTACAAAAATGAGACATAATGATGCTCATTAATATGTCTTCCAGCACCAATAATCTTATGTAACTTGATTTCTTATTTCCTAGTCCACTGAAATGAGACTTTGTGTTTCTAGGTCAATGATAACCAAGACTTGGTTGCCCAGAGAAGTTTGGAAGCTCAACGGAGCATAGTCTTTAGGGACTGGAAAACACGGAATGCCTAAAGGCTTTTCCTTTCTTCTTCTAAACATTTATTTATTTATATTGGGAGTGGGGGGTGGTTTATATATGATTTGGAACTATGCTGGGGGGAAAAAACCGACACCAGGCATCCTTAAGATAATGCCACAGATATTTTCATCAAAAAGCTTTTTCAAAAATACATGATTATTTTCTTAACAAAAGTGAAAAGACAGGCTTCAGTGTGCTAATGTGAATTCTCTAATGAATTAACTACTGAAATCCCCAGAAATACAACCACTCTGGCCAGTGGAACGCTTTTGTGATGGGTTTGCTACACAGTGCAAACTCACTGAACTTGCTTTGTTGGGTCTTTTTCTCTTCTTCAAGACAGCATTTTTTTAATTCAACCCTTACTTTGCATTTCACTGTACTATGAGTACTACAGAAGTATCATATAAACAACAGAACAAAATCTGATAGAATGTGCCTATTTTGCTCATCCAGCAGGTTTTTAATATAAGTGAGCATATTTTGGTTTAAATCCATTGTAATGTGATAGCTAGAAAAGGACATGAGAATCATTAAATTTGATGGCTTGCATAAACTACACAAAAGCAGTAGATTAAAATGGGCTTGGTTTACTTTGCTATTCATAGGAAAAAGTGTTTTTAATGGAGTTTTTAGAAAAAAATCTGTTTAACATACCTAATCAGGATTTAATATAAGAATTCGTACAGATTGTACCCTAGAGACGGCAAAAATGCCTGAATAAGTGTGGAGTCTGAAAGAGGAAGAGAAAGGGAAGCTGTTGTGGCTTTCTAGTCTCCCTGTGGTGGAAAAAAAAGTATTTACTTTTACACAACAGCAGTAATCACCCTGCTAGCAGTGGAACCAATTTTCAAATGCCAAACTGCCAGTAAAAACACATTCAGCTCTACATCAAAAGGACTACAGTGTGCTTTTGGTGAAGGAAAACTAATTCCACCAAACTCTAATATGGAAACATGACAGCTATCCAATGTCAACAACCTTGGTAGACTTGACCTCTTTTTATTTCTGTTTTTATTTATTGTATAGTAAACCAGTAGTGTCATCACAGGTATTTTCATACATCTTTGATTGACAGAAGGCAGGAAGAGGACTAACCCTCTTTACTTGCTCCATTTTTCTTTTGCCTGTCTCCCTAGATTCTGCTCCTGCCTCCTGTCAGAAACAGGACAACTACTTATATGTACCCTGGGGACAGACCAGAACCTTTATCCTAAAGTATACAAGAAGTGCTGTCCAGACATGGGGATGGGGGACTGACAGTAAGAAATCAGCAAAGATAAAATAACATTTTAAATTGTCTGCCAAAAAAACCCTGAAAAACCCCAGAGGAAAAGATCACTGTACAATGCCAAATAAAGCACTGCACTGACTCCATTTCAAAGGCACTTAAAAAGATTATATCCTCTTAAAAGCAACCTTCAAGACAAGGCAATATACTATCAAAATAAGGATCCTTGCATCTCAGATGAAACTGTTTTGTAAAGCTGTCTGCAGAACAGAAGTTACACTTCTTCCAAACTCTTCAAAGTCGTACCTTCTTTGAAGAAGCAAAGGAAATTTGTGTCCTCAATGCTAACTCTAATTAGCTTCAAACTGTGTAAGTGTGCACTGCACAGTGTACAACTGGGTTGCTTTGGATAAGAGCTAATACTCAGTTACATGCAACTCAACAAATGAGTTTATGGTGGAAACACTGTCAGACCATCAAACTCCATCTTTTCTTTATGAGTAGCAACTGGTATAACTTCTGCTTTTTATGTCAGAAAATATTCACAGAAAAAGGAGGAGGGATAAAGAACAGAAAAAAACCCCCCATTATTCTGTTTATGCATCCAAAACATGCACTGCCTCCAGCCTGACACAAGACAAAAAACATCTGCTGCATATTAAATGGTTTATTACTTAATTGAGCAAGAGCCCTCAAATATCCTGTTAGCACTGCCTATTTCCCTGCATCCTCAACAGTAAGCATCTCTCTCTTCAACATAAGAGAGACACATTCCTCTTTCTTTGCTTGTTGGCAACTGGCTTGGGTTTGCTTAGGCTGTGTGATTGCTGAGCACTGATGAACTGCCATTAGTTTCCTGCTTCAAACTGAGATGATGCCATCATTAACAAGTTGGGTGCTGCATTGTTGTTAAGAGTAGTTAAACTTGGGTCACCTTTTGCTCATTTTGTTTAAGACTCCTCTCCATTCCTTCAAAAAACCATCAATGGGACAAGTCAAATATGTTTGGTATCATAAGCTACTTCACTGCTAAATAGTACCTACTGAATTAATGCAGAGGTCTTGAGAAAGACTTTTAGGAATTACAGTTCAAACTCAATACACCCAAGAATGACTTTGCAGTATGCAGCACTATTCATTCAACACATAAAGATAGGATGCACTTTGTGAGCATCCCACATCTCATGAGAGGTTTCCTCTACATCAGTCTCCTTAGTGCAAGTGTACATCAGCATCCTTGTGATCACCAAGAAAAATAGTGAATGCATTATACAACATCATCTATAAATTATAAATTATCAGATCACTGCAAAAAGGCTCAGGGGAGCATCCTCTCTATGAGAGTTGTGCAAGGGCAGGAATATTCCCCTCTGCAGGAGGAAGCACAGGCATCAGAGCCCAGCTGAATACTGAAGCAGAAAAAATGCTAGGGACCAGATGCAATTTGAGGCTAGCTGTAGTGTTCCTGTTTGGATGCATGCATGCATACATGAGAGAGGACTGCTACTGGAAATCCTTTCAGAAGCACAAACCCTGTCAACGTTAATTACTCCTCTTTCTTAGAAACAGTCACTTTGGTTTGTCTTTGGAAGCAAATGGTCCAGACAGACAACTGAATAATCACTAAACAGTCAACAAACTGTCTTCCTCACTGCAGTCTACTTCAATCTCCCTTGTAGCATTTGCTCTCAACTCTTCCATCACGGCTTCCCATTTTCAAAACTATCTAAAATGACAGCATCTTTGTAAAGCTGATACCACAGAGTTTGTTACTGCAACATGACAGATTACACTGGATCTCTGCTTTGGATCACTTCTCCAAAATTTCCTGTCTCTAGATTGTGTGATAGTCTATCCAACATCTGCTCAGTAGAGAAAGATTACTGTAAAACCATTACTGAAAAAAATAAAAGTTGTGTTTCAAAGAGGAAATACTCTACTTCAGACAATTTTCCAGGCAGTTATGAGAGAGGCATGAGGAAGGAATACCCTAAGGGCAACATGACTTTCCCTTCTGTTTAAGTCACCTCCTTCAGCTCATTCTAGTTGCCACCAGAAGTTAGAGGAACATAAAAACACAGAACTTAGCACCTATGCCATATCTGTAAAAGCCAATGGCATTGAAGAAGAAAAAAAAGGCAAAAAAGCAAGCCCCAAGTGTAATATTTCACATATTCTGTGGCATAGCAGCAATGCAGCAGGTAGCACAACATAGTTGTGGTGGGGTCAGAATTTTTTTGGGGGGGGGGGAGAAGAAGGGTGCATTTGTTTTAAGTAGCAGAGAATTTTCCCTTATTATGAACCACAGAGAACATAAATAACAAATAGATTTCTGCTGGGAATTTAAGCCCCTTGCCAAACAGGGGACACCCAAACTCGTCACAACACGCAATAGTGTGTGCTGCTTTATTAATTCCATTTATGCCTCTGCAAACTAAACTTGCCCAACACAACAGCCTTGCTAAATCTTTGCATTTTCACATAGATGATCTAACAATGTCTCATAAAAACAGAAAATCCAGCTGGACCTGTAAATTCAACTAAGGAGATGAGCAAAAAAAAAAAAAGGCTGCTTTCACACAATCCTACCAATAAGAAACTAGCATTAAAATACTGCTGAGCATTCAGTATACATATGTTACAAAACACTGATTAAACCCACTTGAAAATTGTCAGTGTTTTCCAAATAGTGTTCCATCACCCAGCTACAGGGTTGTGCCCTCCTCCTTTCCAACTGAGTTTGCTATTTGATTTTAATAATCTGCTTGGGCTTTTATTCAGTAGTAAGAGATTGTAATTCAAATAATCCAGGCAAATCTGAAAAATATCCATGCACAATAAAGACAAAACTTTGCCTTATTTTTACACATTGTAAGTTCTTTTAATAGCTGTTTACATAAACCATATTCCTTGATTAAAATAATTCTATAAGAGTGATTGTTAACCTGGAAAAAAAGAAAAAAGGTCCTACTGAAATTTATTGCATTTATTGTCATAAACCATTTTTTTGGTATGACTACAAAGTGGCTTTCTGCCTATGAGAAAAAAGTCATTTAATATAACTGACAGTGATTAGGGGTCAATTAGAAAAAGATACTAGCACTTAAAAGAATACTTCCGTGAAGCAAGGCTATTTAATTCAGCCCCACAAATAATTTCCAATATAGGATGGACACATCAGAGAGATCACAAGACAGACTTATTACTCATGCTCACTCCATTTCCTTTCTCTGCTTTGCTTCTCCACATGACAAGCTTTTTTATTTGTAGCTCTTCAGGCAAAGAATTGTAATATTTTACATTCAGTAGAACCAGCATGTATTAAACAGGATTTCTTTCTCTTTAGAAACAGATTTTGAAAATACAAACAATTTCTCATATTAGGTCTGATCAAGGTAAAGTTCACAGAGCACAGTTTGAAATTGGTATTTTTAGTCCTCAATACTTAGAAACAAGCTCTGTGCCATGGCAAAGTTACCTAGTAAAGGTATGGAGAAAAGTAAAAGTGATAAGTAAAATGCTGAAGGTATAAACAATAACACTGAGAACACAGGGAATGTCTCAAAATCAAAAGCCAGAAATAGTTTTAGTGACTGGATGCCAAAGAATATTTCAACACATCTGCAACAACTTCCCAGAAATATAAACTTAAAGCCATTTTAAAAAAAGGTGAAAACATGCAAATGAAGCAAGACACCTATTTACTGCTCCCTTTCCCGAGAAACCTTAGTGAAAAGTGTATACCACAAATACAGATTTTTTAAAAGGTAAAAGAATTTTACTTATTTAGTATATTTAGTTCATTTATACTGTATTTAGAAAAGCAGTGAAGGTTAGTGCACCCTATTTAACTCTGAAGTCACTGCTTTCTTAGAAATCTCTTCACATTTTTCTACAAGTATAATCAAAATGCAGTAAGCTTACTTGTAGTATGTAGACATCTTTTAGGCCACACACATCATCTTAATACTCAAGCTGTTTTTCCAGAACAGCATTAACAATGTGATTCATATCTGACCTGTGTCTGTTTAGTTTTCTCTCCAGCAATAAAAGTACCTTTGTTTTTACAATACCATGGGGTTTTGTTTGTTTGTTTGTTTTATATACTGTGCTGTGTTTACCATTAGCCACTCATTCATGGATCTAGCATTAAGGTAATTCCTTCTCTTCCAGTGTTGCTGCACCAGCACTACAAAAAGCACAAGGAAGACACAGGTGAAAAAAGGGTTTGAGAAACTGCAGCCAAGCAGCCATGCTCACTGGACTAAGAATCTTGTAGCAGCCAGAAATGTCAGAAGGCATTATCTGCATGATCATACAGAAGAATACAAGATCATCAGAAAATCATCCCAAATGAGGCTGACCTATTGAAAATGAGTAATTTCAACCAAGCATGACTGCTTTGTAGCAGTCTATGTTTTAGTCAAAGCCTGGGGACTTGTTTCTATATCAAGGGCTGAGGCTCCTGAAAGTGTTCCTCCCCAGCGTGATGGCAGGCGCTGACCACAGCGCTGATGTCAGCATCAAGAATTGCTCAGTATCTCTCTGCTTCACAACTGGAGACAGAAAAATCACCTGCACAGGATAAAATTACCAGATACCCATTTAAAATTACCTAAAAATTATACCCTCCCTTTCCCTTGCATTTATTTGATAATAAAAATATTTTCACAATTAGTCTTCCCTCTCCTTTCAGGGCATCAAAATGTCACCATTTCAGCATTTTTTTCTGTTGGAGGGTTTCTTCCCTGGCTTGAACTTTGCCCCTTCAATGCAGTAAATGCTTACATAAACTTCTAGCCTTTCTCTTCTGAGACAGATCCATCACTCAAAAAGAAGATGGAACCACAAAAGAGAAAATTTACAAATTGCTGTTATTTCAAAATTAGAAAGAAACAAGAAAGACTTGATATCAGATTGATTCCAAGGTAAATAAATAGAGACTGCATGAAATGTAGAAGAAGGGGAAATAAATTTTAGATGATCTGAAATAAAATATAACTGAAAAATGCTGTATTGGTTCCAGTAATTTCTTTAAAACTGTTCATTTACTGTTCTCTCTTCTATTACTGCTGATATTAAATTCTTGCTGACCTGTTACGCTGACTTAATGAAAAATATACTAATAAAAGTAATGATTGGATTCAATCATTCAAGTCTCTGTTGGTATTGAAAATTTTAATTTAGACCCAAGTAAATCACACAGTTATAAAGTATGCATTTTTAATGACTGTTTATAAAATAAGCACATTCATTTAATTAATCACAATATTTTACTTTATATTTTTAAAATTCTTTAAGCATGTAAGTTGCAAACCAGCTGCTTCAAGGGAGAGGAAGTCCTTTTTAAAAAAAAAAAAATCTCTTTTATTACCTATATTAGGACTTATAGACTAAAAATTCCTTAGTAACATAGACAGAATGCATAAAATTCAGTCCAACTTCAAACAAAAGGGAAAATAAATATATCAGAACATTTTAATGATTTATGGCTTTGGTTTACTCTCTCCTAAGCTTATAAATATTGTTTGCAAACACAAAATTGCTGACAACAATATTATAAAACTGACTAGGAAATATCATTGGCATATTGTATTATACCATCAAGCATCGGCATAGAGATTTTTTTCTCTTCATTTACACATTCACTTAACAAGAAAGGTCTAAAAGATTAAAATCCTATCATAAAATACATGAATTACCATTAGCAGCAGCTATTAAGTTCTTTGAGAACATCTTTGAAATGTTCTCTCTCACCACAGGCTATGCCAGTTCATTTAAGGAACAGCCCCCAGTGGTTAGAAGTTCAGAAGAACTGTGTAGCTTCCCATATCTCCTCAAAATCTGTCCTCCAGAATAACCCAACAGCAACCACCTAACAGCATAGTCATGTGTCAGTAATAGCATGGCATCTCAACTATTAAAAACTCGAGTTAAGGCTGATCTTCACTCACTGCAGAACCAGAAGAGGCTGCTCATGTCACAGAAGTTACTGAACTTGCACTGTCTGTTTGGCAGAGCGGGCTACGAAGTTTCTCATCCAGTTACCACAGTGCTTGAAACCACTTTGGGACACAGTAGCTTCACTGCTAGCCCTGACATAATGCTACATTATCATTAAGCAACAAGATAGAAAGGACCCTTGAGAAAACTTAGGTTTTGTACAGAGGAGTAAATTATAAGATGACCAACCAAGAATGTAAAATAACTCATTAGTAGTTAGTGTGTGAGGACAACACTGCACTCACTCCAGAAAGGAGTGCCTAAATAACCACCTCAAAACCAAGACACAAACCAAAAGAAAGCCAACCCCCACAATCCATTGAGCAAATAAATATTTTCCACCTTAATTACACCATGCTCATAGAACTCAGTAACCAACTGATTAAAACAAAGTAATCTCAGTAACTCTGAGCAATGATGCAGACACTGCAGACCTGTCAGGCACAGCACTACATAGAGCAGTTGTACTTGTACCTTCATACTGAAGCTCAGGATACCCCAAGTCTCCTGATGTGGACAACTACTGATGTGCTTTAACTGACATGAGGACAGGAATCATGTTACTGGCCTCACAAGATGAGCATTCAGGTTCCAAATCTGATTAAAAGAAAAAAAAATATATCTTTTCCCCGAAACAGCTAACTCTGATGAATCTGTAAGAGGTAAGGACCTCTAGGTGTAGGAATGACCCAATTTAATGCCTTTCTGAAGAGCAAAACTGAATTCATGTTACAGGAAGCACATGTTAGCAAAAACACAACCTCCAGCAGCTTCCCTAAAAAGAAATATTGAAATCTTTAAGCATCACTTTAAGTTTAGCTCCCTTTAGTGTCTAAAGTTGAAAGGCCAAAACTTCAGAGAAAAAAACTGCTTCTGGCAACATGCCAAGCAATTTCTCAGCTCTGCAGACTAACCACCCTGGAGGAGAGAGATTCACTGAAACCCGGGTCAGAAGATAGAGATGTCTGGTAACTGTCTAGGAACAGCTATTAGTTATGGTTAAGTGCTCCTGGAAAGGAAAGAAAACAAAACAGAACAAAATACTTCCTGCAAGATTACCTTGTCCATTAAACCAGTACCTGCCCTTGCATTTGAAAAATGCAACAAAACAAAAATGGGAAAACTAACAAAAAAGTGTAAGAAAAAGCAGAATCCCATCCCCTCTGTTATTTTGTACATACATTTTGAAACCTAGCCTTTAATCTCTAGAATCTGCATGAAAACAGGAGTGGGTGGCTGCCATGGAAACACATTTTTTCCAATTTATTGCTGATGTTCCTAGGGTGGATTACTGACTGTAATAACAAGGGATTGAGGATCCAATAGTTCAGGAGTTAACTGGAATAAATATTCTTCTTCCCTAAAGAGTCTGCCAGCAGCAACAAGAAACAGGATCTAGATTAAGATGTTCTTAACAGAAAATAAAATGGATTCTTCACCAGTCCCTCTCTGCAAATGCTCTGTGTTTCAGGAGGATTTAAAGTGGCAACAGCCTCTCTCTTAATGCATATTAAAGAAGTGCATCATAAACTAATGCTTCCATTCAGTTTCTCCAGTACAGTGATGCATAGGGGACTCTGCCCACTGAGAACACAAGACGAAAGAAAATAAAACTCTCTAGCTTTTGCACAAAATTCATATGGAAAAGTGCCAGTTATATAAAAAGGTTCTTATATAAAAAAGTTCTTAAGATTTGCACTAATCCCTACAAGCTCCAGTCCACGCCTTGAATGACAAGCGAACAGCCTTGTTAAATAGAGTATGTTTCTTCTTAGTGGTCCAATTTATACAAACAGATCACAGAGAAATCAAGGAAACTTGAGCTGGTGTTATTGATCATACAGAAAGAAACTCAGACTGGTGTCAAAATGAGAAAGGTCTGAGCAGGACAAACAGTTTTCAGCTCTAATACAGGCTATGAAAGCACCTGAAAAAAATATGGCAGTGAACATTGTATTATTGTGGCTCTCTAGCAGCACTCTCCAGTTGTTAAAACAGATTCACTGCGACTGTGCCAGTGTTTTTTCCTGGCACTCTGCCTTTGGAAAAACAGACCTCAGCAAAAAACAATATTTGCATTCAGAGAAATGTCCTGTCTCATTTCCTTATACCAGTCAATCTCCAGGATCCAGTGAGGCAGCTCATCTGTTGACATATTGTCCTTAGTTTTCAGGTGGTACCCAGCATTTTTAAATGCAACTGAAACACCAACTGATCTTAAAAAAAAAGTATACACAAATTGAAATCCCTGACCATTTTTCTGGGCAGTTACAGCTTAGAAAAAAAGGTCCTGAGATTTTATTGCCAAGTCCCTGAAATAATTTGCTTAATATGCCACTGCAACCAAAAAATAGCCAATAAAATAATGAGCATCCTTGGAAATGACAAAACAAAAGCCACTGTTGTACTACAGTATCAAACACTGCATTGATGCAACTTCATCCTAAGTATCACAGGCAACAGCAGTCACTTCAGCTCCCTAAGGAGACAGTGGAGTCAGAAGAACACAGCAAGATGAACAACACAGGTAGCTAAGGGAATAGAGTGGTTGTCTTATGGGTAGAGATTAAAAATCAGTCACTAATACACTTGTGCTCCATCACCCACCCTGGCTGTGCTCATGGCTCACCCCTGAAGGTCAGGCCACAGCCAGTCCTGGCATTGCAGCTCAAGACACAGGAGTGAAACAGATGTCTGGTACATTCCAACACATCAAGATGCTACAAGATTTCATTATCTGTGGATGGGCTACTGTTAACAATGATGCAAGCAGAGTGGTCTTCTGTGATGTGAAATAAAAAGATCCCACAGAAACAGCCACTCGACTCATTGCAGCCTTTTAAGGACAAAGAGAAGGGCTGATTGCTGTGCTGTTTCTTCAGTGGAAGCCTAATTTATGACACAAGCATTCTCCTCCACAGCAATGTCAGAATGACCTCTTAGATATCTGAGGATATCTACAAATCTTCCTTTAGTCAGTGGTTTGAAAAAGACCCAGTGAGGTCCTAAAAATTTATATGGGAGTCTTTGATTAAAACAAATGAGACAATGGTTCCTCAGGAAAGAGCAGTGTGAGCTGTATACATCAAAATGATAGTATTAAAAAGGTAGCCCCACAGAAATGTTTCATTTATTGTACTGGAAAAACGTTCATGAATTGTTTTTTCCACAGTAAGACAACCTGCTTTACTCTGCATTAGTGACAGAATAATTTGTTCTTTCATTATCCAGGTTATTTATTATTTTAAGTACTGATCCGTTGCAACTTTCCTGACTTATCACAAGACAACCACACTTCTGGGAACAAGATGAAATACAGCCAGAAGAAACAATTTTTTTATCAAAGTTAAAAATACACTGCACTGGCATCCTAATTTAACACTTCATTCTTTGTGCTGTGCTTTTGTTTACACATCATTCTTCTGGAAGAAAAGCCCAGGAGAGCAGTGACACACACCTGAATCATTCATGTAACACGCAAATCAGTTTGAGTAAATCCTTAGTGAGCAATGGATTTAAGTCTGTCCACTTGAGAGCCCTCATTTAACTTCAGGCATTAACATTCTTCCTCTCCTGTATCAAAATATTCCCACCCACAATTTCCACCTCTTCCTCCTAAACACACCACAACAAAAAGTCTCAGTTAAAGATTAATGAATTGTACTGTCCTTGAACAGTACAAAATTTTGGTATAGTACAATAGTGGATTTTTTCACCAATAATCAACATTCAGGACTCTCAAATATGCAAAACTTAGAGAGTTCTTAGTAAACTCTCATCCTTTACAATTTTACTTAAGGAGCTCTCATACACCTCAGTAATGCTGATTGACTATTGGGAAGGCTATTCCCCCTCTTGATAGAGCATGTTGTTTTTGAAACCACATCCTGACTTTACAGAGACACTTCAGAGCAGTGTGGTACATATTGCTCAAGCTCCTGCTTCCATCACATCCTTGTCCATCAGACCAAGTTGCAGCTCTTCCTCCAAGTAAGAGGCTGTATTGATTTTCCACTTCCAACCACGGACCACTTAATTCTCCTTTCTTACCCCCTCATAGCTCACATCTGAGTCAAAATTAATATTTCAACAATTGTCAGTTAATTGACCAATCAATTTAGCTGACCTCCTCTAAGCAGCACAGATTTTGTGTGCTTTGTGTGTTATGTGATGAAATGAGCAACAAATTAATAAAGCCCTTTCTAGACTATAATGAAGAGCATAACCTAAAGCAGCATCAACACCTTAATGCTTCTCTTTTCATTCTTAGATGCAGTAATTCCTAACATGGAAGCAGATCTTAATACAGAAGATATCCCAGAAAAACAAATCTAGAAAAATTAAGTAGGAATTCATTTAAGAAGCAGCCCATTGCCCAAAGTCAGACAGGCAAATCGAGAGATTGAAGAAAAATTTAAGGCTAAAAATGTAATTTTTCCTCACAGACTTTTCCCACTGTTAAAGAAAATAACAGAATTACAGGCACCCTGAAGGGATAACAACACGTAGAAAGTAGTTTCCAGTTGGCTATGCTAACATTTTGATAAAGTGAAAATAGCTAAGTAAAACAGACTGAAATACTACAACTTTCATTATTTGACTGCTTTAACGAAGCAAGTCGGAAACATGAAATACATAGACAGTAACCCCAAAAAGTTTGAAGAGTATCTAAAATATTAATGACCTATCCATAGATATAAAATTATCAATCAAACATTCACAGGTCCTTTGCCAATTCATTCTGAGCTCAAATGAAGCTAAGTTAAGCATCTCTTTGATCCAAGATGCATGCATTATTTAGCATTAGCTAGACATTTGTTCATTTATGCAGACACATGCCAACAGGATTTATGCAAGAGGGTACCCATTTCTGCTTAATTTGAAATGTCCTGGTTCTCTCTCTGAAATCTAAACCACAGTGATTTATAGCTTTTAGGTAGTCTTTGTATTTAAGCAAAAGCACACTTTCAAAAAGCTACAGTCAGAAACTCTTCCAGTGGAAAAGTGAGATATATAAAGGTTTCAGTGCCCCTCCAAAGAACAAGGTGCCAGCATTTGTGCTGCCTCCTCTTGTTCATATGTGTGACTCTAGGTACTTCCACAGGCACAGAACCAGCCCACTGATTTTTCACAGTATTTTTACAGCTTTTCTTTTCTGGCAGACTAAAATATGCCCATAGGGGTGGATTTTCAAGGGATAGAGGCTGGAAGGAACAGACTTGGGGTGGTGTTTTCAACTCTGCAATTTTGGTGAGTTAATGTGGGGTTTTTTGATGTGGTGAGTTGATGTAGCTGATCAAAATTTGCATCACACACACTAAAATCCTAAATAAATATGTATAAGGAGGACTGGTAAAGAACAGAATGAAAGGGAAACATAAGCTGCTAAGAACTAATAACAGTGAGAAACAAATTATGGAAAAAAACCTGGCAATAAGCTCTGAAAAGGTAAGTGCCTTCAGTTTCTTTTCCCTATAAACCACTCCCCGTGTTGACATTTCTGAGTGTGAATGTAGACTCAGCTATAGGTACACTCCATAGGAACAACTTTTCAGCTCAGGTACTTTTAAACTTCCTCTCAGTGTCCCAAATTTTCCAGTATTCTTGGGACTTCTTGCTCCACAACCCCTCTTTTAAAGACAAAGAAACTTTGAGAATAATCAAAATAGGAAATTCATGCACCATTGTTTAAGCTTCCTCTTGCCCTGCCCTGTGCAACACACAGAGCAGCACTCAAAACCCAGACTGGATGTGCTCCTTGCTTGACTGCACTTAGCATTTAGTATGGGATAAGACTATGAACTACTACAGATGATGGAAGGTTGGCTGAATAATACAAAAAAGAGTCAAAAAAATTATAAATATTTGCCACATCCTGAAAGATTTTGGTTAATCTGGGAAATATAGGCTAAATCTGTAGCTCTGATTCAACTTATTAACAGCGCTGTGGGTAATGTTTGCTTTTAAAGCATAGAAGAATGAGTGATATTTAAAACAAAAACAAGTTTAAAAATCAAACAGCAAACCATTTATTTCCTCCTGTCCAAACAGACCTCAGTAGCACCCAAACAATGTGAGCCAACCTAAACTGTCACATAATACTGTACTTATCTATCTAGCACTGCTGAAGCCAAGCACTGAGTGAGGGAGATACTAACAGAGGGAAAGGTCAATAGAATTAGAGCCATTAAGCTGAAGCAATCAAGTCATCTCCTGTACCTGAGGGGAAAACAAAAGTAGGCTAATAAAAACAGTTATTAAGTAACTAGAGGCAAAAAAATAATGCTAATTCAACAGAACTCAGAAAAACAAAGGGAAGGAGATGAGACTATCATAAGGACACATCTAACAGAGCTGAGCCACTACTTTACCACTTACATTTTGAAGTGCCAGCAAGGAAAAGATCAGGCAAGCAAGTTGAAAATAGGAAAAAATAGGTCACAGAGTAGTGGAGACAAAGTACTGAACTGCTTAATTTGCATGAAGACAACTTCAAATCTACACTCAGGTATGGAACTAAAGGAAAGAGGAGCAGAGGCACAACAGACCTTGGAGAATCTTTTCAAGGTCAGCTGATGTGGTGCTGCAGAAACTCAACAAAGGATCATACAGAAAGCCCTTTGATAAAAAGTAAATCTTACAAATGAAATGTTCAGGAGGTTTAAGGCTTGAAGAAGCATAGGCAAAGAAACATTTTAAAAAGTACCAGAGCAGCCAGTGATGAGAGGTGGAATAAAGGGAGCGTCGTTTGGCAGGAGAGAAATCAAGTCATATCTCTGCAATATTCATCTGACACAGTTACACCTCGAATCTGAAACAGTTAAAACTCCCAGTTTAACACAGGATACATATTCTAAAGGAGCACCTTAAAGGCAAATCAAATGACACCAGCCAGAAATACCCACTACAAGGCACAGAGAAACTGACAATATGGAATCACATACGGTTTACAAAAATCCACTGAAAGGGCAGCTTTGCATAATGTTTTGAAAAGGAAAATAAAAATCACAGGAATAAAACTTGTGCTCCTCAATCAAGGACACTTCATCCAATATCCTAACCACATCAACCAACTTAACCTTGGTGAGGAAGCAGAAGGACTTCTAACAGGTTTGGGGTTTTGTTTCCTTGGTTCTTGATTGCTTTTTTCCCTCCCTCCTTCAATTTTCACTTTCTATCTGAAAAAAACTCAACTTTTCAGCTTGATCAAGTTTATTAGCAAACTGCAGCTTCAGCAAGGAATGAACAGCTCCTGCTAAGAAACAGCAGTGAAGATTTGCCATGAGAATCAAACTAAAAGACAGCTGTGGTTCAGCTCCTCTCCTCTAGCAATAGCTAATAAGCAACACTTCATCGGAATGTGAAACGCCACCTGCTAATAATTCATATTTGGTATAGCACAGTATCATTATATGATATATGGGAATCTCTTGGCTCCCCCTAACAAAACAACTGTTTGGAAATAGTCATCTGGACATCATCTAAGAGGTATCTGTAAGTGTATACAGTGCTTTTGCTGGCAAAGGTATATAAAAATAAGATGATACTCAGGGTTGCTTTAACTTCGTGCTGTTGCAGACCATTAATGCAGCTCATATTAAATACTTCACTCAGGCAACTGTATCCAGTACTCCCTGTGACATGGCAAGAACATTGCCTTTTTGAACAATGAAAGAGCTCCTGAATGAGCTCACTTGGTCTTAACCTTGACACATAATAAAATATCAGTTATTCTTTAAACATAAGGGCAAGGATTAAACAACCTAGAGGTGCTCTCTCCTTCATACTGCTGCAGTTCACTAGTGGTCTAAATGAGCCATCCAGCATCATTACTGCTAGATTTTTCTACTTCAGAATAAAACTCCAATTTTATTAATCAATTTGAATTCTTCAGATGAGAGACACTTATTGGTATTATTTTGTTACTATCATGCATATACTATAATCTACACAAGACACAAACAATCCTTTAGAAAATGACCTGTAGAGGTCTACCACCTTCCACTGACCTCCTTCAAAATCATATATGGCTCTGTTTCAGCCTTGTATTGCTCTTTGGCACTAGTAATCCACCATTTGATCACTATAAAAAAATCACAGCAGATGTGCCTACAGAGCATGATGCTTTAAGTGGATTAGGAAGAGATGAACTCTCAAGAAAAAAAAAAGTTCTTGAGCTTATGCTAATAAATTTACTTTAAAAGAGTAAATTAAGGAGAAATGTATGCAGATTTCCTTAAGTACTTCTATTTTGGAGTGAAGATGCAAAAGTGCTGCTCATGTCAGATTACGTTTTCTGTACTACCCCTCAGTATTCCAAGTATTTCCATACTAGTAAGTTTTTCCAAACTCAAATTTTGCCCTCACTAAACTCCACAGCAGAAAAGACATCAGTGTAGTTGGCAGAGGGGAACATACTTATCACGCAATTAGCTATATAAAGCTGCATTGTTCTCTTTCCCTGTTTACACCATAAACAAGATGGAACCAGCTTTACTAGAACAACAATGGCAAAACCATCTTCACTTGATTACTGATCAGAGTTGGCAAGACAGATTCTACATTCTACACGAATAAAGAAATGTAGATGCAAGTGACTTTTTTACTGCTGAGAAGTATTTAGGAATTAATTATCATGTACAAACCAGAAAAGGACAAGCAAAACCAGAAAATTAGAACAGCATGCTAAAGTTACAATAGTACAAGGCATAGAAAAATTTTAGTTCTCTAAAACAGTTCTGAGTCATCTTTGCAGTGTAAATGTGCATGGGTAGGGGGCTGCTATCACTGGTGAGTTTAATAACATGTAGAAAGTCACTGTTCATGATTTTACTGAATTTACATTCATCTTTGCTTTCATGTTTCTTGGTCAGTTCTTACTTTTGCATACTTTCCTTAACTTTTAAAATAAAACAGCAGTTTCACCCATCAGGATTCCAAAAATATCAAGGACCAGTGGAAAAAAAAAAAGTGTTTAGACTGAACATTCATTTCAAAAATCCTTTAGACAAAATTTTATAGCATATCCTAATTGTGCTTTACTGGCAAGGCGGGTAAGAAAAACGGGTGGAGACCTAGAGCTTTTTTCTAGAAATTAGTCACTAGGAAGCATTCATCATTTCTCCCACACAAAAATTTGCTTCATTCTATAATTCACAGTAGCATACCCATAAAACTTAAGCAACTTACTTTGCAGTGGTCATACTGCTGCTGTAAGGTTGGAACATCCCCTCCAACAGGCATTTGTTTTTTCAGCTCTTCATCTTTTGCATTCAGCCATTTGATTAACTCTTCCAGGGATGTCAGCAATCTGTTCCATTTCTCTGCACTGGCCTCCAAGTGAGCCCTGTGAGACAGCATAACAGCATCTTTAAAGCCCTCAATGGCAAAATCAGCGTGGGAAAACAATAAACAAAATGTCTCCATCAGTAAGATGAGAATGTTTCAAGTGTTTAACTGCAAAGCAACTTTGTGTTAAAAAAAAGTCTCTATTTCAGAACACTTTGCACAGCAAATCAAAATAAGCAGAGGAGAAACAAGGGAACACAGACAAATATGTTCCTGATGCTTTAACTAATCTAAAACCTTGAACACTGCATGTTTAAGCAACATAACAAAATCCTGTGTTTTGTTGTGACTCCATCACGGTTGTGCAACATGCACAAGCATCATTTTGTGAGCTAAAGCACTGCAAACCTGAACTCTTTCACTCCAGGACCTTGACTTTCCAGAAGCAAAAACCAGCAGTGATCAAAAGCAAATTGCCTGTGCTGCTGAACATATCAATCAGTGACAGAGGTTACTTAATACATCATCTTTCACCAATGAATGCAATGAATCTGTTCCTCACTTCTATCGACAAAAAAAGTCAAACTCCACAATATCTTTTTCTATAATTTTCAGAAATACCTAGACTTGATGTCTTCTCCCTGCAGTGCCTAAAAGAGGCATAGAAATCTTCAACAGGGATGAGCTACCCCTCTTTTACTGCAGTCATTCTATATAATGGTATCATTCAAAATCAGCATGTACCTAATTTATATCAGAAAAAAACAGCTTCTTTCTTCACACAGATGTGAGAGTAGAGCTGAATGATTTTCAGTGTAGTGTGACACCAATTCTGCAAGTTCCTCCTGCTTCTGATGGATGAATGAACTAAACTCTATCCCCTTTTCTATTTTTCACTTTTTTTTTTTTTCCTGATTCACTGTGACTCAGATCTAGAAACTTCACCTGGCTTGTCTTGTATTAGCATTTCAGATGGCATTAGAGTGAATGTTTGGGGCTGATAGAACATTTGGATTGAAGGGATGGTGTGCTGCAAGGTTAACTTCAGTATAAGCTTAGGTTTGTTCACGCTGAGATCTCCCAGTAGTACTAGGATAGGTGAATCAATAAACCAGTCAAGAGTATACAAGGAGGGAAATACAAAGCAGAAAAAAAAAACCAAACCAACCAACAATTCCACATTTCTTAAAAGGATAAACTAAGGACCTTTAGGAAAAGGAATCTATTCTCCTTCACTCCTGTGAAGGAAAGCACTTAGGTAACTACTTGGGAAAAAATATAAAATTTAAGTACTTGCTAGAAGCGACATTTTACTGCCTACAGTTTTGTGTGTTATGGTTTCTATTGTCCCTCATTGCTCTCACTGATACCTTTATCTCAACACTGAATTGCAACAAGCTGCTTGTAGCTCAGGCCTAAACAGCAGAATCAGCATCACATCCTGCACTGCATCACAAGCAAGCTGTTGCTGTAGGCACTGGCGTGCAGACCAGCAGCTACTGGGTGGAATTTATTGTCTCCACTCTCCTGATATTTTTTCAGGTACTCAGACCTGGCCCTTCTTTTTTGAAGTGAAAACAGAGTTACACTTATTAATCAGGCAGAGGAGAGACATTGCCCTCTCAATTAAGCCAAGGCAGTCCATACTTGAATTTATAGTTTTGCCATTAGATTGTTAAAAAAAACCAACGTATATATCTTCGAGAATTTCTAAAAGCAACTACAATTAAAATGTTCAGATTTATTGATTTCTGTACATTTGATAGTGAAATCTCTATTCCTCATGACTTATTACTGTTTCTAGCACATATAAGCAGCTCTCACCTCTAAAAACTGGCACTCTCTGAGGCTTCAAGATACTGCTCTAATTATTTGGTGGAATTCTTGTATACAAAATAAATTGGAGCTTTGTAAGGAGAGGAAAAACTCCTACAATTAGATAAAGGACAATTTAAGGGTGATCCATCACTTTTTAACATAAAGTGCAGTAATATTAATAGTGAAAAGCTAATCTGATAATTAAGTGAACGATATAGCATATGTTACAGGATTAAATGCATTGTAAGTTACCACTTAATACTTGTGTGCATGCCAAATTAATGTCAATACCACAATAACACTAGCAAGCACATTGTTTCAAAGAGTCCAGTGCAAGTTAATCCTGCAGAGGTAGAGCAGTAAGGGGTGGGGAGGAAATGGACTACACCAGCAGGGACTTGAACATTTTTCCACTGAGCATAAAGTGACCTAACATACCAAAGAAAGTCATTAAAAAGAGAAAAAAATACACAGAAAAAAAATCATCACATCAGCCTGGATTTTTCCAGAATACTATCCTTTTAATCTTATCAAAAGCAATACTGAAAATGAAAGCCAGATGCAGCAGCTGAAGAGGAGACACAAGCATTCAATGCTCCTGGGAAGCAAAGAAACACACATTTAGTAAACCCCATTCAAAGTAAATGCTGCACAGGATCAAGAGAGTCAAGATATGCTTCAAATTGCATTTCAGTGTAAAGTTTTAGTACCACATTTAGATTTCTCATACAGACATTATCAAAGACAGAAGATAAACTACGTAGAAGTTCTGAAATTTTTCCTCAGCTTCTGTGTTCTCTGATTCAGGATTTCTGGCCTTTGCTTTGTAATTGGTACTTCTACTGATGAACAACCTGCAAACAAAGCTTCCTGCAACCTGCAAACCATGACAAAATTGGGATTTACCAGGTCAAGTGGTGGCTTAAAAATCTGCTCTGACCAAAACAGAGGTCAGTTATAGATTGTTTTTGAGCACAAGTTGGAGCACAAATATTCACCAGCATCAATCACCTGGTATACAAAAGCACTCCTAAGGGATTCCTGGATGAACCTGAAGAACACAGATGCTCCCATCCAACTGACCAGACTGAGAGGAACCCTCTCTCCCCACCCCGATGCTGAATAAAATCATCCAGAAAACAGCAACTTTGACACAATTCCCCTTGAGAGGCTCTCTTCACAGCTGGAGACCTCCTCAGCTTTTGATTCTGCTATGGAGGTAGCACTTTTCCTGCTGAGTGACAAGGGAACACATGGAATAAAAAAAGATTGGTGGGTGGTCTAAAAATAGTAAAAAATAGAGAAACGGAGAGAAACTCCTTTTCCATTTCTCCCATACTTTTACCTCTACTCTCCCCCAAACACTAACATCCTCACACCTTCTGCCCCAGGAAAAAAGAATCTCCCCTAAACATCTGGCTTTACAAAGCAGACCCTCACAGGTCTGCAGCTTTGTTTTCTTCCTGGGAATAAGATAAAGAGAGAAAAATAAAGAAGCATAAATCTACAAGTAATTTCAAGGAGAGATACAGTCCTCTCAGGAAGTATCATAGACACTACAGGTCCAGGTTTAAGCAGCTTCCATGCATTTAAAAATATGTCAGAACAGTTCTGCTTTTCCAGTTTGGAACTCTCTTTAGTTACAGCAGCAAGGAAGTAAAGTCAACACAGTGACTAGCAACACCAGCTCTGAGAACGGAAGTGATGAGAAAAGCTCATACTACCTCTGTTTGGGAGAGCAGTACTTTGAGCAAATAAAAATCAGCATGATCAGAATGTATGCATACCTGAAAATATTCTAAACAGCTTATGGAAACATTAATTTAGAAGCACTATCCCAAGCTAAACCTGTAACAAAACGATCACCTTTTTCACTCCTCAGTCCAAGCATCTAACAGTTACACGCTGTTACACTAGACTCAGCCATACAGTTTTACTTTCCAATTCATCCTTGTAAAAAGATAGACCAAGAAAGCAAAAACTGAAGGCAAACAGACTTCATATCAGTTCTGTGCTTTGTTACTTCCCTATGAAGGCTTTCAGGACTCTTGCACAAGTTACTAAGGTGAACTGCAATCAAAGAACAGAGCAAAATATATGAACTCAGAAATACTACACTCCTTTCAGTAGTGACTGAGATTTGAAAGGTTAATTTGCTTGTCTTAGATTTGCATCAGTATTCTCTTCCTTGCCTATCTTCCACTTTGATCTCCAGTGACATGTGGCTCTGCAGCACTGCAGGTATCAGCAGAGCAATGTTAATGCTGCCCAGTGGGATACACATGCCACAGCTATGCAGAACAGAGAAGATGGATGTATATTCAGAAAACGTATTCCCACTTTTCTGAGCACTGATTGCACAATTGGTCTTTCTGTACTACAGCCTTGGAACTCATAACTGTACAGAGTAAGTGGCTTGAAGGCCCTTGTTCATGACCATCCATTTCTCCCAAATTATGAACAACCCCAGGAATGGCCAAGCAACTCAATGGTTCTTGGTAGGACTCCGCAGTTGATAAGTTATTATTTTAAGAGGATGCTTTTGTCTTTCTCTCACACAGGCTTGTGAACAGAGCTCATAACAACCCAAGTTCAACAGGTCTTGCATTAAATTTTATATGTACTGGAGCCAGTCTCTGCAAGCCCCCACACCAAACTGCTTGGTTCTTTGGATTCAAGTTCTTCCTGTGGGCTTTCAGAGAGCTGATGTACCTATTTCATTTAACTGTTTAGCAGGCTGGTGATGGGATAAGTGGAACTGAAAAGTAAGTATCACATTATCCCCTCTATCTCACTCACTCAAACTCTTGTGCCTGAATTTCAAGCTCAGCTCATTTTTCCTGGCCTTTGGAAAATTCATATGAATGCTTAACATTGTTCTGTTCTATTAAAAGAACCATTTTCTTAAGCCAACAAGCAAGCAGTTGCAACTGAAAGCTCTAGAAATTATTTTCTAAGTAATTCATTTATATGTAGCATTCGATTCATATTAATGAATGTGGCAGTATCTATTTTAAAAATGACATCACAAAAATTTAACAATTACTACACTCAAGCTTGGCACTGATAGGGTCAAAAACCTGTAAAATGCATTCCTTGATAGGCACTTTAAAAAATTTTCAATTGAATAGCAGCAATTAAAAAATTCAATACCAATTAAATGGATCAAGATACTTAAGATGCAAGTTCTATCAACTTAGTAATCTCAAACACAAAACTTTGTAAAACAAAACCATCAACAAACTCCTGATTTCTCCACAAAGTAACTGCAGATTCACAGAATTATTTCACTGACACTGCCATTGATTTAGAATAAGGAAAGACTCAATAAACTTTCTGGAAATTTTTGGTACAAGGTCGGCAAGTTAGGACTGTGAAGCTCTGGAGAGAAAACAAGTAACTAAGCCTACCTGGTGAACAAGTTCACTGAGATTTTATATTTGCACTCAGGGGTCCTTCATGAGAGAGAACAGTTATTTCACTCCAATGCTATGGTTGTATTTGTCAAGCCTTTTAGAAGACAGGAACTGTGCCCCATCACACCTTGATGTTTTCATTACTCACCTGATGTTAGCCGACTTTGCCTTCAGGTCATTCCAGCGCTGGTTCATGTCATCAAGCCGGTGCTGGAGCAGAGCAGCTTCCTCAGAGTTTCCCAAGGCTTTCACCATTTTCTGTCTGTTTCCATCAATGCTTTTAAAGATGTCATTGTGGGCATCAATCTCAGCTTGGATGTCCTGAAATACCAGCAAGAGATGTTCAAACATAGTTCTGTAAGTAAAGGAGGGGAGAGCTGACTCTAATGAGTACTCCTAAACACTAGGACAGAGCATATATTGCAACTTTTTTGGATGGCTCTGATAAAAGATGCAGGGGAGAAAACCTGCAATCCTATTAACGTCACTACAAAAGGTCTAGCTTTCTTAAGTGTGAGAAAAGGAGTCTGAAAGTCCTCCAAGGCTGTGAAAAAGGAAATAGAATTATAAACACCAAGTTCTGTGAGGTTGTGTTTTGTAGCACTGAAGGTAACTAACTGTCTCCTGCTCACCCACGCATTTCACACATTGGCATTTGCAAACGCGCTAGAACTCATTTCCTCTCCAGATATTAAACAGATTCAGCCTTAGCTATGTCATCTCTTCTTTGAAACAAAACATTCCAGAAACTTTACACAGTCTAGTGAAATGCAGCTTCTCTCTAGTATTTTAGGTCACATATAATGAAAGCATTTAACTAAAATCTATCCCTTTAAACTGTAGCTAAATGGCTGCAGCAACCAAAAGGCCATTTTTACAATTAAACTACATTACACTGTGGCCTGAATATATGGAGAGGTAGACACAAAATGGCACAATGTATTATAATCTGAATTTCATAGTAAATACTGAAAAGAAAAGGAAAAGCTTGTAATTTCCATTCAGATGACTCACTGCTCCTCCCCTTAGAAATTAAACACATTTTATTCTCTCATCTACCATCTGCTTCAAGAAACACATTCCAGATGTTGTCTTCATTTAATTGAGCACAGTATTATTTTAAAAACACATAATAAGAGCAAACAAAACTTCCTGCACCACTGCCAATGGCTTCTAGCATCCATACATCTATGTATACTCCAATAGAGCAATGTAAATGTGTGGAAAGCCAGGAGGTATACTGGCTGTCTCAATAGGATTAATCAACGAAGATTGTGACAGGAACTTGATGCAGATGTAAATAAACTTCTTTTGCAAAGGAGGAAATCAAATAACTGAAATTCTTTAAAGGTTTTTATTCTTCCAATCAACTCCTCATAATCACCATCTGTTCCCAGAAGCAGAACAGGAGTGGGCTCTTGTACCTCCCCCTCCTAGAGATGTACTCCTGCTTGCACATCTACAAGTTGAAGTGGAAAAGTAGTCATGAATTTGAGAAAGCATAAAAGTTTCTTGAGCTAGGGAAGAAAACAAAAAAGTCAGGATACAGTTGGAAAAGTGGAGGGAGGAGAGATGGGACAGTGAGGAAGGAGGCACTGGTGAAGCTCTGTCTCACCAGAAGAGCTACTATGTGACAGGACAGCTACCTATTCTTTGCCCTGAGATTCACTTCTTTTTAAAGCAGGCAAAAAGACACTTTTGCTGTCTTCAAAGCAATCTGTTAAAATATCCATTCTAAACTCAGAAACAAAAATTACATTTAAAAAGAAAAAAGAAAATGGACATGTCTGATGATCAGCCAACTCAAATAAGACAGCACAGTCAACAGCTGAATTAGATCCTTATCTGAAAACATTTGCAGCTCCTGTCCTTACAACTCCAATGTGCACATAGGTGCAGTGAAACCCATTGAGTCCCACACAGCAGGAGACACAACCACGGCAACTGCAATTCTAAATGCAATGAATCTGTGCTACAAAAGCCTGGTCATGTCAAATACTTCTCTTTGCCTCTTCAAAGTCACAAAAGACAACTTCATTGAAAACAAACCAATTTCTAATTTTCTATTCTACAATCACAATATTAATTATAAACTCATTCATTCTAGAACCTTCATAAAGCATTCTTGGATTTTACTTGAGAGGACACTTCAGCATGCATGCTGAAAAATGTTTTATTCAAAATGGGGTTTGATTCTTTGTATTTTCCAGTCTTCATGTTACATTGATTAAGGTACAGTAGATCTGCTGTTCATGTTCTTGAGTCCCATCTGTGACAGCTATGTTGAGACAATTCAGTTCAAAGAATAAAGTTTCATAATTAACTCCTCTCTCATTTCTGATTTCCATTTTCCAGGTAAAAAAACTCAAAAACCACTGACAGTTGATGGATAACCCAAAAGGATTGATAAGTTAACGCATGTGAGTTTGTCACAGTCCAAAACGAAAGGTTACAGAGAAATTCAAAGGACAGACCCCACATCAGGGTGCACAGGGAAGAAGTAGAGCAGGAAGGCGGGATGTGAAAAATGACTAATGGCAAGAAATGGACACAATAAGTTAGTTATTCTCCAATAATGGTATAAAACATCTGGATTTTTATTCAGGTATTTTCCTATGGATGATGGGCCACCATCTTATCCTAAGACTGCTGTAATTGGTAGCTATTAGTAATACTCTCCTTTTTTCACTGTGTTATCAAAGTTCTTCAATTCTTATTTGTAAGAATGTGCAGTTGCCCTCTCCTTAAATGTCTTTCTTTGAAGTGGAAAGAACTCTATCATTCTGTAAACCCCCAAATTTATGTTCCTTGTAATCTATTATTTCTCTTTTTCCTGCCTTTTTCTTGGTCTTTGATTCTCCATTGTCCTCTATGTGGCAAAAAATAGGATGAAAAAAGTTGATTATGCCTGCTCAGGGCCCAGTGAGGATTAATTCTAGTAAGAGTTAATTCACTTTCAGTTTTGCAATATTTCAGAAGAAACTCTAGATACTCCCCTATTATCTAGATATCTCTAGATATCCCTTATCCCTCTTAAGTTCTCATATTCAGTGTCACAGGGGCAACAGACTAGAGAATGCAGGAGAAGAGAGAAAAAATTCTGTTGCTTTTGCCATATAAAGAGAGGGATAGAACTGTGAAACTCCATCATTGCTCTTAGTCCAATGCTAAAGGGGGATCTGGGCCAGAGTGGTCTCCCACTGCATGTGAAACAAATCAAAGGACAGAGAAAAGAAAAACGAAACCAAACACAACAGAAAAAAAAAAACAAACTAAAGAAATACACTATAAATAGAAAATGTCTTCTTGCTTTATCAACTTATTTTTTGAGGCACTACTACAGAGACTGCTAATTTTGCAAATATTTATGTGCACCTTTCTGTTAAACTGGATTTATAATTTATTGTATGAGGTCAACATATTTGTTCATGTGCCAACTGCTTGCAGGATTCATGCCCTAAACTAAAAGAAAGCTCTTTGAGGACAGAATTTATCCTGTACATAAATCAAGGTGAAGGCTCCAAAGTTTGAAAGATAGCAAGAAGAAATAATTACATTCACATTTAGATATGTACTTAACCCTAGCCAGACTATTAGAAGATTGCCACTTCCCTTAAATTCCTTTGAAGTATTAAGATCAAACTGCTTTTCCCACTTTGGTCTGGTGATTTCAAAATTCTATTTCCATTCAGAATCTTCTCCGACTTCTTTGCTTCTCTCCCTCTTTATCTTTCTTCCTGCAGGATTCAAGCTTTCATTTTATGTTTGGATTTGATTTTAAACCTTGTCTCCATAACAAGAAAGCTATTTCTTGCTTTAACTTCTACCAAATAAAATACTAATCATCATGTGATGACAAGTGAAGAGCATGTGTCTTTAAAGAATGTATAAATATGTGCCACTCAGTCAGGTGCAGATGGCAATACTGAAAAGGGCCCAAAGACACAGTTGACTCTCTCTGAAGTTGCTACTAGAACAGACCAAAGGCAGACTGGAGTGACATGCCCAGGGTAAAAGAATGTGTATGACAAAGATTGGAACAGAACCAAACTTATGAGCCCAACTCCAAGATGAACCAGCTATTAAACTTAAACTTTTGTCTTTTCTTCCCCCCTACAGACTGCAAGGATACATTAAAAGCAGTTACAACATGAGGCACAATTGTCCTTTGGAAACTATTAATACTTTACAGAAAGCAAAAAACCTCCATGCCAAAGCAACATCATTCCCATAATGATGGGCATTCTTGTGTCTTTTTTCTAAATTGTGAGTCCAGAGGGCCTCTAATTCACTCTGCAATCCTCTAAGCTATTAACAGATTCACTTCTACTCAGATTTTGTTTGTCTGTGTTGGCAATATACCAGTAAAGATGATAACAGAGGCAAAGTATTCCCCTTTTTATAGGGCCCAAACATTCTGTTGAAGATAAAAACAACTTGTGGAAGAAAACTCCATGGCCAAATTCAAGTGGAAGAAACTATGCATTTTAAAATCTACAAAATATTACTCTATTGAATTCTCACTGTTAAAAATACTGGGGTAATAATACAAAGATCTAAAACAGGGAAGTTATTTTATTCTGTAAGGTAAATAAACATGTTCTCATAGCATTAAAGATTCTATTATCAAGAAACCTTAATCAAATTTTTCTTACATATAGGACACAAAATCCAACTTAGTCTCTCAAGAAAAAAGTGAACAGCATTCTGTACCAAATCATAACTTCATAGAGGGTTTTAAGGCAGGACTTATCAACATTTTACTACAATGTTTTTTAAACCCACTACATATAGCAAAATACTGCATTGCATTCCAATTATTTTTTGTTTATTAGGAAACAGACTTCCACTGAATTTTCATAAACATCTGACCACAGATTAGAGATGGCAAGTTATGCCACACAAACCACATATGGTTTGCAAGAAATGGACGTACAGGTACAATGTTGATGCTGTGCAACAAGCCTGGCAGCATTTTGTGCTGGCACACAGAGTGCTACATCCTTTAAATCCCCAGGTACAAGCCATCTGTTTTGGCTTTCAAATCACGTGTTTTTCTTAAAAGGAATTAGTGAGGTTGAAGTTGACTCTTCATAAATGAAAATCAGCTTAAAAAACTGCATTTTCCCTAGCAAAAGTTACTCCCAGGCTATTTTGCCAGAACAGTTTTGTACTTCTTCCACCCAATACAAATCATGCCTGTGAGTGGAACAGGTGCACAGAATTGCAAGCCCCATGAAAATGATTGCCCACTGCCTTCCCTGACAACATTCAAGTCAGCAAAGACACTGCTACAGAAATGCTGCACTTGCCTCCTTCAAAGGTCAGGAATAAATGTGATAACTGCTCATCAAAGTATCTGCAGAAAAACCTTCCAGCTGGAACAGCTGGAAGAAAAATGTCAGTGCCAAGCAAAGGACATAACTGCACGCCACCGACAACAGCCGGAACATCGTTCTTTGAGGTCTCACAGCAGGTAGCAAAGGAATGGACCCTTTTTTTTGTCAGTAGCAGATTGTTTAGTTTATCTTGAACCAGATGCATTTTGCCTGGTGCTGCCAACTGCCTCTGGGAACACTGCTGTGGCAGATATTCCTTTTAACCTCTTCTTTACTTAGAGCTTTTCACTTTCTGATGACTCTTAAGGAAGGAGTAAGAATTCGGGCATGACAAAGGTGTATGAAAGTGGCCATTGTGAAGGGGAAACTGGACTTTTATTGATCTCAGCTTTAAAAATGCTGGGGGTAGCTGGGAAAAAGTGATGCTCTTGTAAAAAGACGGCTAAAAAAATCCTCATCTCATCCAGGAAGTCTCTTGTCTGATGTCAGAGGACAGTCATGTCTTTAGAAAGGCTCATCCCATCTGCTGTTTCAGAGGCCTGTCTGCAGTAGCAGTTGCTGTTAAGCAATCCATTTATAATGAATTCACATTCAGAAGAGCAGTATACATTGAAAACCTTTAGGTAGAATTGCCATTATCTTAAATCCACCAGTGCCAGAAGTGTGTATAAAGATGGACATTAAACCTCTCTCAAGTGTCATACACAGACCATATTGAATATCACTACAGCCACTGCAACTATAGTGTAAAATCAAACCAATTTATAAAGCAATTGGCTGTAGATATGACAGAAATGTAATTCCTACTTAAACTCTCAGATATTTAATGAAGAAAACACAGAACTTTTTTTAGGGAAAATCCACTTTGGAAATTTTTCACTTCTAATATTTAAAGGTTTGTATTACCAGGAACCTGGTACCATCACATCAAGTTTCTAAAAAGTTGACTTGCACTTAAGCCTCTTGGATAGTACCATAAGAAGTGACATATGGTGTAGTTAAAGATTCATTTTATCACAAGAATGATGATGCACTTAGAGGAAGGCTGAGAACACCACACTGCCTTGAACAAGCTCTGTGGCTCCATTGCATGGCATAGACTCAACATCTGAGGGGCACCGTAAATGTGTTAATACTAATTCCAGCAGTCACATAATTATGACTGCACAAAGCCAAAGCAGCCCTGCCTACTGCAGTGTAATGTGACTCTGCTTTTGCATAGGAAGGGAGTGCCGTGCAAGCTTCTGCAAATGCCATCTGGCTTCTGCATTACAAGCACAGTAACAGCACTCGTAATTCTCTCTGTAGAACATATATTAATGAATCCAGAGAGCTGAAAGTTGCTTACATGCCAGGATCACTGTCGTAACGCTGTTTCTCCTGGCAGCAAACACCTCAGGAAGGACAGGATGGGTGTGTGGGGAATCATAAGAGGGACAGATGAAGCAGAGGAGGAGGGCAGCTTGTTTAAAAAAAAAAAAACAAAAAAAAAAACCAAAAAAAAAAACCACCAACCCCACACTTGCACATATTAAAATTTTAGAATTTGTGATCAAAGTCCACCAAATAAAATGTTCACCACCTTCTCCAACACACAAACTGTCCTCCTATGTTGCATGACTAATTTCAGCACAGTAAACAACAAAATTTCACAGCAAGCTTCAAGCTAAAAAATGCAGCAGAGTTGTAAGAGATCTAAGTTTCAGTTTTGTTGAGAATTGCTATGATCAATTTCTTTGAGATGAAATAAACACTGGAGTATTCAAAGTCACAAGGTTTTGGGAGTTTGCAAAGCCTGGAGTTTGCAAATGCCAGGGCTTGTATGATTCATAAAATATTAGAAACACTGGTTAAAAACTTCTCTCTTAATGAAGTCATGAAGCATCTCAGAGTCTGGCATGTATCCTAATCTTTACAGGCTACCACAGCAGCAGCTACAAGAGAAGAGTGAAGCCCAGATGACAGACTGGGAGCAAGAGAGAAGCCAGAGACCTACACAGTGAAGAAATCAGATCACAAATGCTTTTGCTATTACTCTTAGCTACTTTTGGAAGTACCACTCATACTGGTGGGCTCCTGAATAGCGCCTGTCTCCCTGATAAACAAAACTGGTAAACTGGTAACTACTGAGAGGGAGAACGCTGGTTTATATTTTAAAAAAAGAACCTAGTGAAATAAAACACAGAATCAAACTTTACAAACTGCTCTCCTATCACATGACCACAGTTCTAAGGTGTTTTATATTAATTTGTAAACAAACTACTTTGCATTTTGTTACAGACTGTGGTCTTACAGGACACAGGAAGTTCGTATGGTAAAAAAAAAAGACAAAGCAAACCTAACAGTGGTTACAAACATGCAAATGAGGTTTCACTGGAAGTGCTGACAAACAGATGAAAACAACTTGTTCTTTAACATTCTCACATCTCTTGCTCATCAGCACAATCACCACAAAGCCAAACCTCCTGCCTCTAAGCATTACTGTTACCAAACAACCTGGTAAGAGAAAAAGTAACTAGTTGGAATAAAAGAACAGATTAAACAGTGGGAAAGTTGCATATTCATTGGAAATAATTCTACTTATAAAAACCATCATGAAATCTTCCAATTTGACTAAAATATCACTCAACTAAATTTAACAGCAAACTCCAGAGCACTTGCCTTAAGTCAATAGTGGCACAAGGTCACAGCCTGTAATGTCCCCTTATACCCTGGACTTAGCAAAGCCCAAACTGTTCTTCATTTCTTTTGGAATTTAAAATAAAATAAATAAATAAAATGCCCACAATCAGAGGACGTGCTCTAAAAGTAATCTTGTAGGACCTGAAATGGGGAAGATAAGCAACACTGGATTTCCATAAACAGAGTACACATGAGGACATAAACAGCAACACAGAGAACCTAAGTTAAACATCAACCTGCCTTTTTTATTTACCACATAGTTTTCAAAGGTATATGTAGCCTTTGTCAAAGGCATGTGTGCACATGCCTATCATACCTTTTCAAACTTTGTCAGCAACTCACGTAAGCTGAAGTTCAGGCCAATCATCATTAAGCGTCTCCCAAAGCCTACATTTTCCTGGTACGTCTTCCAAGCCAAGTCTACAGCCTTCAAAAAGCTTCTCTCTTTTTCCACCTATACAGTCCCAAAACGCTCCAGTGCGTGTCCCAGTCCTGGGCTGTGTTCCTCTGGGAACAGCGCCATCGTCACAGCCTCCGTGTCCCTGCTCCTTCCCGTGGGCTGGGCACCCAGGGGTGAGCCGCTGACACTGGGTGCTGCTCCTCGCAGGGCTGACCTGACCTCATGGCACTGTGGGGATGACCTTGGCTCCACGCCTCCCCAGGACTGCCTCCAGCTCACCTCAGCAGTGGCCTGTGGGATCCAAGGGCTTCTTGCAGGCCTCAGGCTCAGTGTTTGGTCTCAGTGACCCCAAGTGAGAGAAGCTGTAACCTGCTGGTATATGGTGGGTGGAGAGGAGGAACGAGTCCTTCCATGTTGCTCCATTCAAGGGAAAAAATAAATCCCCAGAGAAATTTCTGTCTATAGAAAGCATCGAAGACCAGCTTCTTGGACAAGTTAAAATGGGATGAGGCACACTTCATCCTAGGAAACACGGTGGTGTGACCAGACAGGAGGCCATCTCTCCTCTGCCTTCCTCAGAGCCAGCACCATGGGCTGGTGCTGCTATGGCAGTAACCAGGCACCTCCAGCCCTCTTCGCTTCGCCCAGGAGATGCTGTGCCACAGAAAAGCCAAGGCCCATCAGAAGTCCTCTAAAAAGTATCTTCCTTTGCCTCAGCAAAAAAAGCCGTCCAGCAACGGATCCTGCTGCAACCTCCAAAGCCTCTGCTGGGGATCTTCTCCTTTGGTGCCGCCTGCTCTGACAGCCGCGTGGTAATCTATCCCCGGCATTTGTTTATTATTGTAATCAGCATCCTCCCTTCCAGCGGCCCTGGTGCCGCTCCGAAGCCAAGCACACTCCCCCTTCCTGGAGGCCTCCCCGCTGGAAAACCACCACCACCACCACCCCCGAGGCTGCAGAAACCCCAGCCCAAAACCTCGCGCTCGCCCCTCTTCCTTCCCGTGGAAGGGAAAGGTGGTGGCTGTTCAGTCACCGAGCGAGCTTGGGAGCTGTAAAAGCAGCCGGCGCTGCACGGAGCCACCACGGGCTGGGGCTGCTCAGGAGGGCACGCTCAGCCAGCCAGATTGTTTTCCATAGGAGCCTTTGCTCACCCGCGGGAAACCTGACACCCCATGGGTGGCTGTGAGGAAATCGCTCCATTTCAACCCATTCCCACTGGAAAGCCCTGTGCATGTGAAGGCCTATTTAAGCTGCTATTAATGCCTTCCGCACAAACACACATTACTCAACCACCAAAACCAGATTCAGAAACGCTTGCCAGCAAGTCAGCAAATGTTTAATTAAAACCAAACCAGCAACCCACCACTTGCAAAACCCATTACAACTAATTCTCCTATGAACACATTGGGTATCATATGTTGCTTTTACTTTTATTTTATTATTCACCCAACCATCACATGAAGTACCAGTGAACTCACCAGTAGCAAAACTGTCTCTAAAATTATTCTGAGCTAGTGGATCACACTGATATATCTAGCATGGGTAGGGATTTTAAAAATAACTCTGAAAGGGGAAAAAAAAATATTGGCATTAGCAGGATTTTTACTTGCTTTATTTGTACTTTGCCTCCTGTCTGCATGTTTTATGTGGGCATATTACACAAACTGCAGAAGTGCTTGCAAAATAAACTCGGGAAAGTTTTCCAAAGGTGACAGAACTAAACCAGCTTTATAGCCCATATAACAGATCAGTTTAAAAAAGTCTGAATTTATTCCTCTGCTTCTGCAACCAAAAAGCCTCTTTATCATGTTCACATACTATTCACTTCCAAATTAACTACTTACAGAAGGAAAAACTACACATTAGAGTGAAAAAGCAAAACCATTCTGCAAGAGATATAACCAGAATCACTATTTGAGAATCTCCTTTCTTCTCAAGACAGACAAAATTTGGATCCTATTCCCCTGCACACTATTCAGTTGCTCTTGGAGGAAAAAAACCCTTGCAAACCAGAAATGAAGAGCCTTTAGATCCACTTTCAGAGATGTTAGTGTCTATAAATAAAAATGGGTGTCAGGCTGGATTATAATGAAGCTTCATAACTCCAGGACTGAATCCAAATATACAACATTAATTTTACGTTTGGTCTCAGGCTTCATATTTAGATAACCTGTTTTCCAATTTTCATTTGCCATCAAAAAATCACACATTCTAGATCTTTCAGCACTATTAGATGCAAATGAAATACCCTGTAAGGTGAATAGGTACCATTTTGCATAATTCTATGAAAGGTTATCAAATATTTACATATATACATGATGTTGGACCAAGGCTTCCAGCAAAACAGCTTTGGAAATTACACTGAATAATGATTTTTTCAGTTGCTTTCTCACATGAAAGCACACTGCAGTATTTGAGAAATTCTGAATTTGTAGGAGACAATAAAATAACTGAAATAAGCTCTACATCGACATGTATTTAATATTGTCTCTGCACAGCCAGCAGTTCTGTAGATCTGACAATGTCAGATTGTAAACTCCAAAAATAAAACATACATTTTAAGGCAGCTTTACATTACTTATTGCTATTTAAGTTTTTAAAGTTTTCTTGATCAGCTTCATCATAATTTTCTTTAAAAATAGCTCTGCATACACTGTTGGCAATGAAAATGCAAAATTATACTGAAAACTACAGTTATTACAGAGATGAAATACTTGAATTCTAGAGCCCAAAGAAATTCACATTCTGAGAGTGTAAGCTCTCATGGAAATACATAATCTACAGCTGAAAATAAGCACAACACCAACATAACAAAGTATCCTTCCAAAGTGCTCTTGTAGATACCAAGACCCACAGCTGGGAATTTAAGACACTGGAAACAACATACAGCTGCAGAAGATTAGATGCAGCGAAGCTTTTTGTTACTTTTGGTATTAGAGTGGTTTGGTGCATTTTCTCATGTGTCTTAAATAAGAGCATAAAACTGGATAAAAATAAAACAATCAGCAAAGAGCATTTTATAGCCATTGGTACTGTTACTAATGGCAGCCTGCAAAATGCAAGGGCCATCAAAAGAAAAGCCCTTCTATCAGTGGTAGGAAAAGGATGATCAGCACAGCAGCCTGTGACACACAACTACAGTCACAGCTGCTGGAAACTGTTTTTAGGTGTGGGTTCTAAGTGCACACCCCACAAATCCAGTCTTAAGAGCCTCATCATTTAGCAAGGCACAATGCAGAGATTATAAAACTAAAAGCAGAACTTTACATTTAAAACCTTATTACTGCAAAGAATTAACTAAAGCCCCTCTACTTTTCTCAAGTATAAATCCTGAACCAACTGAATGTTAAGATACTGCAAACGAACCAGCAAAATCAATGAAAACAAAACTAGGTAAGGAGAAAAAAAGTTACTCCATTTCTACTTGAAATAGAAATACCTGATCACTTCAAGCCATGATCTTACACACACCTTTATAGTTCAATTTCAGAAAAGATAAAATCCTTTTAGAATTTACTGTGTGAAACTACATTAAATATGTATACAACAAAAATTTGCTTGACACTTGAGATGATGTGCAAAATAGGCAAGACAACTGTCATGCTAAACAAGACTTGATTTTGGAATGCAAACTAGAGAAAGGGAAGATTTTTCTTTTCCTGGAAGAAAAATGGAAAAATAAAGGGCAGCAAGCACCTTAAAGAGTAAATAAATGAGGTTGTTTATAGTAGGAGCATACATACATCTTATGTGACTTAGAACAGCTAGTAATAACAACAAAAAGATAAAAAGAATAGTGTTGCCTTGTGTGACTCAGATGTAAAGGGCACAGAGGTCAATAGGTGGTTACAGCAAGTCAATACATCCTGTTTTCACTCAAGACATGCAGCTTCAGGCAGGAACACAAAAAATCCAGCAGTTCAAAAGCACTGTGCTATTTTCACCTGCCTTGAAAAATATCTGATGTCAATCTGATCAGACCAGGAGGGGGAGATGCCCTTTCCCTTCCTACAGCAGGTCAGCATTTACAATACAGAGTTAACACACTGCTCCAGCAAGGTCAGTCCTGCACTGAGGCTCATTATCAATTGAACCCAACATAAAGGTTTCAATTAAGCAGAGACTCACTGATAACCTCTGCCAGAAGTCAAATCACTCAAGCAGCATAGTACCCCAAGGACTAGCAATTCATCAGGACGAATGGACAGATCAACTTCTTACAATAAAGAGGATAAGACAAAAGTAACATAAATATGATTGACAAAATTACCAGTTAGGTATCTATTACAGGGGTGATTGCAATGCAGATCATGAATTACAGGAAAGCTCCTAGAGCTTAGAGCAAGGCACTGCAACCACTGCATTTGTCTTTTTTTTTTTGCTCTATGACTAAAGGTATTGGTTTGCCTTGGAAGATATTTTTACAAGGATCAACTGTCCCGTTCAGTGGTTTACCCTGTGCAGTATCTGCCACATTCAATGACAGAGTTCTGCATTAGGTAAGGAGAGACAGACTGTGGCCTTCGTGAAACAAATGAGACAAGACTTTAAATCTCAGTAATAAAATTTGGTAGAATTTCAGATGTAGTTTTGATGACAGGCAGTGCTATACTGCCATGAAGGATTAGTGGAAGACTGGGTGGTTTGGTGGTGGGCTTTTTTGCCCTCTTATTTTTAACTTGTTTGGACAACACATGGCTTTCACCTTTATGAATCAACCATGATTTTGTAACGGTTTAGACTTAAATATAAACTGTTGTGTTCTTTAAACTTCCCAGAAGCCAGATCTTAAAGCAGAATGTTTTAAATACACTCAAAATAATAAGGAAGTACCTCGTACTCAGAGTATATCTAAAAGAAATTAGATGTCAAAGGGAAGTATGTTGGAAAGGTACCACCATGGCATCTATTTCACACACAGGACATTACAAAATTTACTGAACAAGAGATTGAAATTTAAATTCCATTTATGGGATTGACCAGAACATGAAGGTTTTAATCCTGACCTTAAATGACAGAATGAAGGAGGTAGCAGAGAGTAGGGATGAAATCTGGCTTTTATGCCAAGCAGGAATTTCATCATCGGGTGTTACTTTCTAGTTAGTACTGGTGACTAAATAAAATGTTCCTATTTATCAGCAGTCTATAAAGACTTCACTGGGGAAGCCTCCTTCTAAAATTGTTAGTTGCTCTTCCTCCTTGTTTCCCTTCTTCAAGTATAAGATATTGGTGCTTGCTTGCAATAATCATACTGGAAAACAGAAAGTATCAGGGCACCTTGGGGACTGTCTTAAAGAGCAATGTTCTCTTTGCACAAAAATGAAATAAACACATTATATTAGGTGTACTTATTCACATTTTTATTTAAAAGTGTAAAACTGAAAAGAGGGTGAGTGCCTAGTGGTGATATAACATGACAGACTGCCAAAGCAACATATCCAAAAAAAGACACTACAGCCTGCATTAAACCACACCCAGAGTAAATATCCAGTTTCTCAAGTTTGACAAATGAGACTTCCAGTATTTTGGCCCAACCTGAAAAATGTTTTCCTTAAAATTTTTCTTGACTGTAATGAAAACAGTTTTATAGCTTTCTGACACCTTAGCACTATAAAAGCCTTGTTAAATTCATGCATATTATACATATTTAAAAGAATTTTCTACAAGAAGGGCTTATTTATATATTTATTATTTAATAAAGGGTACCCATCTCTCGAGACACTAAAACTGATCAAAGAAAAGATGATTAATTTAGTAGTTTATAGACAAGTACTCAATCCAAGTAGTGGAAAGACCACAAAAAATATATTTTCATTTGAGTTTGTAATAAATAACTGTTAGTGCATCTTAAATTCTACATCACTAACTCAGAATGTGTGGATTAAAATCTCAAATAACGTACTGCAGTTTCCTCTGACTTCGCTTCTCAGCAATAGCATTAGACTCAAGTGTCTAACATGGATTCATTCCAGTTATCCTCTGTAATTCATCATTTTGCCACACTCCAACGCTAAGTACTTTAACTCAGTCTGCCCATATATGATGCCCTAACTGATCTTATATTCTCAGTTAAATAAGTGGCATTATCTTGCAGGAAGGAGAAGTATCACCTGGATCTAGTTGATTTTGGGGGTTTATGGTCTTTTTGAAAGCCACTGGGAATGGGACTCTCCCTGTCCAATGACAACTCTATTCTCAGCAATAAAAATAAGTTTCGGCTGTAAGCTTTTCAACAATCAACTTTTCTGTATTTGAATATTGGCTAGGCATTTTAAAAGAGTTAAAATCAATCTAAGTGGCATGATTTCAAATAACTTCTTGTCTATGAAGTGAGTAACCTTAGAACATTTACCAAGAAATGTGCGTCTATATGAACTTCAACACTGCACAAGAGAAGAACAGTAAGGAAGTTACTCCTGGGAGCTGAGCAAATGGCCATCTGCTAAGAGCTTCTATCAAACAACAGAAGGTCTCTTTCCTAGTCAGGCAAGAAATACCAAAGTATACCACTGCAATTTACCGAAAAGGTGAAGGTTTTGTTTGTTTTCAAAGTTCATTAAAAACGATCAATGACCTTGGACTACAGGGATGTTCCACTAACATTTATTTTAAAACTTCTCATGCTGTTGAAACTGCATCAAAGCAGCAATCCACAATGCTTCACCACCCAACAGAGCTTTTGCTGGGAGTGGAGAAAGAAGAGTATCTGATAGGGGGGCTTACTTTAAAGGCCTTTTGGCTGATACGATAGGACAACCTTGTCTTCATCTGAATTAATTTTCAAACAATGGAATTAAACCTTAAAATCTGGTTTTAAGATTAGGGTCTAAGTGTTGCAGTTCAGAAAGAGTATTAATTCTTCTCATTAACTGTCTAATGATCCTCCAACTCTGCAGTTAGATAAATTAAATGAATAAATTATATTCCTGGGTCTCCACTGAATATATGGAGAGAACAGAGTGTTTTGGGGGTTTGGGGGGGTCTTTTGGTTGTTGGTTTTTTTTTTTCCTTTACTGAACAAGTTAGTACTTATTAAATTAGTAAGTGTTACATGTAATATAAAAAGTCCTATAAGTTTAAGTTCTGATCAAGGTTGAGAAATACTCAATGTCGTTAAAGATGAAATTATTCTATTTTGTAGCCAACACAACTGGGAAGAATCATACTTATATTCATTATCTAAAACTCAAGCACATGGAAGGAACACATGAGACATATCCAGAGATATCCATGTGCAGGAGTGACAGTTCTGCTATTTTTAATATTCTGCTATTTTAATATTTTTAATATTTAATATTTTTAATAGTTTACTATTTTAAATATTTTTTATAAATGGAATAATTGGCCTACAGTCTTTGCTTCACACAGATTGTTTTGGTCTCTTTTTTTTTTCCCCCTAAACTCAGTCTGTGAAATTATTCCCTACCATTTATCAGAGTAAGAAATTAATGTAAAGCCTCAGTAAGAAGTACACACTCAGATATACCTTCCAAAACCACACCATACAGCTCCTGTCTTGTTTCATTTAAGGTATTATACATGATTGCTAGGAACAAATTTGTGTTTGCATATTTAAGTGTCAAACTAGCAAGAAAAAAAAGAATTAAAAATCCTTTCTTGTTTACTTATGTACTGTCACCCCATAGCATGAGGTAAGTAAAGCTCAGAAAACAGAGGGAACAGGCACTGTGCAGACAGGAGGCTGTCCTCACACTTGTGCAGAGAGACTCAGAACTTGCTCCCAGTGCTACTGCTGTAAGCATGCCTTTCTTTCAAAACACCCCATCTGATTTAAGTTATTAAGCGCTATACTGAATTTCTGCACAGATTTATTATCTTTTTGCATTCTGTGTCATTTTGCTAACTGAAGGCTCTCAAAAAGATCTTATCACTGGCCTGTTGACAAAAGTAAAGAGCATTTACAATTGAAATTATGATAATATAATATTTATTCTTGAAATAAAATGTAAGCTGCATTATCCATAACTGCAGCTTTCGCTCTGGTTTGAACAAGAGGCTTATTTAAATACAACGTGCCTAAGGCTTCTCTAGCCCCACTTTATTACAGGCTACTATACAGGAAACAAATAGGTTTTCCAAATTTATTCAGACAGAGCTTTCATTGTTTAATGTTAGTCAGAAGCTCCATTTCCATTGAATTATTGAATGCTTTTATTCTCATTTAACTCTCATTTAAAGTCAAGGACTCCACCTACTTTCGAGAAGCACTCAAGTTGGCGCTGGAGGAAGGAAGTTGAAGATCTGCACACAAAAGCCTAGAATGAAGGTTAGATTCAGCTTCACAAGGACACAAGCACGGGATCACCTTAGAGCATCTGCAACTCAGCGATTCTTGGCTTTTCATTAGGTAGTAGCTTCTCGAAAGGAGGTTTTGGGTTTGTTTGAGGGTTTTTTGCTTCACAAAAAAATGACTACCATTGAAAAAGTCTGGTCAGCATACAGGAAAATTTGAGGAAATTAATTTTAAAAATATCCACTGCTTTATATTCATTCAGACTGAGTTTTTAAAAAATTTTAATACTGAAAATTTAGAGAAAGATTAGCAATTCCTGAGGATTCATATAAAAACAGTTTAACTCTAGGCACGAGAGACAAAAAGTACACCTGGCAGTCATACTGCTGAAGAAATATAACAGTTTATTATATGTGTATAATGGGTGCTTGTAGGATCAAATTCTGTTGGTCTTTCTGCATGCTTGAAGTCCCAACAAGAGAAGGAGACGAACCGCATACAATAAAACAAAACAAGAATTCCTAGTAAGTTGTGAGGGTGGGAGAATCCAAGGCGTATTCATGTCTGTGTGGAATAAATAATTACTCAAATGGACTTCCTACAGAGAACCAGTGCAGAAGAGTAGGAATAAATGCCCTAGTAAGGCATGGCAGGTGAGCACACGCAGTTTAAACACACTGATTCCAACTGCTGTGAAGGGCAGAGGCACTGGCCCCTTGCATCCCCCTACCTAGGGAAAACAGCTGGATGAAGGCTAAGAACTGACTAGTCCAGAGCAATCTGTATTCCCAGAACAGGTCCTTTCTGCTGCTACATTTTCCATTTGAGAAGTTTGTGCCTGGTCAGCCATTTAGTGATAATGTGGAAAAGGTTCAACATAAGGAAAGCTAACTCACTGTAAAATATGTAAAATGAAGAAACACAGAAAGGAGAAAATAATAAAAAATAAATTTTAAAAATAAAGTAAAATAAAATTAAATAAAAATTTAAAGCATACCTAAAGCCTATTTGACTGAATATTTAGTAAAATCAGTATATTCAGTAAAATCATGCTATAAAAATTTCAGGGCAGAAAGGCACAGGCAAAAGCTGCATCTCTCTCTAAAACCCATCTTCATGACATGTCTTGCAAAAACACTCTGTTAACTATGACTTGTTCAACATATCCAGCTCTATTACTATTCTAGAGCTACTTTCAGAAGAACAGCAGCAAAAAGCTCCTCAAATTGATTGTATACTACTGCAAAATGAAATTTATGTCCTTTCACTCTCGGCCATCATTTCCTTGAGGAGCCAACAAGGGCTATTCCAAGATACCAGCCTGGAATGGGCTCTTCAGGTCACTGGCATTTCCAATTGCTTCTGTCATTGCAGACCAACTCTAAACTACCCTGAGAATTCACAATAACTACAGAGGAATAAAAAAATCCATATTTGCGCACATGTGGTTTCTCTTCCCTCTGTGCTTTTCATCGGAATTATAAGAGGGCATGCAAGGAGTAAACAGATTTGTAACAGAGATGATTTGTTAAAAAACAACATTGGATCATCTGTCAAGGATGCCAAGTACTTGCAGCAACCCTAGAGACTGGAACCTTAAAGGCAATATGCTTCTCAGCAAAGCCTAGTGTTTATACAACTAAAGCTAAAGCAAATATGAGGGAATGAAGCCCATCAAAGAATAATATTCTATAGCTCCAAAAAGTCACTGTAAATGACAAATGTTTCTTTTTATTGTGTCACACACTTTGAAAAACAGAGTCCTCAATTGATCTTACTGCAACTTAACACCTTCTAAATGTATCTCTCACCTGTAACAACCTTGTACATTTTCCTCAGTACTTGATAAAAGCCATATATTCTAACCTCACATCTCCCTTGAGAAGTGAGCATTGTGGCATCTTTGGCCACCCCACACTAAGGAACACATGAGTTTGAAACTGAATGAAGTAGTTCTGAGCTCATAGTGGGGTCCTACTGAAATTTTGACAACATGGGGTAGTTCAAACCCTGCTACATATTAGCTAGCACTGTGGACAGCCATTTTTAAACAGAACTTGAAGTAGTACCCAGGCCACGCTGTCAGACATGATCACAAATACTCTTCTGTTCAGAGCTACAGTATATGCTGACAGTTGGTGAACTGCAGTTTTCGTGTACAACATTCATGAAATTAAATATACAACAGCTTCCTCAGTAACAGTAGAACACTTTTAAGACAGCTCTTTGGCCTATAATATTTAAAATGTACATCAGACTTCTACAGAGTGGCAGAAAAGATCAGTGGTGGAAATACAAAGAAACAGGCATTTCTCAAAAGGGGGACTCAAGAGGGACAATGAATTTAAAATGCTTAACACTTGTGCAGAGGTGGAACTACCTCACATAGGACCTGGAAATAACAAAACACATTGACAAGTAGGGAATTTTCAAAGTTAGTTTTCTCTCTATGACTGTTTACTGCCTGTTTAGAACAGCAGAGAGGAGAGCAGCATTAGCAATTTGGCCTAAGGTCTTCAGGGAAAGAGTCTGTGCCCTACTTTAACAATAGCAGTTGCTGAGGCAAATTAGGTCTCTGACAGGGATAAAATGAAGTTCCACTGTAAGCACAAAAGAGCTCCCATTGATTTTGGCCTCTTTCATCTGATGTAAATAATCAAGTAACCATAAATTTGGCAAGGAATAATTGCTGCTTTGTCCATTACACAGTGTTCTCAAAAAGGCATTTAAAATCACCTTGAGCAAAGGGAAAAGGAGAAAGGAAAGCTGAGCTCGGACAGTTCTTCTCCTTCATTAAGCTCTGTTCTACAGTGTCACCTGCAACAATGCAATCATCTTTCAGTGAAAGTGTAGAAAGTGGTCTAAACAGTAGGTTTGAAATTTCATGCTCTGACAGGGTCAATGGACTCTTAATTCTGCCAAAAAAGGAATTTATGAAGTTTTATTTAACCTGCAGACCAACTCATTTCAAGCAAAGATGAACTGTGAGCAGTGGACCCAGTAATGCATGGCTCCCAATAAATTTTTCTCCAGTTAAACTTCCACATGGCTTCCCCTTAGTCTTAATGGAAGTGCAGCTCATGTTCTTGCAGCCTCGACACAGGATCTCTTTCACCTGGTTTTCAACACTCCTTTTCTTTCACCTCTTGACCTGTACACACAGGACTATTCCCAGCTGTTATCTGCACTTCAGGCAGTACTCCAATTGCATTGCAGTGTCCCAACAGGACTTTTCTTTATGGAGACACGGTTGTTACATTCTAAGGCAGCAAACACCTGTCTCCCAAGTGATACACCACAGGCATCTCCCAAGACCAAAAGGACACACTAGCCAATCTGAGCTACATCCATGTCTGGGTGGTGTAGAAAGTAAAGACATCCTCTCTAGACAGAGACTCACTATCACCAGAAGGAAATGATTTTGGCTTCAGAAGCTGCTATGAAATTCTTACAGTTTCAGAAAAGTTGACAGAGAGGCCTTGCACAAAGTGTGGGTGTCACCTTCCTATTTCATGCAAACAAGAATCAGGAAGGCATACCCCAAATAAAAAGAGCATAATGATTACTTTTGTTATTTCAGGCACCTACAGACTTGCAATCATCTTTTCAACAAAGTCTGGTACCTCAAGTTTTGTACAATGATAAACTAGTATTTATTTTGCTTAAAACAGTTGCTGCAAAAATATTTGGAAATTGACACTTGCATTTCCCATGAGGAAGCATGGGGATTTTTAGCAAACTGCACAGGTCATTCCATCATAAAGGGACTACATTTACTAAATAAAAATCATTTCTCCTCCTCCTTATTTCTTTTTTTCCAAGTAACTGTTTTGGTTATCTCAATGGAAGTTTAAAACATTTTCATTCCTCTTTAAGTATATCACTTTGCTAATGAAGAAAATGGCAGGACACATACACCTAAAATCAGATTGGATTTGTTGTTAATTAATGTAACAGTATTACTGAGACTTCTGAAGGGAAAGAAGGGAGAACCAGAAAAAAAAAAGGACCATCATTATTTCATGAAGCACATTAAGCACATTTAGGAATGTTAGGTGACTTCAGAGAATTTTATGTCCATTTTAGCTGTTGCCTCACTATCTCTCAAAAGAACAAAAAAGCTGAAGAAAAACTGTAGTCATCTCAAGTAGTAATAATAAAAAGCACTTTAAGGAAAAGAAAAACAGTGTTTATACCAGCTTTTATGTTAGAAAGCAATAATGCCTGAAAAACATGTACAAAGACATTGTGGATGGAAGAATTACTATTAATTGCTACTTTTATTAAGTAAAGAGATTAGGGAATAAGATGCTCATGAAGGCTCAGGTACCCAATTTAGGTTTATTTGCAATGTTTTCAGTATATCTGAAGAGGCTGCTTTAATGGTAGAATACACAAAAGAAAGCAAAATTAGTCTGAAAGATTTTTGTAGTATCAAGGACAAAGGAAGAGACCAGCAAAACCTAACAAAACCCAATGAATTTAATTAGATTTTATATATTTCAATAATGACATTCTGAAAAAAAAACCCAACCAAAACTTAGTACCCTGACTCCTAGAAAACAGAAAATTTTAAAGAGTTTTTAGCTATTTCCTCTTGCATTTTATTTACATTTTGATACTTTTGCAAGTATTGCATGACATTGCACTGACTGTTAATTTGCTAAAGTCGATACCCACTGAAGGCACATGACCCTTTTGGCTGTTGCTTTCTTTTTTTCCAGGACAGAAAAGATAATTATGCTGATATGCAGCTGTTCTGCAACAATAAAAATAAAGCATCCAAACATCACACCCATGCTGCATAAACCTCAGTGTTTCTCATGTTACCCTGTGCTGATGTTCTGAGTGCCTAGATAAGCATCATGCCTTGCTTAAAACACCACTAAGATTTATTATTTTTAATTTTTATTTTTAATGGCTCTCAAAATACCCACTTTCAAAACACTCCATGGGAACAACAGCAACACCAAATGAAAACCCTTCAAAAATGCACAAAAACTTTGCAAAATTGGTACTGCTTTCTAAATGAAAGCCCATGCAGACCAAGGTATGAACATGCCTAGAAACACCAAAAAATGCTTCAAAACATCAAAAATTCACCTGTGCTATTCTTTATCTTTAACAGATTTACCTAACAAACAGCATGGCAGCTTTAATAGAAATGGAAGTTCTGTGTGGAAAAAGCTGTAGAAACAAATGGAAGAAGAAAATTCTCATTTATGACTGCACTGCAGGAACTGAGATACTGTAAATTAATGACTAAAAGAAAGGTACACTGAATCCTTCCAAAAAGGCAAATTTATGGTTTTAAGGTATCAAAGATGAGTACAGAATGCAAGGACTGGAAGTGCAGATCAGATCCACCATCAGTTAGAAAATAAAGCACCAAAACTCAGCTGTCAGACCTTCAGCCTCTAAACAAACCCATTGTGTTGATAGCATCTATCTCCATAACAAGTGTGACCAAACCACCTTTGCTGGGCATCGTCTGCAGGCTAACTGGACTGATTGGATTTCAGTATTTCAAAGTGAAAAGCTAATTCTTGTTGACAAGTATATCAATCTAGCAAATTTCTGCAGTGAATTGGAGGCAGAAACCAATGACAATATTATTTGACATATGACTTGCACAAGTTCTGAGGATTCATTTATATGCAATATACTTGAATATGCAAAATATCTAGTAATTATTGCTATTTTTAAATAAGAAACACACTTCCAGTCTATTGTAACAACATACAGATTCTGTAGAGGATTAAAGGGATAGCTCTTACAAAGTCCTTTATAGATTTCAAATGCTACATCTCAAAAACTTACTTAGGTTAAATTTCCATGTTGTTTATGCAAAATCCTTTCAATCACCCCTGAGACTTTGTCACTACTGTTTTCATTATTCATGTCTCTGCTTCGAGGTACCTTATTTTAGCTGAAGTTCATTCTGCTGATAATTAACAGCCTAACCAGATTATTCTTAGCTTATCTATTTTTAAAGTATTTTAAATTATTATACGTTGTTCAATTAAACTTACTTAAAAATTACAAGTGAAAACAGTGCAGTTTTCCAGACAGATAATGAAAAAATTGTTATATCACTTTGCCACAGGAACCAAGAATTGGACTTTTAACTTTTAAAACTACTGTGTCCCTAAGAAGTATTTATGCTCATTTTGGAAAACGAAATAATCGAATATATGATGCAGAAACTGTGATCAGCTGTACCATAACAGTATTCTACTACTCTAAATAGAAATAAGATATCCTTTAAGGCACACTAGCAATCAAAGAAAAGTGGCATGTACTGACATGGAGCAGCATAAGTGGATGATACAAGTAGTCACTGAAATGTATAATTAGCATTATAAAAACCTCTCTCTGAACATCTCCAGATTATTTGCTTCTGTTTAAAAATACAAATACTTATTACTACCTTTGGGCATATTTTAATGTAGTCAAAATAGATCTTTATTGGTCTTATTGAAATGTAATTACACTTACAGGAAAGATGCATTTTGAATACACAATTCTTCATTGCTGTAAGTTGCTCGATACTTTACTTCATAAACCTCAACTACAGAGGACACTCCTAAACTAAAAAGGTTACACAGCTGTGACATCCAAAACTTTACAACTGTGTTGGAGTTAATCGTGTCAAACAGGTGTGGGGTTTTTTGTAACCTACATTGCCTTGATACCATTTTCCTCATTCTGTACTTGTTTAGAATTATTACTGACTTGTGTCATGGTCTTATACCAATACCAATACAGAAGCAGAAATCTCCAGAACTGCTGCTGAACTCAAAGTTCAAATGAGTAAGGGTTGTTTGTTGATTTTTTTTTTTCATATATTTAAATTGGGAAAGGAGTTTTCCCTTCTCCACAGCCTCTTTTTTTAACAACTGTTTTTTTATTTTTGGCAAATACAGTACTTGCATCTGCATATACTAAAGTTTCATAATAAATGAAAGGAAGAAATGAAACAATACAAATTGTGCCTTCTAAATTACTTGCAGCAGGTTTCACAATGTTCCTCTCCCCATAGCACCAGTTAACGAGACTATTTTCAGCAACTCACAGACTTAATAAATCACATAGAGGTTCCTGCATCCATAGGGCTTAGGTCAGTAACATGCTGAATACTAGAAGACTACAGATTTTAAGAGAAGCTCCCCATTTGTTCCTACTGAGAAAAAAATCTACTCAAAAATCTATATAAAGTATACATTAGGCATTCTAAAACCAACCCAAATTAAAGTATATTATTTTTTATTCATCTTCTTTTTCCTCCAGAGTGTAACCACACTTATCTTAGGTGCCCTTATCTGTGCATTTGCATCAAATCAACCTGTTTTGGATCAAGTTTTAACTATACCTTATAACACAGTTCAAATTTTCTGAGACAATTTTCCTTTCAGCATTTTAATTGCCAAAACATACCAAATCTAATTCCATTCACTGAATCTTACAGAAATGTCTTGTCTGAAGAATTCCCATCATTTCTAACAGAGAAGGATGGACAAAGGCTGACTCGTGCTATCAGAAAGCACAGATGATGGGTGAATCCCAGTAGAGATGGAAAAAATGCTCTTTTTACAGTGATCACTCAGAGCAGCCTCCAGTAAACATTCCCCTCTGAGAAAACAGAAGCTGCCAGACACACTGAAAGAAGGAAGTTCTTACTGGAAATCTCTGTAGAAATTCTCTAGAGTGAAAAATGACTGGAACAGTATAAGAAACATTAAACCTAATTTAAAAAAAAGTCGTTCAAATACAGTAAGCATGACTATAATTAAGTAACTGTATTAGTCTATCAAAATTATTTGGAATAAATTTTTTTAAAAAGCCATGCCAGATGCTATATTTGACTTGCTTTTCAAGTATTTATTTCTCAACTTGAAGTATTAACCTGGGCTTTCAAAGCTCTGAAATAACACAAAAATGTATCTTTTAGGGAGAAGAAATTTCATAGCTATTTTAAGGAAAAAGTTCTATTTGAGATCTACTCTAGTATGCAAACAGTAACATTATTGCAAATGTACTTACTAGAAGTAGTTTGGTTTTATGGGAGGTTTCAAGATACTGTAGGTTTTTTCCTGCAGTCTTTCATTTATCAGTCTTACTTTTTGGAAGTGAATACTGGAAAATATTAATCTCTAAAACATATTACAATTGAAAAAGTAAGAAAATATCTATACAAACTGCAAGATGTTTTCTAATCTCTTCTAGCAATGGGCAAATTTTTGGTCTTTTTAGCATAGTGAGGAAACTGTAGGCCATGCAGCACATCAAATCTGAGCTTAATTTGAGGATGAAGCAGGTGAGAGAAAGTTCAGGAAGTGTGCTCTCCTGACAACAGAATGGATACTGACAGAAGGACAAAGAGATGACTAAATGGCATGTACAAATTAGTGCACTTAAGCTCTGAATTACTAACGAAATAGGAAACATTCTTCTCTTTTCCCAGCTTCTGCTTAAGCTTTTTCAAAGTCTCAACTGCCCCACATAATTGTTATGTGCAATGCCCACCAAGCAGAGTTTTCTTGGCTGTCCTTCTCCTTGCTTAGCCACAGTGATGGATGACCCAGCAAGACAGACCCTGTGGAATCTGGGGAACGTTATTGACCTCAGACTGGAATACAAATGCCTCTTTAAAAATTAATGATGTACAGCATGACTGGATTGAAACCAGGAAGAGGGCACTGAACACACCTATGGTGATCCCTCACAATGCCACCTGGCAAGCCTGGGCTCAGAGAGCACTGAAAAACTTCACCACTTAAGAGCTCCTGGGAGCAAGACAATGGAGAGGAAGGGAGATCAATTAATAAGAAGAAAAGATGCAGCTGAGTTCATGCCAAAGGTCTGGGATCACTAAAAGAAAAGCTATTTCTGGAGAATCTTGTTCCACTTATATCCAGAAAAAGCAGTGTGATCTGATATTTAAGGAGCAGCTACAATGGGAAAGGAAAATCACCGGACGGCAGGAGCCCAAGGCCTCAGCCAACAGCTCCAGTTGGAAGTCAAGGAATTAAATCCTGCAGCAGCACTGAAACAGGGAGTTACTCATGTAACAGAGTAACCAATTTTTCAAAGGAGTTTAGATAGGCAGCTTACTCCTCCAATCCCAACATGACAAAGGTACTAGGCCACTCTTTTGATTGCTGCAGATTTGAGATATACAGCAGCCTTAGACATAGGAATCTTTTCTCACTGCTACATGCTACAAGAAAACTACTGGGCTGCATGAGGCACTGACAGCTCAAGGTGTAGAGAGGAAACCACTCTTTTCACATATCAACAAGCTATTTCCTGAAGTATCAGTAGTGCACAATTAAAAGACAGAAAGGAGCAAAATGAAATAATACAAAAGAAGGATGCTGAAAACAGTGAAGCAGTAGAAATAGCTAGCATACTTCTTTATGGATTAAAGACAAAGGGCAAAGAAAGAAGAATGAGAAAAAGCAAGAAGTAGTGGAATAGGTAGGGGTTTTTTTTAATTTTCTACTGGGTTAAAATTTTTTAAAATGCAAGCCTTTACAAAATGTTGCACTGCAAAGCATTATAAACCAAGTTATTCTGCTGCAGGAGGTTATAAAAATGAATTATAGAAATGATTGAAGACACAAAGAAAAAAATATACTCCTGCTCCAGTATGTTTTTTTACTGCACTTATTACTGAAAAATTTTGCTACATAGCCTGGCAAGAAGCAGTGAATTTACCTACGCCATAAGCCTACTGTCAAATCAACTGATCGTGGATCAGCATTTTTAAGAAATGGATGAATTTACAACAGATCTACAAAGGTGATTCACTGCAGCAAGACAAGCTCATGTATCAAGTAATTTCTATACTCTGCACACATTAGCTGCTTGCTGAAATAAGCACTTTCAACAAATGTCAAAACTGCACGAAGTACCATCACACAAAACCAGCTGTGGGTTTTGTGTCAGGAAGAGCAATGTTAATTACAGCAGCTGAACAAAAAATCCTCCCTCTTTATTTTGAACATCATCAAACTTAATGTGCCCAGAGCTGAACTCTCTCTTGGCCCCTTCCTTGCCACCAACACTTGGGTGCTTTCACACCAGGGGCACAGCCAGCCCAGACACACATCTACCCCAGGAACACACCCACTTTCCCTACTGAGTGATTTCCATAATGAAAAGATTACCAACAATCAAAGCATAACTGAATTATTAAGAGCGAATATTTTACATTCCTATATATCATTGAGGGAATGCCATCTGGAGTTGCAAGTAGTTTGTCAACCAAGAGAGAAAGATATTACTGCTAATGGGAGATGCAGAGGGGAGGAACAAACATCTGCAAAAGCAGCCCAGACAGTCATACCAGGGATCAAGCAAAGTCAAGAGCCAGAGCAAAATACAACACTTGCAAAATAAAGTTCGCATTGCAGATGAGAAGGCAAAAAAAGAGTATTTTGAATGCTCCTGATGCATTTAAAATAAATCTGCAAGAAGTGAATAGAAACAATTGTTCCTTGTCACTGAGGAAATGCCATGCATGAGCTTATGAATAATATTTAAAAGAAAAGATCTGGTTTAGAAAATAAAATACAGTCTTCACCACCACTGATACATAAAAAAATTTCTCTGCTTTAGAATATTATTCCACGAAATAAGAGTTGTTTGAAATGCGATCAAATCTTCTGAAGCTAATAAGCTACTTACAATGTAGTAAAATCTCACCAAAACTCACCTTCCAGATGTGAGCATGCAGCTAAATCAACACAATATTTAAACTGTTCATGTTTCTGTCCATTAATGACATACATGCTCTATGTATTAAAGTTTTGCATTTGTGCTGCTTCTCCTACAACTATCTTTCTATAAAAAAAAATTCTCTCTTATATTAGATCATTAAGTATATACTGATGAGGAATTGACATTAGTGTATTATTACAGCCACACGTTTTGATTATGAAATCCTCTGAATCCATGGAATTCCCAAAATGCCAATATAAGGCTTGCAAACTTGAAACACTGTCCTCATCATCATGTATGCAATGTTTCCTGATTGATAAGCTATTTATTCAGTAGTTGTCAACTTCATGGAAAAGCAGTAATGCTATTTAGCACTTCACTTGCTTTCTTACTTCTTCTCAATATTATATTTAGTTCTGACTCACTCTCCATCAGTTTGTTTCCTACAATAAACTCCTTAGTGCATTCACCCTATTGTAAGGTTTAGCAATCCAGAGAGTCCTGAGCCCCCAGCTTGGAGGGAAAGTCTTTCCATGTTCTGGGCCCATTTGACCAACATGACAGGCTCAGGCATTATGCCTGGTTTTCTCTTCCAGTAGTGCCATCAGTGCCAGACATGTGGCATTTTGTATGCTTTAAAAATGTTCCCTTTAACACACCCTCTGCAAGCAGAACATCAATTACATCAGAGATGTGTCATAAAAAAAAGGCATCAATTACATCAGAGATGTGCCATGACCTCAAACAGAAGCTACAGGTTCAATAATTACAATATTTTAATCTTCTCTTTCCTTCTTAAAATTTAAAAATAATTTATGTATATCATGTGAAAGACAGAATGCCTTACATGCACCTGAACAGGTCAACACACTTTTTCCTAAACTGTTAAACACACCTGCCTAAGAAGCACTGCCTAATTATTTTCTCCAGAAAATAATTTCACTATAGTGAATTATCAAAAAGGAAGCTGCAGAAACTTCAGGACAACCTATATATTTTGCTCTTATTTTTGTTCAAGCTTTCTCTGTGAGCATTCAATATCTTCTAACAGATGGTTGCCACCTAAAGAAAAGGTTCTTTTCACCCATGGGATGGTCCTGAATCTGATTCCATTACTACAGAGACTCATTCCACTCTTCTGAAGTGAGATTTGCTGTATTATATATATTACACAGAAACAACAACCAAAAAAATCTACAGATCATACATTTTTTTAAAGTGTGATGGGTTATTTGTTCACTCACAAGCAGCAGTCTTAGAGAGGAGTAAATTAGTATTTCAGCCACATATCTTTTGTCTCCTTCAGAAGGATATAAAATTCACACTGTGATTGTTCCTCCTTGTGTGGCAGCATTGATCATCCCACTAGAAAACTGCTGCTCGGCTGGACAGAAAAATTCTGCAGGGGAGACTGGATTTCAAAATAACTTCCATTAAGAGATCCAACCTTCCACTGCTCTTAGTATCAGTCTACAAACATCTTTGCAACCAGTACTTCAATAAATCATATTTTAAAGGAGAGAGGAGACAGATGGCAGACATTTAGAACAGTCTGTACTACAGAGCTAATAAGTCAAAACAGTATCACAAGCTTGGGCTTTTATTCCTCATTCTCTCTCGGAACCAGCACCTAATAATCAAGTGTTTCTGAAACGTCAAACACAGACACCACCATGCAACGAGTATCCAAAGAAGAGGAAGTGAGGCATGGGAGGTGGAACTGCAAAAGCTCAAACCCTGATCATTCCCATGTGAATGAATGCAATTTGTCCTTCCTCTTGGGCTGGAAACAAGCCCAAGTCTCAATGGTAAGGTCCATAGTTGCACCAAGCAAGCCAGCCAGACTTGCCCTCTACAGCAGGGCTTTTGCTAATGCCAGCACCCCCACTGGAGGAAGGCAAGTGATGGCTTTCAGAGCCCTTTCTGGGCTCAGCTTCCCCAGCAACCACAGCAGGGGCACTGGGCCAGCACACCAGCCTGGCCCCTTGAGAGAGGATTCTCTCCTGTTGGAAAAACAAATCCAGCCCTGTTTAAGAGATGAAACACACATCTGCAACTAGTATACCTCACCATTTCTGTGGAAATTCAAATGAGAAAGTTCTTTAAAAAGAAAATAGAGTTGGTCATTCCACTTAAAATTGAATTTCAACCATAAACCACAGAATTTAATACCCTGAGGGGTCACAGAATGGATTTGATATCAAAGAATTAAAATACAACATAAAAAGCCTTCAAGTCAGGTTAGGGTATGAAAGTATAGACATAATATATTTTCATGTAAGTCATCCTCATAGAAATTAACATTGTTCAACATCCTTATATCATTTCGCATGTGCAGCTGACTGCTCTTAGACAAGGTCCACAACTGTCTCTGCACAGCCTCCATGAGTTATAGCTTTGAAGTACAATAAAGTACTTGGAGTCTGACTGATATTAAGCCTAGCAGCTACACCAGCATAGGACTGTATTTGGGGGGATCACACATTTGTTTTTATACACACAAATATATATTTATTTATATGTATTTCACACTGTGTACTCACAAAAATATGCACAGTAGAGGTGCAGAAAGTTATTTACTACAGTATTTGTGAATTTCTTTCATCAAGATAATGTGTAACTACATGCTTCCTCAGCACAATGAGATTTCAGGTTTTGACTTATTTTTAAGCTGTTATTGCAAGAGCACTTGAATAAATCTGTGGTTATTTCATACTTTTCAGACTTAAAAGGAAACAAAAAATATCCTTAAACTTTGTAGGGAAAAAACCACAAAAATCTCACATCTAGGAAGACCACTTCTGGGGATAGACAACTTAAAATTTATGTCCACGGGCAGTAAACCAGAGCCTTAAATCTGATCGTAAATATATTTATTATATACACACAGACACACACATAAATATATAAGCAAAATTGATTTGTGCACCCTTATTATTCTTGCTGATGTTTTCTTTGGCTGCAATTTTAAACCCCTTTAGGCTGACATTTGATTGGAAGATTATCAATTGATCATGACTGAGAGACTTCAATAATTGTCTGAAGGATTATTTATTTATTTAAAGGATATCTAATTAGACTGTACTCACTGTTTGCAAACAAGCAGCATCAAAATACAAACACAAATCAGTCTCCAAGCAAGAGAATATGAAAACAAGTTCTCAGGTGTTGGGACTAAAGTCAAACTAGTGCACCACTCTAGTCTACTTTGTGGCAAGCAGTTAACTACTGAGTAAGAGACATATCCCAGAAATTAAGCAAGACAGTTTTATTTCTATTGCAACTATACATAAAACTGAAGTTCAGATGGGCACTTGCATGATAAGCAAAAGAGGATTACGGCTGAAAAATCACCTTCTCATCATAGATAGCTATAGTTTCCCTCCATTTATCAAGAATGTTTCAGAAAAATCCAGCCTTGTGAATTTTCCTATTAATGGGCAGCAAGAGGCAGCTATTGCCATATTTCATTTAGCTTTTTGACTAGAAATAAAAGGTTAAAGTGTCATCTTGCTCAAGTCATTATTTTAACAGTAATAGCAGTATCCACAGTTCTCTCCATTCTGAAGCTCACCTTTCTCTCTACAACAGAGTTTAAAAACTATTTGCTAACGTTGCCTATTATATCCAAAGAGTCAGTGCCAGTATCATGTACACTGGGAGAGAGAGAGAGGGAAAGCAGCTGAGAAAAGAAAAAACAATAATTGCAATTTTATAGCTGCATATTTAAATCCACTGGTGTTGAACCATTGCAGTGATTGCTAATGGACCTCTATTCAATTTTTAGAAATATCTCTGAAAGTGTTCTTGAAAATACGTGGGTGAACATTTGGAAATAAGACTAACTTTATACAAGAAGGATGTTAATGGTGAAAATAGCAGTAAGTGAGCACAGATTAAAAATTATTGTGCAAGTAAATTTCTGCTGTATCTTTACATTGAAGCAAGGCCCCCCCAGACAAGTTGCTTTTTGTATTCATGTACTGCATTCCACCTGTTGTGTTCAGTTTTCATCATTTGCCTGCTAGGAAATATAACTTCAAATTGCATGGAAGTCATACTAAAAAGACCAGGTCACTTTGCCAAGACAGCACACAACTAAAGCAAAACCCACATGCAAAACTCATAAGACCTCCCTGAAGAATTAAGTTAATGAGTGACCACAACCATTCAATTACTAATCAGTGTGATAAGAGTTTTATCAAGCAGTTTCATTTGTACAATTACAGCAGGGACAGCACTTGCAGTGTTTGGGAGAAACAAACAAATTCCACTTTCATAGAATGGCACAACCATCTCGGGTGGAAGGAGCTCAGCAGCTCAATGCAAGGCTGAGTGCAAAGCCAGGGATACACTGCTGACACCATTGTGCAGTCCAGTGTCTCCTGTCTATGCCCTACTGCTCATTTACAATTTATAATGATTCACAATATGAGGTCTTTTCCCACGTCATTTTGTATTCTGCACGTTATGCACTCTTATAATGCACATTTAATATACCACACACTGAAAAAAAACCTAGGTAAAAAAATTAAGGCAGCAGTTTTGATTTCTTGTCATCTTTCTCCTCCTTGCAATACATTCACACGAACTGCTGGAGAAATACTTATTACTTTAAAGGTTATGAGTATGCACTTGGAAGCAATAATAAATGAAATGCTATGGAAAATGCTACTTGTCAAATATGATCTTTTGCAAAGCAGTATCCTATAAGGTAATTAAAAGGAACATTACCAAAATCTTGGCAAATCTGCACTAAGAATGCCATTCTTTTGATGACAAAGACAAGAAGGGAAATTGTTCATTTTGTGAAATGAATGTGTTGCATATGAATGTGTAAAATTTCAAGCTATATAGAATTATCTTTTCAAAAATACTGTGTAACAGCTTATTTCACTGTAAATTAGCTGCCTTGCCACTTCTGCTGTTCATTTTGAAAACAACTTGTATTTGCAACAATCTAGCATTACCAATGAATTAAGAACTAGTTTGCAATGCAAAAACGTAATTACACTTTAATTTTGGAGAAAATAATGCACTAACCCTAAATTAAGTGGAAAATCTCACTTCTACAGAAGAGGACAGTGCAGTAGGTACAAATAGGATTTTGGCATTTAAAAATCACTTTGAATAAACCTGAAGAGATACCATTTTACATGATGTTCCTTTACAAATTAGCTGATAAGACAATGCAAGTAGAAACTAAAACTAGCAGCAATTAACACATCTATATTGTGAATATAACCAAAAGACTTATACTGATTAAAAAACATTATAAATTAAAGCTTTATTGCCTCTTTGGAAACAGAACCAAGAGAAAACAGCCAAATACTCATGTATAAAAGCTTAACTTTCTTTCCCAAGGAAATCTGTCTGCAGAAATACAAGTTTTTAATAGAAGTTTATTCTTATGGAATTACCTAATCTACTCCACAAGAAAATATGTCTGTGACCTGGCTCTATATTATGCTAGGAACAGAAAGCCTTAGAATGATAACCTTC
>VZRX01013615.1:382-27925 GCA_013398075.1 Notiomystis cincta | reverse complement strand
CCCCGCCGGCCAGGGAGCGCCGGGCAGCGCCGAGCGCCCGCCGCCGGGGCCCTGCTCCCGAGAGCGCTACGAGGAAGTCGTGGCGCTGGAGCAGGCCGAGGACCGCATCGCCAAGCTGGAGGAGGAGAACGGCAGCCTGCGGGAGCTGGTGGAGGACATGCGGGCCGCCCTGCAGAGCAGCGATGCGCGGTGCCTGGCGCTGCAGGTGAGTCCGAGGCGGCTTCTGCACCGGCCTCCCGGGGGCCGCTCGGGTGGCCCCGAGTGCTTCAGGAAGGATGCTGGACGCAAAAACTGTGTTAATAACCCCTCCACCTCCAGACTGAGGCCGTAGTTGCTCGTTCATCGTCGGCATTGGCTTTTTAGCAAAGTTTACTTACAGGGAGGCTTTAAGGAGAAACGTATCTTCACCCGTGCCATTATGTATAGTTATGGGATAGGCTGATGAGCACTCCGTTAAAAGTGTAGGGGAGTTCAGGTTTACAAACCCAAGTGTACAACGCTGCTGCTCCTTCTGTTGCATGTGCAGTGAGGACGTGCTGATACCATATGCTGGATATGCACCACTGCAGGGTTTTTCCTGAGATAAGAAAGAACTTTTGGATTCTTACCTGCACAAGCATGTGCAGTGCCTCAGCCATAAGTGCCTCAGCAGCATTAGAAGCATGTTTTCTTCAGAGCGCGGTCATGAGAGTTCAGAGTTGGAGCCAGTTCAGCGAGCAGGCTGATGAACAGTCTTGGGCTCCTCTGCAGAGCCCCATTAATTCTGGGGCTGGTTTCTGCTGGTTCTGTTGTACTGGTTCGAGTGAAATATACACTTAACAGCAGTTAAATTGCTCTGGCATGAAATAGCGTGGAACAGGCAGAGCTGTGAAGGGCAGCATGGACCAGTTTGTTCTGGCAGGTCTGACCAGGTCTGATTTGGTACTAACACGGCACTCACACAACTCTGCTCCAGGTGTGACACTTCCACTTGCAGTAGCTAGCTGTTCTTCTTCGTCCAGCATGGCAGGTCGAAGCCACTTTTATTATTTTCATCTGAAAAGGGAAGGGAAATCAGAAACAAACATGAAGTCACCAGTCAGAGGTCCCAGGAAGAATCAAAAGGACAAAGAGCAGAGCTCCAGAACATCCCCGGCTGCTCTCTGCTCTCTTCTTCTGAAAACAACTTCACTGGAAATATCTTTTTCAGCACACTGCTTGACTTCTGAGTACAGTAATGACATTAAAGCTATACAGAAACTTGTGAAATTAACATAATAATGAGTAGTTTGAAAATTAAATGTATATCTAGGTATTAAAAACTACTTTCCAAAGATTGTTTCCTTGTCTCCGTATTTGGAAAAGGTCAGGTAGTTGCTGATCAACTATATGTGATTAAAAAAACACCCCAACAAAGCACAGTCCAGCCACTTCCAGTCTTGATTAAAATGTCAGTTGCTTTTAAATACATCAATTTCTCCCTGCTTTGTGCTCCTGGTCATTACAGGTGGGACTGCGGAAGAGCCACGCCAGCCATAATGAAGAGGGATCCTGCTTCATAGGGAGTAAGAGACCATTAACACAGCACCACCCCCAGGCCAAGTCCCTCCAAAGTGTCCTGAAGGAAATGGAGCTCATCAGGAGCTCCAGGGATGGGCAGATTGAAGAAGCAATCAGGTTCAATCAGGAGCTGGAGAGGGAGCTGAAGAGCTCTCAGGAAGCTCTGGTCAGTCTGGAAGACTGCAACCGTAACCTGAAGAGGGAGCAGGCAGACATGAGGAGGAAGGTGGAAGAGGCCAGACACGCTGTCCTGAACAGTCTTGGCAAAGTGAAGGAGCTGGAAGTGAAAGCTAACGAGGTGCCACATCTGCAGGTATACATTCAGCAGCTGGAATCACAACTGCAGCACTACAGGTAGGTTGGAGTCCGTCAGAAAGCGCCTGTAAAATCAGTGTTGGGACTGTTAGTTGGAGAATCTCTGGTCGTGGCTTGTTAAATGTCTCCAAATGCATCTTATAACATCTAGCCAGAGGAAATTAGAAGCTGCTTATCCATTTTCTGGGTAGGGATCTGTAGGAGATCTGGGAGCATTCCAGGCCAAAGTAAGGGTGCTGATCTACAGAGAGCTGAAGTTTCTCCTCAGACACACAACAGCAGAACTCAACATGGTGATGCTTCAAGAAAGCCCCAAAACAAATTCTTGACAGTCCTTCAGAAACCATTTCCAACACACTTAGTTTTTTCACTGTATTTCCTGGTCATTGGGTCCCATCCCAAGCCAGCTGTATTCAGAAGGCTGAGACTCCATTTCATGAAAAAGCTGTTCAGCATGTCCTAGGAATTGGGGAAAAGCACACAAGGACAACTTCTGGGCAGTGGTTTTAAATTCTGCCATGACTTCATTGCTTCTTAACTGGCAGAATAGGTAATACTCAGAAGAGAAAAGCTGAAACTTTCCGAAACCCACAAAATAATATAGTGGGAATCTCAAACAAAAAATAAATTACCCAACTAAACCTTACTTTTGTAATAGCATACACAAATCTTTCCAGAAGCCAGAAAGTTGTTAATGAATTTAATATTCCACTACTTTTGTTGCTTTTTATCTCAGACAAAGCTTGGACTCACTGATGGTTATTAAGTGTTAGTCATTTCTGCCCAAATTTCAGCCTGGCCCATGGAATAAAATCTAGTTTATATTTTCACTGACTCAAAGCAAAACCAGTATTTATAGATATATTTTTACTTACACTACTAAATCTAGTATTTTAACAAATTGCATCTTCTGAAACCATTTGCATCTTCCTAAACTCATACTTCCTCTGTTTGCTTATAAGAAGAATTCATAGTGAGTTATTTGTGGCATCATAGCTATTGTACTGTTTTATGAAGTGAGGAAATTCTAAAAATAACCATTTTATCCAGTGTCTTTCTGTCAGCATTGTGTATGTTAATACTTGAATGGTTGCAGAAGATCAAAGAAGATAAAAGCATTTATTTAAACATCTATAGGATTTTAAAAGCATTGTGAGGACATGTAATGTTCAAGAGGACTGTCAGGGGTCTCTGGATGAATGATACAAATCCTGGTGCTAAAAGGAATAACACAACTTGTCAGGTCTGTCACATTCTCCTTAGCATGAGCATCAAAGATTTAAGATGAGTTCTTGTCCTATGGAATTGCTTTTCCAAAGTCTGATGAAGGATAAAATAGATCACCTTGAAACAGGTTAGAGGCAGAAAGGAATGTCAGCTGGCCCGGCAGAGCAGCAGCTTTATGGGTTACATCAAAACAAAGAGTGTGAGTTTAAAAATGGAAATTATACGTTCCTTGTAAGATAACCTTCATCTGTAATATTTATTTTGAAATTGCATGCTAATTTAAAGTGAGTGGCAAGCTCAGGAATGGTGCTGCACTGACCATTTGGGAGCTACACCCCTTTTTTAGCCCTGTGGCACATTTAGCAGGCCAGCTTCCACCCTTTGAGCTTCTCTATTGGCCATAAAGAACCTCCACCTCCCCATGCATGTAGTAAAGCTCTGGGTGTAAACAGTTTAACTCAGAGATGCATAATGAGAATTGTGACTTGCATATATTGTGGTCATATTCCGTAGCACGTAGAATACCATCACCCCACACATTATCCAGAGTGGCACAGAGGTGCTCAAACTGGCAGAAAATAGAGAATGAGCAGTGCAGAGTTGTGTGTTAGGGTGGGGAAAGGGTTCAGCAGCAGCTCTGCCTCACACAGCCTTGGCTGTCCCAGCCTGACTCACTCTGGCAGAGCACAAACTCCTCCTGCTTAGAGAGAATCACCTTCTCCTGATGTGCAGGAGTTCACATCCACGGGTGTGGCTCAGCTGAGGTGCTGGGAGTGTTCGGTGAGGGGAAGAGATGGGCTGGCTGAGGTGTGGAGAGGGAGGGACAGCTGGGAACCCACAGGGTTCTGACTGTCACTTACCAGGTGTGCCACTTGTCCTGCCAGTTCAGTCAGGCTGTATTTCAGGTTGTGTCACTCGTCCTGTTAAAGTCAGGCTGTATTTCAGGTTGTGTCACTTGTCCTTCCAGTTCAGTCAGGCTGTATTTCACAGCCTGTATTTCAGTTGCTGTAACTTGTCCAGTTAAAGTCAGGCTGTATTTCAACTGCTGTAACTTACCATCTTAGTTTAAGTCAGGCTGTGTTTCACAGGCTGTATTTCAGTTTGTGTCACTTGTCCTGTTAAAGTCAGGCTGTATTTCAGTTTGTGTCGCTTTTTTTTTTTTTAATCTCAGTGTAACAAATAAACAGGAAGGTCATTGAGAATTGAAATAAACTTCATAATAGAGATGTTCACAGAAGGTTTATGTTGCTGCATTAGTCAGCAGCACAGTAATTACATAGGTCAGTGAAGAAGGTCATAAAATACCAAAAATGCTTCCCATATGCATGGCCTGTCTCCCAAATTACTTAATTATCCATCAGCATTTCTATGTGTTAATGAGTAGGAATCCTTTTGGCATGGAATGCAGAGAGGCTTGTTTCAGCCCCTCATATTCTCCTGTAAATATGGAAAATTGAGTAATCTAGCATAATTTTCCCCATTTATTTATTTCAGCAGTGTCAATTTGTCTAAAAAGTTATGCTTTAGGTTATCTTATACTGGAAACAGTTCAGTTTTCCTTCTCTTTCAGGAGACAGTGCCCTGATCTGTTCAATAATCCCTCAGGTTATTGTTCACTCTGTAAAATACAATGAGATGGACCAAAGAAGTCCAAATCAATAATCCAAGGGCAGGAGGAAGATAAGGAAATATTCCTAACTGATGCAGGATCAGCTCCATTAAGTGAAGAAAAAAAAAGCCCTGGGAAGGAAACACTAATGCACAAAAGAAGTCTATAGGAGGTTATTTGCAGTCAGAAAGATAATGTTTTATATTTAGGCACCCTAGAACTGTTCTTCTATTTAAAAATTTAGACAGTAAAGAAAATCTGGACAATTTTTGCTTTACTACTGTCATCAATACCAACTCCTTGCTGTCGTGAGGTGAGGGGCATCTTGGCAATTTGTTCCAGGTGACACAAAATCTGAGTGGAGGCTGTGGGGGTGTGAGTGCTGCAAGGACCTGCAGGTGATAAAGACATCCCTGGACCCGAGCAGGGAGCAGGGACTGATGGCAGTCAGGGGGAATGATGGCAGTCAGGGAACTGAGCTCACAGAGAGTGACATGAAATGTTAAATTTGCAAAGCCTCCTCTGTAAAAACACTGATTCTTCTGGATGAACCCATGTTGTCTCATTTTATTTTCTAACTTGGCCTGGAGCTGATAGATTTTTTTGTGCTAAAGAGTGTAAGAAGTTTTGTGTTACAGAGAAGTCTGCCAAAAATCACAGAGCTTCAAGTTTTTGAAGAAGTTAGCAGTAGCAGGTGAATACATTCCCATCATATGAAGCTGAGACTACTTGTGAGTCTCTAGTCATAGAAGAATCACCAGCTAAGCAGGAAAATCAGATTATTCTAACTGGGAACACTTTAGAGGAGCACTTTGATTTCACAAGAAGGGCTAATGGAAGGTATTGGTATTTATGGTAGAGAGAACTGTACAGAGCAATTTAAATAGATTTTTTCCACAGGATCACACAGAATCACAGGCTGGATGAACTAGGCTGGAAAGGACCTCTAAGATCATCTAGTCCAACCTACGACCTAAATTTGTCATTGTAGAAAATGCGTAGCATCTCTTTTTATGGAAGGACTACTCTCATTTCAAACGCAAGGGTCTTTCAAGGCTTTCAATAGCAAAACCTTGACTTCACATCCCCTCACTGAACTGCAATTTCATTTTTCCCCGGGCGCTGCGACGCTGAAGTGTAGCCACTTGCCGGCCTCTTTCCGCGCTGGGCTCTCGGTGACAGTGTGTATTTGGGGCGGCTTTCCCTGCTCCTCCCCAGCTGCGCTTTGGTGCGGCCGGCGCAGCTCCATGGCAGGGACACCGCGGCTGCCCCGTCCTGCCCTCAGCAGCCCCCAGCGCATCCCGTCCTGGCAGGGAGGGGAGGGATGGGAGTGCCCTGCTGCAGCTCGGGGAGGCACAGCTGCTTCTGTCACGCCGTGCCCAGCCAGCAGCTGCCTCCTCCTTTAAATCATGCTAACCCCTCCTACACCAGAGGGATTCGGTTGTTGTTTTTTTTTTTTTTTTTTCCAAGGGGATGTGCACTCAGTGTTTCTGCAGCTTTTCTTCCCGGAATTAGTGGCTGGAAATTCAGGCAGCAGCTTGGTGACAGCTGTGCACCTCCCTCCTTTGGCTGCCCTGACTTCCCCAGTACTCAGCTCTCTTAGAGCACAAACTTTCTAGGGGATCTTTAACCTCAGTTCTCAAAAATCTTCTCAGTGTTATAACAACACTAAATTTTCCAGAAAGCTGGGAAAATGTCTAGAAAATAAATTCATTAACTTCATGACTTCCCTGGCAGATTGCAGACCCCCAGCCAAGCTGAGTTCTTAAACCCCATGCTCAGGAGAGCACAGCCGAGATGAAAAGACTGTAAATACCCTCGTGTTCCTGCCAGGAGCAGAGTAGCCAGGGGTGACCAGTGGAGCAGCATTTAAACATGCCTGGACTGGGAGGAGGCTGGGGGCGAGCTCAGAAATGTCACTGATGTGAGGAAATACAGTGCAGATGGCAATTCCTGCACTTCCAGGGACAGTTACTCAGCAGCCCTGCAAATATTTGTTCTGGTTGGGAATGATGCTGAATGACTGCCCATGTTTGCTGTGCTAGTCCCTTCCCTTCATCCCCCAGGGTATCCTTTCAGCTTCATCAGAGTCTCCTCAGCCTGCCTAGCAGCACAATTAAAATCCAGATTGATATTTGCCTCTCTCATGCCTGGCTGGGGGTATCCCCTTTGTGCTGCTCAGCACGTTTCCCTGGATTTGCCTGGGAATCTGAACCTCAGCTATTCAGAACTGCAACCCCCCAAAAAAACCTAAGGAAAACTGCAGCCCCATCCTAAGGAAAGCAATGTCCTCAAACCAGAAAAAAAAAGCTATAAAAGTATGTCCTGCACTCCTGTCCAAGTAAAACTTGGATTAAATGGATCTGATTTTACAGATTTGTGTCCTGAGATAATCCCAAACTGGAAATTCGAAGACAGATTGAGGGTGTGGGGGGAAGAAGGAGGATAAACTGGTCCGTGGATCTGCTTTAGTCCTTTATTATAGAAAAGAGATATCCAGGGATAACCAGTTCCACCTCCCCTCTGGCAGGGGATCTTTAAGACCACCTAAAGATTAACTTTGAGGTCCCTTCCAACCCAAACCACTCTAATTCTATGATATTTTCACAATTCCAGATGTGGGGCCTATCTTTGTGCCTAAGTCGAGCAACCTGAAAGTTGTAAAATGCATCAAGAGACTGGCTTTAGTTCAGAGACCATTCCTTATCTTTGAAAAAAAAAAGAAAAAAGAATTTTTATAATTTTTATAGCTTTTCATAGTACCCATCTGAAAAGTTGGCAAATTCTGATAAAAATGAATAGGTTATGTGTGGTCTTAAGGGATCACAAAGTTACAGCTCAACTTCAGAGACTGAAAAAACAAAGCATGGACTGAAGCTTGACCATTGTTGCAGGTGTCTGTGTCCCAGGATCTACCTGTGTTCTGCTCACCATTCCACACTGGAATGTGCTTTTTAAAACAGATATGGTTGGTCAATAAATGCCAAACGTGAGCTTTGAGCACAAGGCTTCCTTAGGAAGTTACTTCTGTGGAACAAACGACTTCAGCCTTCACAGCATCCACCTGAAAAATTAAACCACCTGAAAAATGAGATGTGGAGGCTGTGATTGACTGTGGGTTGCGGTCCCTACTTGTTTGAGGAGAAAAATATTCTCTGAAGGCTGCCTGAGCCTGGAGTGCTAATTGCCATCACAGCACCCATCATCCCTTTCGAGAACAGAGGTGCCGAGTGTTGGGAGCCAGATTTCAGTGGAAAGACCCCAAACCTTTCAAAAAATCCCCAGAATAAGAAATCAGCCACTGTGCTTTGTTTCATGAAGAGCCTCTGCTCACAGCAGAACATTGCAGGGAGGGTTTGTGGTGTCCCATTATTCAAAACACTGAAAACTCTGCAGGTTCTCCCTGCACATCTGCTCTGCTTTTACGCTCTGTACTTGACCCCACCACACGTCCTTGGCGTGAGTTCACACGACATAAAAGTGTCGGGGGCTGCCCAGGGTGAGGTCAGCCAAGTTTAAAGCACAGCTTTGTCAGCTTTAAGCCAAGCTCTGCGTGCAGTATTTTCGCTCTCCAGGAGCTGGTAGGTCTAAGGGGCACTGCTTGGCACAAAATTACACGAGGCAGAAGTCAGAGCAATCGGAGCAAAGCCAGCGCTTGTGAAAACTGCAGAAGAGAGGGCTCTGCTACCCATTTCTGTGCCAGCAAACAGGCAAGGGTGGCATTTCCAACAGGACAGGTGGGAGTACCCGTGTGTTTTGTGGGGCATCACTCTGCTGTCATCCATGAGCCCCCTGTCACTCTCTGAATGACAATAAATCAAATTTCAAAGAGCCACTTTTAAGATACAAAAAAGAAATAAACACTTCACTTTGGTTTCATGTTGAAGAGGCAGCTTCCTTTGTCACAAAATATTTTTTCCTCAGATTTCTATTTCAACCAAACAAAAATAAAGGAATGCTACAAGCAAAAGTTAGGAGAGAAGCTGGCCCTTAGTCTGAAAGGTTTGTGTTTCCATTAATGAATGCACATGACTCTGCTTGATTTCCAATGTTGTCCACATTCTCTAGGGACAATTCCTTCAGTGGAGAAAAAAGAATAAGAAAACCAAGACTAAGAATGTTCTTAGTTTATTTTGTCAGTAAAACTGTGTTTGTGCTTCTGGAGCCCTGGCTGGGATGTGACAGGTTTTTCAGAAGTCTTCCAGCTGTGAAATATTCCCACTGCTGGCAGGATATTCCTGGGTAAATGCACTGACTTTGAACAAAAGACCTTTCAGTGTAGCCAGGGGTTGGGATCTCCCAGACAAACTGATTAATCTCTCTACAGCAGAATTACACACCAGGTTTTTTCCTGTGCTGTCCATCTTCCACTTGCTATTTTCCTCCCTCTCCCCTCATTCTCTGCCTGCTTTGCTCTCTTTGCTTTGGGGATTTTTGTTCCTCATGATTTACAGTTTCCAAAGGATGCTTCAAATGCATTTAAAAATAGGAAAGTTGAAAATTAAATAAGTATAAAGCTTTTTAGGTAAATGCTATGCAGGATATGAATGATCTAAGCTTTGATTCCACATCAAAACCCCATCATTAAGGATCTAAGATCCTGAAAGTTTAGACCTCTACTGTCTATAAATTTGAGGAACTGTCAATCCTAAGGCCTGGCACTTGTTTTCAAGTATTAAAAATCATTTATGCTAAAATTGCAGTTCTCCAGCCTTACCAGTCAAGGCCCTGCTTCTGCAAGCAGCAATGTCTTGCATCAAACGAGGATTTTCTCCTAGTCAGGGTGCACCTTGCTTATAATCCAAACTACCTCTATATCAAATGCTGTTGTTTTCAGAACAGAAAATTGTTAATGCTGGAAATTATTCCTTCCCCTTCCAAGCAGAGGAAGGTTCCCATGGACCAGCTAAATTAATGGATCTCTGTTTCCTGAGCAAACGTGACTCACGGGGCAGAAACCCCCGGGAAGTGATTGATGCTTCGCTGCCTCATGTCCTCAAGCCAAACCTTTAATTCTATTAATCCACATTTACCTGTCATTCTAGCCAGGAAACCAAGAGCAAATAACCCCTGAACAAAACAGCGGCTCCATGGGCAGAGCCCGGAGCCCTCCGGTGTGTCCGGTCAGTGCCTGGGAGGCAGAGCTGAATTCTCCCCTTCTCTAAGGAAAGAAAAGGCCGTGGAGAGCAGAGGGGGGAGAAGGAGCAGTTCTGCTCGTTACCATGAAAAAGGAGCTGTCAAAGTATCACCTTCTTTCATCCTTCCTCCCTCGCCAGCCTTTTTCTGACCCGGGGAACGAGAGCTCGAATCAAAGCATGCGGGAGCGATGGAGCCACACTGAACAAGCGCAGGGCGTGGGGAGGGACAGGGGCCAGGCTCAGCTCAGCTCAGCTCAGCTCTGCTCTGCTCTGCTCTGCCCTGCCTTCCCTCAGCCCGTGGGGCAGAGGTTGGTGTCTGCACAGCCACGGTGGGCAGAGGAAGCCGCCCTTTCCCAGCCCTAATCCCGCCGGGAAGGCTCCCGGGCGGAGCAGGGCAGCAGCCGGGGGTGGATGTCGCCTGCGCTCCATGTCGCGGGCACCTGAATCTGCTCAGGCAGCCGCGGAAAGGCTCAAAGCAAAGCCTAAACGCTGCTGCCAGAGTGGCTGATTTTAACTGAGGTCTGTGCCGGGGGCAGAGCGTTGTAACAGCTCACCATGGGCAGGATGAAGGAGAGCTGGGAGAGCTGCTCAAGTGCAGGAGGAGAACCAGGCACTGCAGGTTTATGGACCATCCATCAGCTCAACATGCAGAGACCCAAGTTCACTTTCAGAGCTTCATTATTTTTGGTGAAGTTAAACAAACCAACACTTTTGAGTTTTGGTTTGCATTTTAACCAAGCTTTCCAGTGTTCAAAAGTCCTCCCAGGACCCTGGGAACACGCGCTGCCTTGCCGAGCTTTACAAAAATGCATTATTTTTTTTCCATTACTTTATAAGTGAAATTGTAAACCCATGATCTGGCTCAGAATATAATATATAAAGTGTCAGGTCAGAGGTGAGTGCTATAAAACAGGTGTAAAAATGCTTTTGTGGCTTAGACTGTGTATCCTTAAATTTAAAGGGCTTCCCCTCCCTCCTCGATTAAACAAATTCATACTGCACCCACTGGTAATGTACTCAGTGGATGAAATGCTTTGTAAATGCATTCTAGATTTTATATTTTTAAAGATTAATTTGGGCTTAAAAAGCTGCTCCCTGTCTGATGTTAAACCCCAGGATATATCAGATTGTTTCTCTCTCATTAAACACTGCAGGAGAGACCATCATTCAGAGGTGAGTCTGAACTAATCTCTGCAACTAAAAGCAGGGAAGTTCCAGCTCAGTAATTTGATTCATGTCTCCACTAAAAGTGCATTTGAATCACAAAGTTTGGATTCAGATCAGAATACCCACCGAGGGGGAGCTGGATACATAACTTTGGCTTTGTCCTGATTGCAGCCATGACTGGTAGTCTGGAAACATGTTTTGTTTGGGCTGTATTTAAGCTGGAGAAATCTGCTTTATGTCACATGGTAAGGAAAGCTGCAGCATTGTGATTAGCATTTGATTTTTATGTGAAATAATACTGGAAGTAAAGATTTTTTTCATTCTCAGTTAGTCAAGGTGTGAAAAACCAGGATCAGCTGTGAAGAACTGCAGAATGATCTTGGGTCACTGAGTGATGGGATGGTGGCAGGTACCACATAAATGAAATCAGATTCATTTGGGGGGCTAAAAACCAAAACCAACCCCAAAGGACACTTTCAGCTTCAGTGAAACAGATGCAGTCATGAAGTCAGGGTTTATTACAACTGCTGTAATATCTTTGAGCTTTGTAACTCTAGGAATGTATCTGTTCAGTTATTAAGGGAGGAAAGCAAATAAAATATTAAAATATATTACAAAGGGAACAGACAACAATACAAAGAAAATAATTATGCAGATCCACAGAACACCTCTGTCAGAACAAGGAAATTCATGGTCCTTTCACCTAAACCCATTAAACTGGATGAGGCCTAGAAAAGGCAGCAAGTGTGAGAAAAAAGGCATGGAAATTATTTTAGCAGATGTGGAAGATGAGATAGCTGAGGGGAGCTGTGAAATGGGTCTGTAAAATTTTAATCCAGAAGATGAACAGGGGAGAATTGTTCAGGCTCTGAGCACAGGAGCTGTGATCAGCACATGAGAGCACAAGGCAGCTTCAAAGCGGTCAGAAAACAAAGGGATTCTCACCCAGTGGGTCCCACAAGCTTGGAGCATCCTCCTGCATGGTGCTGAACTTGAGGACAGGTTACACAGATTAAAGAAGTGACTAAAATAGCAATTAAAAAAAAAAAACACTTAGCAGGGGTTAAATAGAAGGATGGCATCTCCACCTGAATCACCATGGAAATCACTGAAACACTGCAGAGAAAGGCCAAGGGGGGACCAAGGATCCATGAAGAGCAGGGGAAATGTGTCTATAGGTCTTGACTTTGACCCTTTAATACACATAAAATAACAAAATTAAGAGTTTGAGTCCCTGACACTACCTCAGCTTCATCTGCAGGAATCCAAGTCACAGCTCTGAGAACCAAGCTGTAGTCTCAGAGGACCCATGCTCTAAGCCGAGCCCTCACACTTCAGCCCACAGCTTTGGCTGTTGTCCCCTCACATCAATTTCCCCTTCTGAAAAGTGATTTTAATGAAGAAGGCAAATTTGGAGAAATCTCTCAGCTTTAGTCCAAACTTCCCCAGTAGCAGCCTCTCCCAGGATTTCTTGCACGCCTCTCACAAGCTTCTCCCTGTGGGACATAATGAGTGGGATACAGGATTAGGTGGCTGAAGAGTCCAGCCCAAATCTGCTGTGACAAAACCCTGCCCAAGTCCCTGCCTTTAGGTCAGGCTTTCCCTTTCTGGCCGTGTCCTGGAGGATGCCTATTGTCCAGCCTGCAATCACTGATTTAATTCCCATTCAGAGCCCAGCAGCTCCCTGCTGGGCTGGAAACCAGCACGGGCTATTCAATGGAGATGTCAGCCTTTGTGAGAGAGACAGCCACACCAATATTGCAGGGAGCCTTTTCATCCCTTCGTGCCCATGGCAAAATTTAATCTGAAAAGCTAGGCTGAGTGTTTCTGACATGCTGGCACAGCAAATATTTCCCCATATAATTGAAAAAGATCATTTGTAAGTGTTAGCCCAGAGGTTCTCCACACGGGCTGAGATGTGGGGGCAAACAGAGCATTTGCAGAATGCTGTGTGTTTCTCAGAAATAGAATATGTGCTTTGATGTTTCCATTCATTTGGCCCTTGTGCTGTTTGCAGCACAGACATGCACTGGGATTTCTCTGGTTTGCTCACTTCACCCCAGGCTGCTTGGGGGGGGTGTGTGTGTATATCCAATGTTAAAGATTCTCTCCAATAACCTGTGTGACAACACTCAAATCCCAGTGCCTCACTTCTTCCCTGCACATAAAGGCAGGTCTAACTTGGTTTCTCACACCCTGTTGGGACTCTCAGGGAGAGAAAATGGTGTTCTACAACCCTGGAAAAAGGGATTTTTCTCATTTCTTGTCCAGGTGGTCCTGAGATAGAAATACAACATTTTATCTCGTTGGAAAAAGGAATGAAGTATTCATGTGGTCCTCTCTTCCTTTAAAACCCTCTGAGGATTTGAGAATAACCTGGCTCCACAAATGGAGAAGAAGCAGCCAGGAGAGCTGTGGTGTAGAACACAAAGCTGAAGCAGATGACACAAAAGGTGTCATTAATTGCAGGGCACACTCTGCATTATTCCCTTCAACAGGAGCAAAGCCCTGTTCCAAACTCGCCCCCGGCACTGCCTGGGAACACAAGGAGCTGCATTTCCAGCAGTGCCACTGCCCCCACAGCAGTGGCTTTATTGACACATATTCTACAAGCACTCAGATTGTACCATCAGAGGTATTTCAACCATTGCAACAACTCATGTCACCAGAAAAACAACTGTGCTGGTTTACCTGACAAAATGAGGAAGTAACTTGGTGTAATAGATTTTATTACTTTGTGTGTCCAACCCTGGCCAGGGATTCTGGAATATTGTGAACCTGACATTCAAGTTTGTTATTTCAGAAATCTATTTTTATAGAGGTTACACTGTCTTTGCCAGAACCAAAGATATAAAACACAGGCTGTATCCTGAATATTTTAGTCCCAGTGAAATGTCTATATGATAAAGGAGCATGATGAAATTATCTGGTTAGATTATTCAGAAAAATCTCATTTAAAATCTCTTCACGTCAATGCCTGTCTTGGGGAAGGCTGTGTGCTATGAATTCTAGAGAACTCTATCATGAATATCAAATACAGACAATTTAAAAAGCAAACACTGATTTGGAAGAGTTGCACTTGGACTAGTTGATGGCTGTCAGTCCCTGCCCACTGAACTGTTCTATTCTACAAGGAGAATTTATCAGGTTTTTAAATACAGTGCTGTAGTTTTCCTCTTCAGGAAATCCAATTCTTAAAAATAAACCACATTTTGTCAGATTTCAGAGTTGCAGGTCTAATCCCCACCAGGGGACAGGAGAAATTTTCCTTTATGAGCTGTTTTGAGCTTTTAACTTAAGGAACTTTTTTCCATTGTTACTGATGCTGGCAAATAAGTACAAATAAGTACAAATACAGAACAGCCCACATTGCTCTACTAAAAATTATGTGTGGTTTTGGTAGGTTTTACATATGATGCTAAAATCAATCCTTGGAGCACTTTCCAAGAGGTCACAGAGCCACAGGGAATGAAAAATAATCTGATTAAAGCAGCCTAAATGTGGATTCCAGAGTGATTGCTCAGGAAATCAGTTGAGATGGGTCTGAGGGCAGGCTGAGGTCTGTGCTGGCAGGTTGGATTTGGGGTTTATACATCTCGCAGAAGAAAAGTCAAATGATGCTACTCTGCTTGCAGCAGCTTTTACAGGGTTTAGAGAATCTCTTGGGGAACATCAGGGAGAGTTTGGAGAGGTGCCAGTGACCCTCAGATCCTGCAGCCCTTGGGCAGAAGAACAAGGAGGTCTCACATCTCCATCGGCCAGAGGCAGTACAGTCACTGTAATTATTATTTAAAACTAAACAGGCAAACCCGAAAAACTCTGAAGAGTTGCAGGCACTGAGTCTTTGGAAGGCTTGCAATGATCACACAGTAAATACCTTTCAAGCTGCCATCTCGTGGATGTTGAGATTTTCCCACATTTTCTTCTGCAATAATGGAGTGATGTGAGAAGTCAACGAGAGCAGCACCAGCACTGTGGGCTCTCCTCATTGGTTTTGGAAACAAATACAGCTCTTGCAGAAGGAGCAGCCCCCAGAACTCCAGATGTGATGGCTCTGCAGGGAACACTCCTGCAATCGTCTCTGTCTGGAGCTATGGGTTAGTCCCAGCCAGCACACAGGAGAGAAGCAGCTCTTGTTTAATTGCATCAGGAAATTTAGGATATTCAACTGAATAGCAGCAGACTGTCGGTGTAATTTGCACATGGCCAGAAAAAAGCATTTCCTAGAACCTTGCTCAGTCTCAGGAGGGAAAATACAGCCCCTGAAGCATCTCCAGAGAACCCCATCTCCTGGGCCTGACTGAAGGGCTGCACACAAGAAACTCCTTTGCAATATAGGCAGGCCTGGAAGCTCTGCTGCAGGCTCAGGTTTTGCTAAGCCCTCTCCCAAACCTCAGGAATACACCCTGGAGTCACCTTTGATCCCATGTGGCCTTTCAGGGAACTAAGTAAACAGAGGTTTTAAGGGGTACTGGGAGCTAGGACATCGTGTCTCTCCTATCCTGCTATGGGCCCAAGAGCCTGAATTCCCAATATTCTGATAAATGTGTTTGAATGGCAGTTCCTGGGGCAGTGCCAGCACTGTCACCACGAGGTGCTCTCTGTCCTCTCTGGTACTCACACCTGGAGGCTGCACTAGTAGGCACTGGGGCATGATGTGGTGAAAAGTCATCTGAAACAGGTCAGCATGTGGGATGTCCTTTCTTTCTGTTCCTAATGATGTGTTTGGGTTTTGACTGGAGATCTGGGAATGATCTCTGGCATTTTAAACAAATACTTCTGCTAGAAAATCACATTTATGCACCAGCTGGGGTGTTTTTTACTGGCTTTGACCCTTCATCAGATCTGGGGCCTGTCACTTCTCCAACCAGCATTACTAGTGACCCTCCCATCTGAACCTTAGGTCCTTTCTGTTCCCAGTGGGATGAGAGCCCTGCAAACAAGCAGCATTTATCCTGACTCTCCCAGCTGTGGGCAGGATCAGTGCAGCTCAGTGAGCCTTTGCTAATGCAAAGCAGACTGGTGTGTGCTCAGGGGATGCTGTCATTAATCCTTGGAAAACATAAACCTGCAGCTGCCTCCCTTTGCTGCCAGCAGCTTTGCTTAATGACCCTCCAGATATATGGTGTTTAAAGTTCTCCTGCCCTGTGTGAGGAATTTCCAGCCCAAAAGGCAGGCAGGGCATGGAAAATGCAACCTTTAGCTGATCACTGCAGGGCGTGGAAATGCTCTCCCAGGGCACTGCTGGGGCCTCTCTCAGGTACTGAACCCCATCCCAGGGTAGCAAACATTCCTGCAGTGGAAGGTTGCACCCATTACACCCAGCAGCATTTGAAAGAACCATAAATGATACTTTGGAGGGAGAAGGGGACTCTGATGATAAATCTCAGGCTAAACACTGCAACAATATTGCACTTTCCACAGACTATATTGATTTTCCCCCCCCCATTTAGTTGTTTAGTGTATCTACAGAAAACAAACCCAATAAATATCTGCATTCTCTGCAAAGCCCTGCTGCTGTTTTTTCAGTCTCTCTCAGATGAAACAGCCCCTTGACAAACACCAGTGCTTCCAACAGCTGTAGCTCGAGCAACAAACCAAACCCATCCGAATTTCTTGTGTGGCTGAGCTGAAAGGAGCCCAGAACTCTGCAGCACATCACTCCTGCCTGTGCTCTGACCTCAAAGGTACTCTCTCAGATCTCCAAAGCCTTCTGATAGAAACTTCAAAAAGCACAATATGAAATGTTCCCATGAAATTCTGGGGTGTTGCTGGCGTGGCTTTAAAAACCAAACCAGCAGCATTGCCAGCTGAGCAGGGTGGATAAAAGAGGTTCTGTTTCAGATGCTTTTGCATTGTGAACTTTTATTTCATATATCTCTCGAAACAGTGTGTCTAATTACTAAAGCCTGGCAGTGGAACTCAGAAACATCCTCTGCTTGCATTTTTTTTGCCATTTTCTGTACCAGAAATGAGCACAGAATATATTATCCCTAAGTTCTCAAATGCAAACAACATCCTGTGGAGGCCAAATCCATCCTCTTCTTGCTGATGTTTGGAAATGAAGAAAGTGACAGTAAAAGTAAGGTCAAATCTCTGTTGAAGGATTTACAAATTGAAGAGTTTCTCCCCCCAAAATTGCCATTCCACATGCTCTTAAACTCATTTTTGATGAGCCTGTGTCACCTGCCTAGCACTCCACAGCCTAAGCAGCTCCCCAGTGCAGCCAGATATGAACTGGAACATTTTCCTAGTGTCACTGAACTTGCTTTTAAGGTGGAGACTTAGAAAGTCCCCCTCCCTTTCCAGTGCTCACAGGAAAATCTAGAACAATTCCATAATATCTGGAACTTTGTAGGAGTTTGAAGATGGATCTGAAAGGATCGGTGCAAAACCTCTAGAAGGTTTTAATCAACAAATATTTCTCTGTGTTAGATTTTGCAGAATTTTATCCTGACCTGTCTTCCCTTCTAGTGCATAAATCTCAGCATTTGAAACTGACTTACACAGAATGTCAAAAAGCCAAGGGAAAAGATGAACTCTTATACTGGGGGCAAGAGGAATGGGATCAGCATTAGAAAGTTTGGGATCCCATCCAGGACTGAGACAGATGGGAGGTTTTCCCAAAGGGCTGCCCAGGGCAGAAAAGTGAAAATAGTAAACACTATGTAAAAAACTGGCTGCAGAAGTTTCAGTGCTGGTCACCTCCTGTCAACTACAATGAAAAGCTAAATGTATTCTACAAACATTTACCTGAGGTTTTTAGTTCTGCTGCAGCTCTGTGATATTAAATTTAATCACTGCTCTTACATAAGATAACACAACTGGTATCACCTGCTGCTTCAAACAAACACATTTATTTTAAGTCTTCCTCCTAGTGCTGGTCACAGAAAGCTCCTGAGAATGCTTCCTGTTTTTCACACAGATTTCCCTCTTTTCCTGTGGAAATCTATTGAGGAAGCTGTCTGAAAACAGGAGGAAGTATCTGTTTCTAAATACCTGTGAGGATGTCCAAAGGAAGGGTCTTTGCCCCCTGGGGGACTCCTGGGAAGGGCAGGGGCTGCTCCTGGTGGAGTGACTCAAAAAATGAGGGGGAAAAATGCAATTAAGCACTGGCTTAAAAAATAAAAAAAAAGAAAAAAGAGAGAGAGAAGCAAAGAGCCAAAGCCTTTTGTTAAAATAATATTGACTAGGAAAACAGGAATCCTGTTTACTCAACTTCCCCATGAGGAATTTTCCTTGTAACTGAGTCCATCTTCTCTCCTTCACCTCATTTAGTAGCTCTGCACTGCAGCCTGGGATGGCCACACAACCCCAGCCAGTGTTCAGTGGGTAAAACAGTAGCACTGAGCCCTGTAGGATTAAAGATTTTACCTACAGAATGTTCCTTTTCACTCACCTAATGTTAGTACATTCTGTCATGCCTTAAATATACAGCTGCCAAAACAGAATCACTCTCAGAATTGGTTGCTGCATCACTTCATTACCTTTAAGGTCACTCTGATGGGCTTTGGACATGAAGTTTCTACACTGTGGAGGTAGAAAATCCAAAAGAAAAGTAGAAAGCTCATTTAACACATTTTGATGTAATTTAGTGTCTGTTTCTGGCAGAAGCTGGAGGGTATTTCCTCCCCAGCTTCTGCAGTTGTGCTGCATGGCTGAGCCTTTCAAAGGGAAGCTGAGCCTCAGGCACTGTCAAAGGGTGGAAGGTGCTTTTATTTCAATTTTTCATCCCCCTGTTAAATAATCTATATGCAATTTCCAGGGCAGCACCTACATGATTCATCTTGCTTGTTCAGTAGCTGCAAAAATCAGGAGTCAGTGTGGGGTGGGGGGAGAAATGAGAATAATTTTAATAAAACTTACCTGCTCGTGTCCTGCAAAAAGTCCTGTTCCCACCTGGAGTTCTTTGCAAGGGCTCCTAGCAGGGTTTCATTTCCCTTGTGCTGAGGGACAGGGGTCACACTTCACCCTGGGTCACTGTAAAATCCCTGTCAGAGCATTATCCCCACTGCCCAGGCTCAGTGGATAAATGACACCACTGGGGGAGGTTTTACTTTTCTCACAGAGTTTGGGGTTTGGTCAGAGTCCCTTGTGCTGACACAGCACACACCATTATTATCTTGTCCTCTGCTGGTTATTGATTTATTTTATTGATGCTTTTATTATCCTTGTGCTAATTAGGTGATACTTTTCAGGTTTTTTAATTGTTTTTCTCCCAGCTAGTGCCTGTCCAACACACATATCCTGAGTTTGTTAGCTCCTTTACCTTCTGCCTCCTGCCAAATGCCCTTGTGCTCCACGACTTCTGCACTTTCTCATGGAGCCAGTTTCAAAAATACCTCTCTGTCCCTCCCAGGCCTTGTCCACTGAGGCACATCAAGCTTAGCTTAGCAAAACTTCAGCTTTCAGTGGTTTTCCCAAGCTTGTTGCCTGTGACAAACTTGGGTAAATGCTGATTAAAGTGAATTAACCCTATCACACTGCTTATAATTAATGTACTGCTTAGTACTAATTTCAAAAGTCAGAAAAGTGACATAATTTCCAACACAACAACATTTCAAAAAGGTGAGAAACCATCAAGATCTGAGCAATGTTTCATTAGTATTGGTCACACTGTGCAGCTAATGCCAATATGACCAGGATTGCTTTTGCAGTCTGTCTTTGCTGGCCTGCTCTGTGCCCCAGCTCTACTTCTTAAATGTATTTTAGTGTGTGCTTATTCCCACACTCAACCATTTACTTACTCCCACACTTAACCATTTTAGCTTAGAAATCCTGTATTTGGTCTCCTGGAAGTCCTCCCTAAACCTGGAGTTACACACATTCACATAGTCACCTCTATTTATGGCATTTGTTTTTTTCAGGGACAGAAATGGGTTATTCACACCCATTTTCCCCTCCACTAAAAATCTGTATTTATTTATGATGACTTTCTGCAGATGTTCAGTGGTGCTGCTCATGGCCACCCTGCAGAGTCCAGGGGATTCTGCCTGATAGAAGAGAGAGGAGAACTTCCAAGAGGAGCACTAAACTTTGCCTAAGCCCCATACAAATCATGATTTTATGCTATTAAATCATCATGGGAATGAATACAGTATAAACACATTACAGAAGCTGAAAAATTGCCAAGCAAAAGCTTGAGTAAAGCTGTAAATGAACTTGCATAACCCAAACCCTGAACTTGGATGAACTATTTGAAAAGGGTAATAGTGAAATCTTTGCTTAGCAAAACATTTAACATTTAACATTGTAACCTTATTTATGTAAGGATTGCAAGCAAGACAATGAGATAAACTCTAATTAAACTGGGCTTATGTCAACGAGATGCCTTAATTGGCTACAACTATGCACCTGCTGAAGTGTTCTGCTGCAGTAGGACAGAGTCCATGTAAATTTGAAATTAGATAAGTTTCAGTGAATTTGAATACAATGGCAAACCTGCTTGGGCTGAGGTTCATCAAAGGGAGGTGCTGCTGAGACAAGCAGAGGTCCAGCCATGGAGAACAGAGATGAGCCAGAGTGCTGAATTCTGGTAGAAATCAGTTCTTACTTATGGGGAGCAGCTACACAACACTCCTGGCAGTGGCTTTTTGACCTCCAAATAACATTTCTTATTCAACCATATCACCAACAAAAGACAAAACAGAAGGTGCTGTAACTGCTGCCAAGACACAGCTAGGATCCTCATAAATGCAGAATCACCAGGCAGCATCCCCTGGTCTCTAGGAACTGGCAAATAACTCATAAATATTTGCAAAGGAAAATAATTGACCCTGAGATTGGCTCCGTTGGTCAGAGCACGGTGTTGATGACGCCAAGGCTCTGGGTTTGATTCAACTGTGGGCCATTCACTTAAGGTTGATCCTTGTGAGTCTCTTCCAGCTGAGAATATTCTGAGTTCTAGGAATCAGTTCAGGAATTACTTCCCAGTCACCTACCAGAACAATATTTCGAGAAGGAAAAGGACAGGAAACTTAAAACTTTCAAAAAGCATCAAACCACAGGCAGGGAGCTCAGAGAGCAGGCACACGCAGAATTACTGCGTGTGTGGTGGAGAGCAGCACTTTCTGAAGCTCGGGGGATGTTTTTACAGGCCAGCGAACAGGGCGGGCTGAGGTAATTGTCGCATTCTGACCCAGATCTGGGGTGGAAGCCGCGTTCCCAGCGGCGGTGCCGGCTCCGACACCTCAGCCCAGCTCTCCCGGTGCCTCCCGTTCGGCGACATCCCCGGCACGGCTCTGCCGGGGAGCCTGCGGGCAGCGCACAGCCTTTACAGGGCTCCTGAGCAGTACCCAGCCTGGATGCGAAACGCGTGCTGCAGCCCCGGGCCCGTTCCTGCCGGCATTTCCCGAGCGCTGAGGAAGACGCGGTCCGAAATGACTCCCAGCCCGCTGAAGGCACGATGTTTGCTGTCAGATCAGCCACCTTTCCCTTCCGTCCCTCCAAATTCCCGAGCCTCTAAACCTGCGAGGCGCTGAAATAAACCCTGCAGGGCTCTCGGAGTTTGTGCCTCCCCACTCGGGGACAGCTGCAGTGCTGGGGACATCGAGCAGAGCTTTGGCACGTTCGGAAGCTTTCGGAGTGGAATTCAGTGGCATCCTGGCCCAGCTGCTGAGTGCTCTGCTAGGAAGAACGCTTCTGGAAGAGTCGAAAAGGCTCCTCTCTGATTTTTGCTGACATGCTCTGCAGGAGCTCTGTCTATGTCAGCAGCCCCGTTAGAGCTGTCGGTGCTCAGAATGCCACAGTATTGTTGCTATTAATTTTTGATTGTAGGCTTTTCAAGCATCTCTCTGTAACATCCAAGTCGGGACACCAGGAGAGACAGAACTCTAAAAATCTGTAGTTTGGACAAGCTGAATGTATCGCGGCAATTCTGGTGGGGGTGTGGCTGTGTTTGCTTTTACACGCCTCTGCTGCTGTTCCTCATGGACTGGGCTCAAAGCACACCTCCAGAAATGTCCAGAGAGGGGTTTTTCACCGATGGCACTGCCCCCCAGACGGGAGGTCGCAGAATACCAGGTTCAAAGGGAATTAAGGAGAACCTGGCTCCACCTTTCTTGGCACAAGCACAGTCTCGAGTGAGAATTTATTCCACATCAGGATCACCAGGTCTGCCAAGGGGTATTTGCTCTCTGAGCTGAGAGGATTGGCAGGGATGTGCTGTTATTTATCCAGCAGTCAGTCAAGGGGTCAGGGCAACCCTGAAAAAAGCCCCTCTGGTCCCTCAGCAGTCCCTGAGAGTTGTCTTAACACAGGGACTGCTGTGCTGCTCAGTATTTTTGGGGGCCTGGCACCAGTCCCAAGTCCACATGCAGAGTCTGAGGGGCTTTTGGAGTAATCCTGACCCCGCCAGCTTCACACAAACTTCACTTACACTAAATTAATGGTTCCACTACAGAAGGAAGGGAAGCTCAAGAGCTGAGCTGTGGAACAGATGAGAAGGAGAAATGGCTCATGACTTCCAGTTCCAGAGCTAGGAGGAAAACTGAAATTTTTCATTCAAGCTTCAGAGAAACTCTGGGCAAGCTTTAGCAAAGATCTTTTGTGCTAATAGCTCCGTCAAGAGCAAGTAAAACTCGAATTATTTAGGTGTGATGCATGCATCCCTCGAGTGCAAATATAAACTTCTAGCAGGGTGTGGAAAAGGAGCTCTTTATTCCAGTGAAGAAGCACATCTGGAAAACATTTCCTTCCTTTCTGTCACAAAAGAATTCATTAGGGGGCAGGAATAGGAGGGTGAGGTAATTCCAGAGCTTTGTGTGTTTCTCCTGGACAGTGCAGTGTCTGTCACTGACAAAATACCCCACAGAGCAAAGAGCAGCCTGGTCCATCAAGGACACCCTCAGGCACTACTGTCATACAGCATCCACCTTGCCAGGTGCAGGATTTGTAAAAGCACAATAAATCCTCCCTCTGTTTGGCCCAGTTATCAAATGTTATCTTCCAGGGAGCAGCCTAAATGACCAATAGCTTTTTAAGAATGAGGAAACTCAAGTTCCAAGGCCAAAGAAGGTTAAGGAAATCAAACAGTGAGGCTTGGAGACTCTGAGCTGCTTTTCAGAGCTGAAAGGAATGTATTCTGTAAGTCCCAGAATGAAACCTGCCTGGGCAGTTTTATCCCAGCTTCCACATGCATTTATTTGCAAGAGATTTATGTATGCAGAGTGTGTGTCCCTGCATAGGAGCCCCTGTTATGTGCTTAGTTGGGCCTTGCCTCATGCATTTTTTATCCTAACTGCTATTTTTCTGAACTGCAAATGTGGCTTTAACTGATCTGTTGAAGAGGCATAATCAGGTTCTCAGTACATTCTTCACCAGACTAGAAAGAGTACATATTCAAAATATCCTGCCAGTTTTAGGTTCCCCCTCTGACTGATATAAATGTTCCCAGTGCCTGGTGTTCAGAGCAAGCCACACAGGTGATAACTTCCATGATCCCATGGATCACTGCAGCTCTCTAGCCTTATAGACCCAAATTCCATGAAAAAATAAAAACCAGGACCCAGTTCTTACCTGTACACATGCAAGAAGGTAGTTTTGCAGAGAAAGCCTAATTAAAGTAATTTTCCTTACACTATGGACAGTCACTGGCAGGAATAGGAGTACAGTGCTCCTCCTCACAGGAGCAGTGAGGAGCTTTGGCTTCTGCAGTAGGAAAAACCTCCCAGCAGAAATTCCCTTCTCTCTAAAGCTGTTGTCCACCCACAGAAATCATTTATTCCCTGTCTTGAACGAGGCAAAGGTCACCCAGGAAAAACAGACTAGGATTTTACAAATCACAGCTACATTGCCCTGCCTGTGCTCCAGGGGTGAGGACAACCTCTGGACATCTTGTGAGTTGAGAACCTTCCCAAAAAACCCCCAAACACATTTAAACACAAAAATTTGCACCAGCCAACACCATCCTGACATCTGTGTGTTCTAAAGCTCCTTGTGTTACTCTTTCGTATGTGGAACCTGAAATACCAGCTTCAGAAACATCTGGATTGCAGGAGATTTAACTGAAATGGTGTGGGCAGATGTGCAGTGGGAGAACTTTGCATCTGAATCTGTGAGAATCAAAAGTGCCAGAAACACGTTTTCCTAATCTGATCTCCAATTTTAAGAAGCAGAGCAATAGGAGAACAGGTGACAAATTGAACAATAAAGAGCTAAGAGCAGCTAATTTCTGAAATACAGAAATTCCCAAATTCCCACAAACAGTCTGAGCTCCAGAAGTTGCTTTTTGGGGTGGGGCAGGGAGGAGAATAAAAAAGACACATTTCCATCCTGCCATTTCATAATGCACAAAGTCTCCAGAGTGCCTGAAGTCACCCCAGGAAGGACAGCAAGGCACAATCCTGCTCTGTGTGTGTGACAGCAGCATCCCAGGATTTGCCTGTATCCAATATGCAGGGACATGGAAGGGTTTGCAAGAAAACACATGGCCATCACTTGAGTGATTTTTTTCTAGAGGCTGGTGATTTTGGCAGGAAAATGAAAACCATCAGCCAGTAAGAGGAAACCTCCCAGAACTGCAACCATTATAGTTGAAGTTATAACTGTACTTCATAACTACCCAGATAAAGCCAATATATTTTGTGAACTTTATTACAGCCACTAAAAATTCATGCTTTTAAACATTTATCTTTAATGCCTGAGAGATCGAGCTGTTTAAAAGCTGAGATTAAGCATTTGGATTGATCACAGAAAGTTCATTTGTTGGATTTCTGGTGGAGAGGACCCACAGAGACACTCAGCTCCAGTGTGAAAACACACTTAATCTCAACAGGAAAGGAAAAGCCATAAATAATTCTAAAATGTGCACACCTAAAGGCTCTAATTCTCGCAGGGAATAAGCCAAACTTGAAACCCTTCTGAGTTGCCTGGACTCTGACAGTTCAGGTAAAATAGCACAAAAATAAAAATCACGCCTCGTTTTGGTTAAAACCCACAAGCTCTACTCTTTGAAAATAAAGTGTAGCTCTGAGTATAACTCGGGGCAATGCACATACACACTTGTTTGATCTGCTCCAAGGAAGCCGCTGAAAGAGACCAGTCAAAGGCCTGTGAATGCAAAGTTAATAATTCCTAAGAGTTATTTTCTGATCAGTCAGGAATTATTTAAGCCCAAGATTGGCTCAGCACCAGGAGCAGGTGGGTTTTTCCTGCAGCTCGGTGTTTCCATAACAATACAGCAGAGCCAATTAAAAGCCAATTAGTCATGGACATTACTTTCAGGTCCAGTACTTTGCAAACTCTCCCCTCTTCAGTGTTGCTGCCCATTGTGCAGGGGACAAAGGCTCCGGGATGAATGGGAGCTGTTTCCCTGTCTCCATGGAAGCCTTGCCACGCTCACCCCACACAAACCTTCCCAGGCACCTCCAGCACCGCTTCCTCCTCTGATCTTTGCCCCAAACAAATGTGCTGTTTATTCACTCTGCTTCTCATTTGTGGAGACCCATTTGATGCTGTATGAATAGCAATGAGGAAAGAATTAAACCTGTGTTTGAGAATGAAGATTCCTGCTTCCAGCTCTTCCTCGAATCCCCTTCGCCCACAAGATTTTCAGGACACTTGAAAATACTCCATGTTTTATAGGTTAAAACCTTAACCAAAACTCCACTACTGCAATAAATGCTTGCTAAAATGTCAGCATCTCTGTATCATGTGATCTAACTCTGGAATCTGAAACCAAAACAACCTAAATTATACTGCAGCTCAAAACCAAGAGAGCAATCTGCTTGGACACCAGCTAAGAAACATCCTCTGCTTGCATTTTCTTTGCCATTTTCTGTATCAGAAATGAGCACAGCTAAGGTGTTCAGGAAGATGTAAAAGATTCCTATTGAGAAGCAGAAAATCAGCACGTGGCAGGGAAGTCAAACTCAGTATTCCTGGGGAAGGAATATCTCCCTGTAGCTGCCCAGAACCTCCACTCCGAACGCCCAGGCTTAACAGTGCATTTTATTTGTGCATAATCCAGAATTACTCTTTCCAGAACTGATGGCTGTGCAGGCTTTTGGGGACTGCTGTTTTCCCTTGACTGTACAGGAAACCCAGCTGTTGCTAAGTTAAACAAGGCCACGAATTGCACACGAAATAAGTCATCAGTTTTTCACTAAAGCAGTCAGCCCTGCTCGAGGGGGTAAAGTAAGTGCTGGCTTCTCAGCAAGGGTTTGCTCAGCTCCTTCCCTGCAGATGTTTTCCAACAGTCATCTCTGCTGTTCTTAAATTCGTGGCTTTGTTTACTCCTTGTATTTCAGGGGCTGCAAGGGAGCTGCCATTGGTGTGGAGCCGTGTTAAACAAAGGCTCTGCAATTCTGGTGTCCAGCGTGGCCTCAGCTGCTCTGTCCCTGCTGAAAAAAGTGAATCCAGCTGGATTCACAGAGGCAGGAAGCACAACATTTGTACAGCAATCTCACGTTGTACAGCTCCTGTCAGCAGGACCCATCTGCCAAGGGGCTTAACTCTCTTTTTTTTTGCTGTTTAATATCTTTAAAAAAGGAAATATTCGATATTCACCAGACCAAAACTAATATACGGAAGAATCTGGAGGGAACTTAATTTACTATAAAAGTCTTGAATGTCGTTTGTTTTCTTCTTCACGTGGATTCTTTGTGAATAACACAACAGCTCCTACTGGCATTAGGAGCTTACTATATTATTACTTTATAATATCTTACTATAAGAATGTAATTTCTTAAATTCTTTATAGTTCTGATTTCAGTAAGATTTTATGGGAAAAAAATTGCATTTTACATATATGGTGTGGAAAAAAAAGGACTGGTTTTTTGGTCTGCAGAAAGAGTTTCCAATAGGCTCAGTGGTTTGTATTGTCTTACACGCTTGGGTAGAACATTTCCAACTCAACCACACATAAATTTATTGTGAGTTTTTCCTCTAGCACGTGCTGCTCCATTTCTCTGGAGGCACTCCCCCAGTGCTGCCCACTTGTGTAATTATAAATTCCTCAGTCAGAACAATTATTGCCCTTTGTAATTAAAGTACTATTTTCACAATCTGTTTTGTTGGCATCTTTGAGGACTCCTGTTTCTCAGTTACATTATTTGATCTGTGTACCACTCCTTGAAAGGCATTCCTTTAAAACACATAAATGTGATATCCTCATTCAGCTCAGACAAAGAGCTCCAAAGGAGGCTGTCAGCAATGCTGACACCTGTTCTGAGATGCTTCTCACTGGAAGTCCCTGATTTCCAGGTGTGTCACCATTTCTGGATCAGCCTTTCGGGTTCTGACAATGCTCCATCCTGGAACTCACATGGATCAAACCCCTTGGCATTTCTGAACACCTGTGGCCAGAGAAGACCTTTCCATATATTTTCTAGACGTCTTTGACCTGACCTAAAAGTTACAGGTGCTGTCCCGCTCTTCTTATCAAAGGACAGCTGAAATCCACCTTGCTCTGGTCATCAAGGAAGCCACCTCAGGCCTCCCTCGGGGTTCAGCTCCATGGTCCCGTTCTTCAGCATCCCAACAAAACTGTGCCGGGCACGTCTTGGTTTCCCAAATTTCCCTCAAGCCAGCCTCACTGTGGCCTCTTCT
>VZRX01013614.1:0-26338 GCA_013398075.1 Notiomystis cincta | reverse complement strand
AATAAAATAAAATAAAATGTGTTTGGCTAGTACAATTTCAGAGTGCTGAGCAGTACATTTTCTGAGCATGAAACATATTGACAAAAATTCCCGGTCTTGCTAGATGGGATTATGATAGAGTGCTGTGGCTTCATCACTATTACTGCATGCCGGGGTTTTGCTTGTTGATTTGTTTAGGCTAACATTTGTAATGTTGGTAAAAGCAATTCTCTGCTTGTTTCTGATTCAGCTGTTCTCCTTTTGTGTGGTGGTCTAAAGAAAAGTAAAAGGACGCAGAGTGGGAATGTGGAGAGCTCCAGCTGTCGTGGATGGGACAGAGGGCAAAGCTTGAGAATGTCTCTGCTGTTGTGAAGTGTATGCACGTCCTGCAGTGCTTTGGGGGCACTTGCAGTGATACAGAGCTTTGGCTTTTGATTTTTTCCATGTGACAAAAGCAGACTCCTTTTCAGCTTGGCTCGCTCTTGCACCCACAGCAGTGATGCTTTGGTCATGGCTCGAGTGGTCTAGCACAGCAGCAGCAATGAGGTGACATGGGAAGGGATGATCCAGCCCTATGGCTAGAGCAGAGGGAGCTGCTAGATGTCTGCTAGGATGGAAGACATTTATGTCATCTTTCAGGAAGCTTCTCTACCTTGAACTGACTGGCAAAGGTTAGACTAAACTTTCTGTGCTGATTAATAAAGCCTCTGTAGATGGGGTCCAAGCCAAACCTGTAAACAGTCTCTATCTCTGAATTTCAGTTTGTTACAGCATTTACATTAACTTGTAGATAATGTGCTCATAAAGCATTAATCTAATACTCTGAATTATGAAGCCGTTGCAGTTGAATTAATGTCTTTTTACATCTGAGTCTTATTTACCCTTTATGTTCAACTTCCTTTCTAGAAACTTAGGTAGAAACTCCTTTCTACCTAAAATTTGCATATCTGCTTTTTAACAAATCTGGTAGAACTGTTAGATGGAAAGTATGAGGTAGATTAGTGAAGGTATTTCACAGGCTTGGGCATGTAAAATGAGCTACAGTATTTATCTTGCAATACCTTCCTCCATTTTTAAGCTGCATCTCGAAGTTGTCGTGTTTTGGAAGCATGAGCTGTAAGAAAGATGCATATTGCAGAGGATACATGCTGTTCACTTTGAATTTAAATCAGTTAGACATGCAGTGGGTCACCTCGTGAGTTTAGGGGGAAGTCAGTTCAAGGCTGGAAGATGAATTTGGCACATATTTACAAAGGTGAAACTATAGGACCCATCAACCAAGCATTTATTTTATTAGAAAGACAAGTTAAATTCTGCTGGGACATCCTAAAATAAGGTGGCCCTGAAGTCAGAAGCATTCATAATCCTAATATTGAATGTAGTGGGGTAAATATATTTAAAAAAAAGGAAATACCTTTTCATGATGGAAAACCCTAAAGTACATAGATTTAATACTTTTTATTTCACTGAGGGTTGTTCTGCTAACAAACTGTGACAGTGAAGTTTGAACATTACAGTATTTATCAACAAATATGTTTTCCACCCTATTTTGTTTATCAGCTAATTATTTGGTTCATATTGCCAGTAAGGTAGAATTATGAGACAGTAAGTGGGGTACAATTTCATTTTTCAGTGATTTTCTATGAGCCCTTTTAAATCGTCAGGTTGTCTGCCTCAAAATACCTCAAAATTTTCAAGAAAGTTGTTTGTTATGTTTATTAACTGCAGGAGGAAAAAAATCATAGCTTGGCAGATTAGTTTTGTAATGATATATATTCTTAATATCCAGATAAACTTCTAATCCTACTAAATTATTTTTTTGGCTTCAGTCATATCAGTTGACATTTAGATCCCAAAGTTTCTTGCATTTAGTACAGAAATAAATAAACCCTTTTATCAGTTTTCAATTGAATGCTTTTCATTTTTTTAATCTCCTGTTCTTTCATTATGAGAAACAGTAGATAACTCAAAAGCAGGTTTTTTTACTGTCACATAAAAAATTTCATTTTTTTTTACTTGTCTAAACTAGAAGTCCTGTTCTTTTCAGTCTCTCTTCCTATGGAAATTTTCCTCATAACTCTAACAGCATGGCACTGAATTACACAATGATGAAATGAAACAGGCTGTTTCCTGTTGTGCAAATAGCTTTGATCAGTGAGTCTGCCAATACCATTGACTATCAGTTGTCAGTTTATATAGAGTATGTGGGATTCAGGGTTAATGGATGGAGTAGACAGTCTTCCTGGTAGGAAAAGGCCAGGAGGGATTTGCCAATCTAATTTTGGAGCGGATGGTAAGTGGCACTGTTGAAGGGGCTGTGTTCCAAATTCTTTCAAAGAAGTAATTGTTGAGCGCTTTCTCAATAAACCATCTCTTGTTTCTGATAAACTCACCAGTGTTTGTTCTGCCTCTCCTTTTCCTGACAGGAGGATCAGGCTAAGCAGAACCAGCATCAATCTGAGCCTTTTGCCTTTCTTAACCCGAGAGGTTGCTGCATGAACCCTGTGGGAGTGGCACTAGCCAGGCTGTTGGATGACACCGCACAGGGTCGCGTTGGTCGTGCTGCATCCCTAGGGACTGGGCCAGCTGGGCACACAGAGTTTGTCCATTGTGGAAGGGCAGATGCTTTCCAAGAGGACAGAAACCTGGTGACCATGGTGTTAGCACAAGCTCCATGTTGGGCTATAGTTACCCTAAGCCCTTCCCTGGGATCAATTACACCTTTGGTGGGCCTTGCTTCTGTTCCCTCTCCTGTCATTTTCTGGACCACATCAGCCTCAAGCCAGCACCTAGCTGAGGAACTTCCAGGTGTTTCCTTCAGCACCACCTCCACCTTTCTCCCTCAGTCTGAGATGGTGGCCTAGTGCCCCTCCAACCCCCTTCCCTTTTCTAGGCACTTTCCTCACAGCAGTTTCCTTTTTCCATCACTCACAACTCCCTCTGGTACCTTCTTCTCCACTGAGTCCCACAGCAGCTGTTTATTTTAGATCATAACAGGAGCATTCAGATATGCAGAACTAGTGCAGTGTAAATAGTTTGGGAGCTGTTTCTCAGGAGTGTTTAGATGTTGCCTGGGCATTTTTAGGACCAATAACCTTGGTTGTTGCTTTGCCTGCCCAAAAATCTACCTTTGTGAAATTCTGTGTCCAAATTATGAATATTCACTTTTTCCAAAACTCTTCTGTCTCCTGAAGTAGGTGAGAAAAATGGCTCCTGTGGCTGTTTACTGTTTACAGAAATGTCAAAAGTAGTCTTGACTAAAATGTAAACATTAGGGGAGACAGTTCTACAGTGGACATTTGATTGATATGGACATTTGATTTAACTTCCAAACACCTTGGTTTTCATTCATAACCTCAGATCTAGGAATGTTTAATTTATATGTATGGATGCTTGGGAGATGGAGAGTTTCCTCTGTGACAAACTGACTTCAGGCTGAGTGTGGTTGTTTATTTGTGTCACAATAACAATAATAAAATTCCATTATCCAGATACCATTTCTCAAACTTTGATCTGACATGAGTAAAATAGTGATACTGAATTAATTTAAAGTCATGGCTTCTGATTCCTATATTGTATGTGTGGAGAAATGTCCATAGGGTATTTTTTCCCATGGACATAAATGAATTTGTGGTTTCTATATTTCGCTCTGGGTTTATTGTCTTAAATACAGCATACAGAGAAACATAAAGGCCAGAGAAGAAACATAAAAATGTTGCTATTGACCTCTGTATGACCTTGCTAAAAGTAGCTACAGGAGTGGCCCTTCAATGCATCCTTTCAGACTTCCTATTTCTGAGCAAATATTCTTATAATGACCACTAGAAAGAGGAAATAAGAATGTGTCTGTGGGTGTGATAGAAGCAGTCAGGGAAAGTTTTTAAGATTAGTATTTTAAGTCTTCCATAATTTGCAGCAAATCAACACACATTATTGTGGGAATAATATGTAAAGAGATAACATTATAAATGCATGCTACATTTCTGTATCTGCATACCTAAAGAAAGAAAGTTTTAGTCAATCCCATAGTTTTTCTCAACCAATGGCTGTAAAAAAAAAATCTCCCTTCTCTTACATCTGTCACTATAGTATCTGAAATATGAATATACATTCAGACATCAATATCTTGGTAGACTGCAGAGAGGTTTCTGCTCTTCCCCAGACTGTGACAAAAATAGGCATTTGATAAAATGGAGGGGGGGGAAGTCCTCTTTTGCTTTAGAATTTTTCCATTTTTATTTTACTGAGAACTGCTTTAATGCTTTGTTTTCTATTGGTTTTATTTCTTCTTTTACCTCAACTTGTTTTTCTAGTAAAGAATAAAGCAGAGCTGTGGGGTAAAGCAAAAGAAAGCAGAGAAAGAAGCAGGATTTACTCATCCCTAATTTTGACACAAATCTTCAGAGAAAAGAGTGAATGAATGAAAAAGTTTTTCCCAGAGCTGTCAAAGGAAGACATTGCTGGAAGCTGTTACAATTTTTGAGGAATTTGAATCATCACCACTTGCAAGGGAGCAATCAGCTGCATTTACTTAGCAATGCAGTGAACTGAGGTTTCTTTTTCCTGACTACTGATGCTGAATTACTGGCACTGTTCGACCACTTTCTGAAATACTCCATTCCTAAGGCACAACATTTTTTGGGATCCAAGATATAGTGACGATTTCTGTAGATTAGATCTATTTGAAATACCCTGGTGTAACTCATTGCTTTGGTACAGAGGTCTCATCTGATCCCTGCTTTTAACATGCACATTCCTAAATTGAGAAACCCATTGTTCTGCCTTGAACCATTAAGGACACAGATTAAACTATTCAAAACCAAAGCACTTAATGGGGAGTAGCCTTCAAAACATGTATACATGTGTTTGTGCTTGGGAAGCATCTGTATTTTGTGCCACACAAATCTTTATTATTTTTAAAGGAGTGAGAATCGTTATTTCTGAAAACAAAGCATGAAGGGAATATGAGGTGGCGCTGCTTACTGAGATCTTTGCAGAAGTACATGACCCAGAAATTTCATTGTCCCCAGTGTTGCCAATGCATGGATTGCTGCAGGCAGATGTGTATGTATGCAAGGGAATTTAAAATATTTGGTTATATAGATTTAAGTGCATGCAATTTTATAGATAGGACACATTTGTTTTTCACAACTAAAATCTAATAGAATGCAAAGTGCCCTTTGCTGGACACAGTGGGAAATATTAAACAGAATAAAAGTTTTTAAGTGCTGCAGCTGGTTAATGTGCAAAACCAGCAGATAAACTTTTTTTATGCTTTCCCTTGTGCTGTGATGTTTAAAATATCCTGCTCACAGCCATCCTTACCTTGCCTAATTCTGGCATTATATCTGACATGAAACACTTCCATCCCGAGGTGGGTCCTTGACAGTCTTTAATATGACAAAATGATTTGGGCTTCCTGTCATTCAGCTTAAATCACTTTTCTACCCATGCATAAAAAAAGCTCCAGCACAATCCTTGATGGCCTAAAGAAAAACACGTCTGGTCCCAGCCTAACCCTCAGCTGCATGGCCCTGCATTGTCATCATAATTGGATGTGATAGATTTTCACTCTGCTTTACTAAAATTTTGTTTGTAATTGAGTAAATGTGCCACTTGCAGTTGAAAATAAATTAGCCCAGAGCAACAGCAGCTTGAGCGTTTTTTTAGAAGTGTGTGTGTGTGTGTGGGCTTTTTAAACACATACACACACATACATATATACATACATACATACACATACACGTGTACATATACATATAAATAAAAATAAAATATAACAGGTCAAGTGTGTAGCTAGGATTAGAAAAATATCCCTTTCATTGTTAAATGGCATCCTAAACTCCATTTTCTCGATGTGTGTTGTACATTTTCCCCCCTCAGAGAGGGTGAAAACATAAAAGCAATACAGCAGACTGCAGCATGGGGGAGGGTTTCTTTCCTTCCTCACAATTTCCACTTTTGTCAAGCCACCTGAGAAGTTGATATGAGAAGGGCATTTTAGAATAAAGACATTACTCTGACAGCAAATACAAATGAAATAAAATTGGCCTAAGGCTTTGATGCCAGAACCTGAATGGAGAGCTGAGGCTTAGCAATGCACTAGTTTAATACACCAGAGAAATAGAACTAGAATAATTTGCAATGCAGGATGATGAAAGAAGAAAATATAACAAACCCAGAGATTAAAATAGAGTCTCCAGCCTGTGTATATTCACGTTTTGCACTCGAGTTGACCCATAAACTTTGCAAGAGAAGCAAATATGCACTTTTGTCTTCTTTTGGAACAAAGCTGTTTGACGTGTGGAGATACCATGTCAGGATCTCGACCTTGACACTCCAGAGGGAAGGATATGAAGGTCTTACAGTTTTGGATGAAGTCTTCCTCATGGACATCTCCTGACTCTAGAAGCAGCCTCTGCCAGCCACATTAAACCATTGCTCTGGTCACTGAGCAGACAAATGGGCTTTATGCAGGAAGAGAAGAAATCCTTGAGAGAAAGAGGGCACTCATAGGGCACCTTGTGCATGACATTGATGCTCTTTTTCCCTATACATGTGTACACACATCTCTAGCTCTTTCATGATCCAATTACTTTCCTTAGAGTAAAAACTCTCAAGTTAATGATTTTTTGGATTTCGTACTTGTACAGCATTTATAACCAGAGTGATCCTATGTGTTGCCACAATGCAAAAAGAAAAAATAATAGCCAAGGGCTTAAAGACTGAATTGTTTCACATTAACATAGGGGTCTGTTTATTTTCATATCCTCCAGAAGACCTTGTTTATTGGTCTCTAATGTTTCTCAGGTTTGTATGACCCAAATATGAATTGTTTGACTTTTTTTGCAGTAGGCATTTTGGCAAATACTGAATTCATTTTATGGTATTAAGTCAGCTGTAGAGAAAAATAAATAAATTGCTGAAGTATCAGAGCCAATTATGGGCACTGGTTCATGTGCTGGATTCTGCATTTCTCTTTTAGATATTTAAATGATTTCAATGCACAGGCCCAGTCATTCCAAGTCTTTGGATGTATTTAAAGCAATTGAAAATCCCCTTTCAACACAAAAGTCAAATCATCTTATAGCCCCTTTAACAAATACTGATGGTTACCTTAAGATTGTGTCAGGACGTAAGTTTTAACATAAAATTCAACTTGCTGATAAAGGAATGTTTAAGTTATACAGGAAAAGTGACATAAAGTACAAGTAATAACAACAACTACTCTTTGTTTAAAAAACCCCAAACCGTGCTTCAAAGACTACACCATCCTCATCTCCTGGCATAAGTCACTTCAGTTTCTTCAGATGTAGAGCTTGATTGAAACAGAGAGCAATTTGGAGCAAATAAATGTAAGTCAGACAGAATTATACAGGTTTTTCCTAAAGGGAGACTTTGCTATCATACAAACTACCCTTAGGAAGGAAACTAACAATTCAAATAAACCAATCTTTAATTTACATCTAACTCATAAGTCTGAATCCTCCAAGTCATTAATTTTGGGTGCAAAGGGCAAGAGCACTGCTCTTGTCTGATTCTGTCTGTAGAGTAAGAAGAGAGTGCTGCTATCTCTTTCATCAGGAATTTATGTACATTAGAAAAGCAATAACTTTTTCACAAGTATACCAACTATCACAAGTAAACAGCCTCTTCAAGCCTGATGGCAAAACATCCAGCATGCCAAAGCAGTAGTGCACTTGTTTATTATCATATAGAGTTTAACCTGTTTTTGCACCAACTGTCTAATTTCCTGCTTTTCATGCAGATATAAAAAACCTAGGCTAGGGTGTAAAGGAAGGCAAAGCTTGTAAGCAAGAGCTGGCCAGCTGGTGATGGAGGTTATTAACTGAGGACAAAGCAGACATTTACAACAGTGGCACAGAAAAGAGAGAATTAAACAGAGATCTTTAGTAATATTTTTCTCCTTCAGAAATATCACTTTGTCTGCAGCCATTCAAACACTTGGGGAAAAGAAAGAAAAAAAAGTAATATGAATGATTAGGCTTCCCCTAGGCATTTTCCATGCTCTAGATATCCCAACTGTAGCAGAATATCCCAGCTCATCGCTGAACAACGTCTCAAATATGCCCTTCCCCTCAGTGGCTGGAGGGACTAATTTATGAAGAGAGATTAAAAGAATTAAATATAGATAGCTTTGCTAAGTGAAGACTACAGTGGGACAAAAGAATAGCCTACAAATACATGGAGGGGGTAAATTCCTGAGGGAGGTGAATTATTTAGGACAATAGGAGTGGGTTTAACTAAGAGTAATGGGATGAAATTAAGAATAGGAAAAATTAGGCTGAATATATAAAAGAATCCTTCTTGACAGCTAGATCAGTTTGGCCATGGATGACTGTCCCTTGGGAGGTGATGAAAGACCCATCGGTTGGTACATTTAGAGGCAGGCTTTGACAAAACATCATTTAATGCACTATGGGAAACCTCTTGCAGGGAAATATCTGAGAGGAGTTGATAGGTATTTTTGGTCTCCTCGGTCTTTCTGTAAAAATTTTATCAAACCAACCCTCCAGCTCAGCACACCAGCTTTGTCTTCACCACACTTGGACCACATGGATCCACATCACTGTGTGAGAGCCGCACCATCACCATCCCCTTGCCCAGGTGGAGCCTGGTAAATCCTGCAAGCTCTTCTCTTGGCCTGCATTCATTTGGCAGGTCAAGATGCAAATGATGGTCACTTCCATCTCAGGGCTCCTTCTGTACTCTCAGATGCCAAATTAACCTTTCCCTCTCGTTTCTTCTACACCACCCCATAGAGGTGCTGTGGCAATTTCTTAGTTTTTAAAATACTCCAGCACAGATGGCTCCATGTTAGGAGCCCCCTGCAAGTGTTTGAAATGCCTCCCTCTCTTTCCAGTGTTTTTCAGAAAGATAACGCTTGTAGCCACCATCAGTGAGAGCAGTAAGCACTGCAGCACAAGAATTATGCTGCTTTCGAGTTTTGTGTCAGATATAAAAAGGTGGTGATGGCTTCATCTTACATCTAGGAGGAGTAAATTGGTTTCTGTAGCTACCTGCAAGATTCTCTCTCCTGTCCTACACCTGGACATAAGGAGATGCAGTACCATAAAGTTTTTATGTAAGTTTATTATAATTAAAACAGCACTAAATAGAGACTTGGAGTCTATCACTTTTAAAGAAGTGGGGCAGAGAACTACACTCTACATGGCTTTGCTGTTCATTCAGGCCCTCAAAACCGGGAATAGATAGGAAAATGTGGCTTTTTTGATGCATCTGACTTCCGTCATGCTTAGGAGCTCCATTTTGACACCTTAAAATCCTTAAACCTTAGCCGAGATACAGAATGTTCCCATATTACATGAAATGTTTCCATATTGCCTCTGCAAATCTCATCCAAAATCTTGCTATGACCCAGTCAGCTCCTGATGACTGTGCCACCACCCTGAGGGATAAATACTCCAGGGAAAGGCAGCTTTGAGAAGGAGCAGTCTCACATAAAATGAATTCAGAAACTCTAGTTTGTCATTTTGCCCTTCTTTTGCAGGGAAAAAATACCCACCATCAACAAAAAAACCCACGCTAGTGATTTCTTTTGACTTAAACTGGGCATTCAAAAAGCTGTTTTTATTAATGAATCATATTAAGCCATCAGTGAAAGGCTCCCTGACTCTGTTTAAATAACAGGCTATGATTCCTCCCTCCCGCACCCCCCTTCCCTTTGGCTCCACTGCTATTAATTGAGGAGTTTCTTTGTTTCTTTTCTAATGAAGCTAACAGAACACATCTGTCAGGTGCTTGTATTCTTCACCCGTCTATAGTATGTAATAGCCCAGCTGGAGGCTATAATGCTACACAATACCCCTGGCCGTTACAGCAACTATTTATTCCTGGGCTTTTCCTCAGATAGGGATTTGAAAAAAGTCTGAAATTTGGGCCTAATTGCTATTTACACAGCGATAGACACCTGTTCTAGCTGAGACACTGGCTCATGAATCCCACACCTGAGACCTTAGGGAAAGGGAAGGGGAAAATTTCAAGCAGCTGCCAGTCCGGTTCAGAAACAGAGAGCTTTTCTACAGATATGTACATACAGTACATAAATCCGTGCCTGCATATTGCCATAGCTACTGTTTCACGGCCAAATGTTCATTTAAAGGCTTAACATATGCTGGTTGTGTGGACGCATGTACACAACTGGGAAGAAAGAGTTTTCTGCTTTCGCTTCTAGGTTTTCATTGAACTCTCCCAAATTCTTGGTGCCAGGATTTATTTCTCCAAAGATCTGTGGCTGTGGGTTGCTGTCAGCCACTGAACTTCCATTCTTGCCTCATGTTGTGTGGGACAATTGCTCCATTTTGCCCTTGTTTATGCAAAGGATCCTGCTCTTCCCCTTTGTTTTTGTTCAGGGGAGATTTTCCTGCCCGTGTGCTCCTCGGGAGCAGTAGTTCATGGTGGAGACTTTGTTCTCATAAGGCTCCTAACAGTGAAGGGGCAGTGTAAAGCCATACATGAATCTAAGTTAGCAGCCTCTCCAATGCAGTTAAGAGCCAGTATTGATTAAAATGCAACTAGCTCATAAAACTCCCCGTTTATTACCTCAGATGTGCGTCAAAGACACAGAGCTGAAGAAAAGGTTTCTTTCCTTTTCTCTCTCCTCCTGGTCATTGTCATTCCTCCCCCACTATATGTTTCTGTCATTCTTCCCCCACTATGTGTTTCTGTTTTGTGCCAAATGGCCCCATTCATTAGGTGCAGGACAGAAATAAAATGTTATTGCCCTGCTACCTTATCAGATGACAATGTCCTCTGCTGCTGCCAGGGAGAGGAGCTGGGTGTCTGCTTTTTACAGAACTTTTCCCTTCAGTCAGGGGGCCCTCTGAGATTTTCAGCTGAGACTTCTCTTTTGTGAAAAGACCTTTAATGCAGGCTGTTTCTTCAATCCAGCAATGCTCTGTCATCCCAAGCCCACCTTCATAACACTTCTGTTTGGGGGGGAGAGGAGAGGCAGGAGAAGGGGTTGAATAATTAACTGGAAAAATTGGTTCTTATGTCATGCAAAAGACTTTTGAGAACTGCTGAACATCAAATGCAAGAAGGGAAGGTGAGGAATAGGAAGGTTAATAAATGGATTTAAAAAAAAAAAGTGAGAAAAGCTCACTCAAGGGAAGAAATAAGACTACTGAGCCAAGTGGGATATTCTAGAGGCTTTTAAAAACATGTATATCAGAAAGAGAAAGATGAGTCAAGGAGCCAGCAGTGCTTTTAAAATGATGTGGGGCACCCAGATTACTGAGAGATGAAGGGAGTACTGCTAATATTAATTATTTGCCACAGGGCTCACAAAAGCAGTTCAGTAGCTGAGGACAAAACCAGCAATTCATTTCCCAGAGGAGAAAGAAAGAAGTAGTGAGTGATCCCAGGGTCATTCCAGGACAGGTGATAATGAAATTAGAGTTAATGAAGATGAAGAAGACACCAGAGCCAGATGAGCCTCCATCCCAAGATTATGAAGCTGATGCTGATAATAAATGTTCCCTATACTTGAAGAAGAACCTTAAAGGTAGATGGAAACCATGTCTGCATCTGATTTAACTGGAGCTCTGGGATATTAATAGACATTAACCTTTTTATTCTAAATACTGAAATTTTAATAGCTGCTTAATACCTGGGAGCAGAGATTCACCCTGATAATGCTTCTAAATGCACCTTCTCTGTCTATGGAATGGACTTCAAATTAAAGGGAACAGGTAATACAGAACAGATTAGATATAATTTCCTTGCTATTTGGCCCTCTATGGCATTGGGACAACTTCCAATGAAACCAAATCCTTGATCTCTGGTAGAAGCAAAACTAAATAGACACATATGTATAGGTATTTACATTCCTCACTGATGAAGCTGTACTTGATTGTGAATATAAATCAGAGGAAGTGAGGGGAAAGGAAAAAAAAGGTAATCTCTGAAAGAGACAATAAAATGATGAGGAGACAATAAAGTGATGAGGAAACAGCTCTGATCCACTGCTGGCTTGTGCCAGGGTGATTTAAGGGGATTCTGCCTCCAGCTGTAGCCTAATCAGTAGTTAAGGATGCAGAGAGTGAGTCTTCACTGTGGTGGCACTGATTTCAACTGCCTGATTTAATTTTATCTTTAACAAAGGGGCAGCTTTGGGGATGTGCTATCTCTTCTGCTGCTTGTGTAGTCCCTCAGAAACATGTGTGTGGTTACTTTATGCCCACAAAGGGAAGACCTTGCTGAACGACACTCCTGCTGATTCACATCCCATGTCTAGCAGAGCACACAGCTTTTCATCATTTTTAAGTGCCATGATGGGATGTTAGTACTCTACAAGTCTCATCCACGTTTAACCAGCGTGATGCTTTTACTGCTTTGTTCTGGACATGTGGTTTTGTCCTCAGTACCAGTCTCATCCAGTGCTCCTCTCTATTTATGCCTATATACATTTTATGTCACTTGGTTTCATAGATGAACTCTTTCTTAGATTATATTCTTAACACTGTTGTATGTGTTGCAGATCAAATAATCTTCCTTCCCATTTCTGTTGCTACAGATGTCTTCATCTGAGCTACAATAAGCTGATCATCAGGGCAATCCTCTGAAACACCTTTCAACTGTGAAGATTTTGCAGGAGAGTGCCTTGATTTTTTTTTTAAATTTTTGCTTTTTGTAATCAAGTAAAATGCCTTTCAGTTGAGAATGAAAACATTATGCTTTTGAGTAAATTGTAGATATCCTCTCATAAATCAGCTTTTTGTATGATGCTGCCTCTAAACTTTTTTGTTGTCTAGGTAAATAACTATCAGTGGTCTTTCTCTCATTGATTCTGGGTGTTACTTCTGAGTGATTTCTCTCAGCTTTGTTGGCCACAATGTTCTTAATTAAAGATATACCTTTGGTTGGACTAAGCCCCACTGAATATTGCATTACTACAGCTCTGTGTGGCTCATATCTTCCTTGTTGTGAAATTCAAATTTACAACTGTGAAAGGTTTTTTCCTTTTTTGCACATCTGAGTTTAGCAGTCTCTGATGTTCACCTCTCTTTCCTCTGTTATTTCCCTAACCAAAATGACTATATCAGGAAAACTTAGTTGTCAGGATGCTATTTCTGGCTCTGTTAAATTTGTCTTATGCAAAGTTCAAGGTGAGTAGCACTGGCCTCAGTAAATGTAAAGAACATTTTTAGTCAAGCAATGCATGTTTGCAGTCGGTGTGATGCCATCATGGCTTTGGTTTGGCTCATTATTAACAAGTGAAGTTCTAGTTATAAGGGAAAGAAGAAGTTAAGACATTTTAAAGGTTAGTTGTTTATGAAAGATCTTAATTTCTATTTTTCAGCATGCAGAATAATCAGCAGCAGTGATCTGTTTCCAACTCTGACTGGTTCTCACATTTCTGTCTAAACTTGGTGAAATCTGAATGGTAGGTTACTTTCAACCTTTCTACTATATTCTTTTTCATGACAAAGTGTAAAAAGAGTCAGTTTGTCATTTCAAAGTTTTAAAGTTCAGAGAAATGCTTTGCAAGACTTAATCATGATTTAAAACTCAGACAATCCTGATCATTATTGTAATATTATCTTGCTACCTTTGTTGAAAAACTTAACCTTTGAGAAGTCCTGCTTATTTTTGGCAGCATTACATTCAGAATCAAGCATGGTTAGTTTTGGAGAGGGAGAACAACATGTTTTAGTTGGGGTCAGTCCTTCCACATGTGAATGTCTGGCCACACAGACCATCTCCTTACCAGGAACTGCAAAACTTCCTTGTGGCCAAGCCAATAACTTTTTATAGACTAAAGTAATGTTGTGAGAGTATTTACTGTACTTTAAGCTGCCTTTTAATCCTATTTAGCAGGTGGAAACAAGAAAGAGGTTTAGCAGTATGTGAGCCATCTGTTCTCAGTGGACTACCAAAAGGCTGGAGCAACTGAGTTATCAAAGACAGTTCCAGATGTTGTCCAACAGCATCCATTTGACCAATTATGTGGAATAATAGTGCAATCCAGATGTGATCGAGCTACGTCTGAATTCTAAGGGCAAGAAACTTGCCTATCTATGATACAGATACTATACAGTGGCTTGACACATTCCAGCAGTTTATTTTACATCCAGCTTTTAACCTCTTTTCCCCTCAAGGTACAAACATCAATATTGGATTTTCTCTGGTTGAATGAATGTGTCACAGAGCAGTGAAAAAGGACTTCCACTTGCCAAAACTAAATTTCTCACAAATGGATCAAACCAATCTGAGGTACAGAAAAGAAGCAAGACAGGAAATCTTGCCAAATTTAGTCATGATGGTTCATTAAACTGTACTTAAGACCTTGGTGTATGTATTTTATCTAAAAGCTCCTGCTTTCAACTGGCAGGATGTAGAGGCTTGTGTGTGCCCACATGTCTGTGTGTGCAAGTACATGCACACCTGGGATGAGGTGGCAGGGGAGTAGCTAATCAGACAGATGAAGCTAATACTCATCACAGCAGAGTTCCTCAAAAGCTCACTGTTCTCTTGGCTATCCCCATTTTCACAGCATAGACTGAATTTCCCCTCTCCCTCTCCAGGTAATGTTGCTGTTCCACCACTTAATGTTGTGCTTTGCTAATTGCAGTGTTCGAGGCATGTGTGCTGGGGAAGGACCTGGTCCCTGTGAGCCAGGCTGGGTGGAACATTTGCTGCTGAGGGAGCACAGGCTGCCTCTCCATGCTGGGTATAGCTGCTAACACTCCTGGATGTCTGAGTGCCTGAAAAAATATGTCTCCTTCCCCCATCCCTAAACCTGAATGGCATCTGTTATTCCAGCATAAGGAACCCCTCTTTTTGTTTACATGATAACATAGGTTGTGTGGTGTAGTCGACACAGTGGAAAGAAGTGATGCCATCCAGAGGGGACAGGCTTGAGAGGTGGGCCTGTGTGAACTTCATAAAGTTCAAAAAAGACAAGTTTAAGGTCCTGCACCTGGATTGGGGAAATCCCAAGCACAATTACAGGGTGGATGGATTGCGAGTAGCCTTGCAGAGACAGACTTGGGGGTGTTTGTGGATGAAAGGCTGGACATGACCCAGCAATATGCACTTGCAGCCCAGAAAGCCAACTTCATCCTGTTTGGCTAGCAAGATGGGGGAGAGGATTCTCTCCCTCTACTCTGCTCTCTTGAGACCCCACTCTGGCATCTCAGCATAAGAGGAACATGGCCCTGCTGCAGCCAGTCCAGAGGAGGGCATAAAGATGATCAGAAGAGGTCTGAAGGACCTCCCACAAAGACAGCCTGAGAGAGCTGGGGCTGTTCTTCCTGGAGAAGATAAGGCTCCTTGAAGACCATACAGCACCTCCAGTACCTCAGGGGCCTGCAGGAGAGTGGGAGAGCATCTTTCCACAAGGGCAGGCCACGACAGGACAAGGGGAAATGGCTTCAAACTGACAGAGGGTGGGTTTAGATTAGATATTAAGGAGAAATTCTTTATTGTGATGGTTGTGAGGCACTGGAACAGGTTGCCCAAAGTTGTGGAAGCACCATCCCTGAAAGTGTTCAAGGCTAGGCTGGATGAAGCTTTGAACAACCTAGTCTAGGGGATGGCATCCCTGCCCATGGCAAAGGGATTGAAACTAGATGATCTTTAAGGTCTCTTCCATCCCAAACCATTCGTTGAATCTATGGCAGGTTTTTTAAGTTAGCTCAACTCACCTTGGATTCAGTTCTTGTGGAAAACTTAATTGACCTTGTTATTTATTATTCTTTCAATTTTTCTGCTCTCTGCAAAGCTCAATGGCAGTAATTTTATATGTTCTTCTGGTTCACTGATTCTTTTTTTCCTTGGTATCATTTCAGAGGCCTTTATCAGTTTTCCACTTCTGTGGTTTTTAACTTTTACATGTTTATTGCCTTATTAATTATCATAAAAAAGGTAGGAGCAGAAAGAAAGGGAAGAAAAATAGGATACACACGCTTCTGTTATTAATATATAATGGATGCAGTAATGCCCCAATTGTTCACTACCAAGTACTAGCATCCACAACAATGAATTGCAATGCAATGTGTTGTTGAAGTGTGGTGACTGCAAGGTTCAAACCACAGATCTGTTTTCTGTTTCCTTTGACTTTACATGACTGTTCACTGGGAGATAATTGCAAACACAGGCATCTGGCAGGCTATGGAAAAGAGTAAACCAAAGAGCTGTGGGTCTGATTTTTCTGGGCTGCTGGAGTATACATGTAAGGTCAGAAGCGGTGTTGCTGGATGTTAAAAAGCATCAAAAATTAATAAATATTTTAAAATTAGCAGTTCTATATAATTCAAACTAGAAGAGTTTTTAATGCTGGCTAAGCCAGCTGGCTAAGCCAGAAAAGTGGAGGACCTTCAGTAAAGTGAGAGAAGGTCAGTATTGAAAGAGAATCCTTACTCCACTGAGGTGATTGAAATCACTTTTAACTTTGTAGAAGATTCTGGAGCATTAACAACAGGGTTGTTACTGGCATCAATACCTATTAAAATGAGTGTGGAAACTATGTAATGGCTAGCTTACATGGTTTTTTAAGATAAACTTGGTACCTTTCAGTGGCAAGATTTCAAGTGCAATGGCTAAAAGTACCTGTAGTGCCATGGTGTGCAGCTATAAAGTGCTTGGCATTGTGCTGGATCCAATTTGTTTGGTTCAGGACTGTCACGGCACAGAAGCCCAAAGTGGTTCAGCTGGACAGGCAGTGGAGCAGGACGTGTGGAACTTGCACCAAATCTTTCTGCAATCATATCTTGGATGAAATTGTCTTGTCTTTACTGAAAAACATGTGTTGATCCAAAATCAGTGGGGCAAGAATGAAATTTATTAAGTTTTTCTTTTTCGATAACCTAAAAGCAACTGTATCACTACTCTAAGGTGGTATATTGGAGTGAAATATTGGTATGTACAATAGTTTGTAATGATATTTTTATGACAGTCAGAGTCAAACAGCCTGACAGATCAAACAATTTAATGGAGAATCATTAGGATCTAGTTGATCCTAAAATGATCTATTGAAGACATCCCTGCCACTAAAGGCACAGAAGGTAGTTAACAGCAGCAGTCTGATCCAGGTAGTCTGCAACTAAGTCAAAAGTTGTGAGCAGCCTAGAACTCTTCCTCTAGATACTAAGAAGTGCAGGGGGAAGTGTTGGAGCAATGCCCTTTCCATTTAGGTTGATGTGTTTCAGTTCCATGTCTATGTCAGGCTGACAGCAAGCAGACAGCTGTATTACTAGCAGATTGTCTGAATGGTGTCTGTTCCTCAGGAGTGCTGATTTACAAAGTTTTACCAAAGTGCTTAATATAGCATAAGAAGGAAACACCACCTTGAAAGATAGAGGTGTTGTATTTACTGGGGAATGTAAATGAAATTGTCAATAAAAAGGAGATGAGGATATGGCCAATAGTTAGGAGCTGCTCCAGGAAGAGTTGAGTGAGGACAGGGGTCATCTCATGCAAGACAAGAGGGAACTCAAAGCAATAAACTCTGGAATAAACCAAGAAGCCCAACCCAGGAAGAGCAGCCAAGCTTAGTGCCTCCATTGGATGTGTCTAGTCCAAGCAGCTAGTGCAATATTGCAGGGTGTGACAGTTTCTCAGGTCCCCACGCCTTGTGGGAGAACTTGAGCAAAGGACACTGTAGCCCTGTGCAGACCCAAGCACTTGGTCTCCTTCTCACAGGGGTGCAGGATGAGTGGATCTGTGTTAGAGTAGGGTGAAATGAGATCCAGCCCTCTCTGGTGTTGTCTAAATTAGCTGAAGTTTGATGTTGAGATACAGTATGACATTTAGTTCTTGTGCAGCTGCTAGCAGGTTTGCAAGTGAATGTTTGACCCTGAATGAACAATACTTGAGGGAACTTTTCTGCCTCCATTTTTTATCCATCATGTTGCTTTGCAATATACGTGTCTGGTGTAATCTGTTGCTGAAAACTGAGGTATGGTTTGTAGGGAGGAATTGGTATAAAAGGCAGCTCTAGTGCCTGTCACGCAGCATGAGATGTATAGGTCTCAAAAGCAGGGATGTGCTCTCTGCCAGCCTGTCTTTGACCTCCTGCATGGCTCTTGCACTAAGGGTCTGGTCCAGGGGCTATGGGCTCTGAGCACTGCTCCTCAGAAGAGCTGCAATGCCCAGGGGTTTGTGTGCTTGGTCTGCAAGGAGAGCCCTTCCCTCTCCCAGTGCCATCAGCCCTGCTTTTCCATCAGCACTCCACTTGCATGTGAAAAAATTTACACTGGTAACTTAAAAAGTCAACATCAATGACTGGAGTCAGAGCAATAAAAGTGAAGTGCACGGCTGCTGCCAGGCTTCTTTCTCGCTCCTTGGTGTTCTGGCTCCAGCATTCAAGCGATAGATTTAAATATAAAACAGATCATTAACGGCTGGCTCAACATCTGCTAATATTATTTTCCTTGCATTGTCTGTGCGTCTTTGTTTATCTCAGTGTGCTACTTTGTTTTTCCCCTCTTATAATAAGGATCATTCCTTTATTTTAAAGCACTGCATCAATTTTCAATTGCTTGGGCTCTTGGAGCCTCCCACGCTTTGCCCACATGCTTGCACCGCACGAAGAGGTGGAGAAACAAAGCGAATGTGAAGCGTGGGATGATTGTTGCTTCAAAAAACAGTAATTAAGAATCTGTTAGAAAAATAACAACTGAATTTAATAAGAGCTTAACTTAGCTGCGTGAGCTGGACAGAGAGAGACTCCTGGGCTGTCTCACAGAAACCAAGCAGCTCGACTCCTTGGGAGTCTTTCAAGTGACATTGAAGTGGATTCATGGAACTCCAGTAAGAGGCATTGTTCTTGTTTCTGTTGAAGAGATGACTTGCCTTTTTCTTTAAAAAGAAATTATAATAACCAACACCGTGACAAAAAGTCAAATACAAAAAGTGAAAACTTAAGTATAAAATCTACCCTTATACTAAGATAGCTGATTTATATCCACGAAGTCCCGGCCAATTCTCAGTTAAGTCCCAAAGCCTCTTATTATTATCCATATCTCTCTCCTTCCCTACCATGGTGCAGATGATGCAATATGCAAAATCACCAGCTGTTCACATATTCATAAAGTACTTAAGCTGAGTGAATTGAGGATGGAGTGTACTTTTTTACCTTGAAACTCATCTATATTTCTTTTTCCCCACTCTCTCAACTTCTTCTCTTAAAGTTCATAACATTTATCCTGATGAAAAAGAACTAAAGAGAAAAATTAGATCCATAAATACCTACTGAACATAACTTTCTGGGAAGCAGATGGATCTATAATATGTTATCGTATGACTACTGCTGTCTTCTGCTTGGAGCTGTTCAAGAGGATCTTACTCCTTACTTGCCAGAGACAAGTAAAGGAGTCTTTCAAGTGGTCTTTCCATTTTTTTCCTCATAGGCAGAAGTAAAAAGCTCCTTTTCTCTTCCTAGACATAGGTCTTTACTACTTCAAGAGATCTTTCACTGCATGAGAGGGTTTCTGGTTGTCCAGGGGAGTCCTCAGCCCTTAAAGAACATGGAATCTTAAGCATTTTTAAGATACTTTTAGTTCAGGAAATCCAGATTCAGTACCTTATTGCTGGTCCCAGGGCCAGGAAGCACTGCATCTCCCTTGGTGCCCCTCACCTGGGCCTGAGACAGCAGTCTTGAGCTGCTGGCATACTTACTCCCCCTATCTTGGAGACAAATTCCAGAAGATGACTGTAAAGCATGGTCAAATTCCCCTTCTGTACCATCTCTGTGTTCAAAGGTCTCCTGTGCCAGTTTTAATCTTTGGTGCATGCTGGGATTTTGCTGGCACTGGTAGCAATTACTGTACATCTGCCTTAGGAGAAGTCTCCCATCAGTGTAATAAAGACATGGACTGTTTAGTGTCACCCAAAGAACTCTGGACAGTCCTCCTCTATGGCAACATATTGCCATTGTTTTTTTGGGGCCCTTAAATTTGTGAGAGGTGACAGTAGTACATTAATGGTGACTCCATAAGTAAGAAATGAAACTGCTCTGTCTCAGCATGACTAGTTCCTTTCTGCTCCCTCTGTCATGCTGAGATTTTATTTGGGAATGTCACATTTCCAAAAGGTTTGATCAATAAAATGTTGCCCCAAGTGTTATAATGTCTGGTAGCAGGTTTAAGCCAGAAAGAAGTCTAAGTTATATTATCCAGTGTCTCAGGATGGTTGAGCTGGAGGAGAAATGGACTACTTGCAAAATCCATCACCAGAGTGACAAAATTTGGAATCAGTTTTGCTGCTCACCCACACTTTGATTTAAGGAGGTCTTGCAAGACTCTCCTTGCTGGTAACTTAAATATGACCTCGTAAGAGTGAAATGTTAGGACAGATAGTAGCTACAGTAGTTCAGAAATGATAACTCAGTAGTCTGAAAATTTCCTTTGGGTGTCTCACACAAAACGCCTCAAAAGCTGAGGCACGTCGTTCTCAGTATTAAGCAATAATTTGAAATACTGCAGATCCAGATGATGACTTCCCACTGAATTAATTGTAAATCACATGCATTTTTACTGTCTAAGTCTGGGCAAACAGCTCTCACCCCAGGAAACAAGTTATGCTCAAGCCTGCATAAACAAACCCACACACCAAGCTTATTTCAAGAGGCAAAAGTCCCCTCCTAAATGCAGGTGGGGAGATCAGACTTTTGACTTCCCTACACAGAGACCGAAAAGGCTGTGCTTCATTGTTGTGGAAAGCCAGAATGTCTTCACTACAGTCCTTCAATCATCCATCTGGTTGGTGTTCCATGGTTTGCATTCATACAAAAAGTGGTTTTGGGTCAGGGTCAGAGTTTTTTCACCAGCAACTTACAAAGTGCCTGGCATGCATTTGGAAAATGGATGGAAGAGGAGGATAAAGTTCATCCCATGAAGGGAGTGCTGGAGGAGGGTCATCAGAAATCAGGTGGATCTCAAGCTGTTGGAGCCCATCACCAGCCTGAGCAGACGCCATGAAATAGCCTAATCTAAGGTTTCCCATCTGCTCCAGGCCTGGCAGCTGCTTCACTGTGTGACAAAACGGAGGACATGACACCATTTTGCTTCTGTGCTTCTACAGTGATTCTCTCATGTTTTAAATAAACTTTTGACTTCTGTCCAAATGCAGTATCTGGGAGGAAAATGAAAACTCAAATTGCTTGCAAACACATGAAATAGGTGATAAATAGATGCAGTCTGCATGATATTACATGGTAACTGATATTGCATAAATCATAACTTCTCAATCTTTCATTAAACTAGTGGGACTGAGTTTTACCATACATTTTTTTAACGACTAATATTAATTTAGCTATGGTGCGGAATAGATCACCCACACCAAATTTGTTCTGGTTCACCACAGTCCAGCTTCTGATGTGTCACTTGATAATTTTTCAGAAACCAACCTGGAATTCTACCTGAACATCTGAAAGAAATGTCTGCTTCCAAAACACGTGAAAGGCTTCAGCAGGTGAATAAATGAGAGCTCCTGGACAAAGAGTTTCAGAGGCTGTAATTCTTCCCACTGCTTTGAACTGAGGTTGTATGCCCCAGATTGCTCTCATCTGTGGGTCTTGCTGACAGAGGTCCCCTAAAGCAGGTGCCTGTTGGTCAAGCTCTCGTGGCTTTTCATGAAAGCGCCTTTTGTCATTGTAGAAAAGGATTTTTGAGAAAATTATTGATGTATGAGAAGAAAATTTCTTTACTGTAGCTACCAGCCATGTAGATGGAGAAGGTTAAGCCTAAACCCCCATGGAGGTTTCCTTAAAATTTGAGCCTGTTATCCACACAGTTTTGCAGGGAGGCAGACACTTGCTCTGAGGTCTGATTGTTCTCATACACACTTTTTCTCATCTGGGCAGATTCTCTGAGGTTTGGCATCATACTGGTGTAGCCACATGTTTCCTGGCTGGCTTGGAGTGTGGTCAAATCAAACTTGAGTCTGCCTGCAAAACGCTGTGTAGACATAGCTTTTAATGTGTTCCTGAGCCAGATGTAGCACTTTCCAGCATAAGGAATGTGGAATAGCAAGTTTTATGACATCTCGTGGTGCAAATGCTACCCCAGATTGAACACTGATTCCTATGCAAAATTACAATCTTCATTTTGTGGGCTGCACTTATTTAGGGTCTGTATCTCCAATGCTTGAGTGTTTTCCTCACAGTTTGCTTTTGCCAATTCAAAATTTTTGTGCCTTGCATGGATATGCATGAAAACAGTTGATTTGCAGGTGGAAATGAACTGCTTTTAATATCTGGAAATAATAAGAAAAATGAAGAATCACAGAGAAGCTGATATTCTTGTGTTAAATGTCTTGTAAACAAAAAGAAAAGAAGTAGCAGCATATGTAATAGGGCTGCTTATTGTCCCCAAGTTATGAAATGTTTTCTTGACTGAGCAATGTCTCTGCCAAATATCTCATGAAGGGCTTTGTTGTGACATAAGTTGAAGTCAAGGAAAATCCATATAGTTATAAGCATTTTGATCTGTCATGGACTGTGTCTACAGAGCAACTGGACTGTGTTCTTGTAGTGGGTTGACCCTGGCTAGGCACCAAGTGCCCACTCAGTCGCTCTATCACTCCCCTCTCCTGCCGGGACAGGGGAGNGGCAGTAGCCAAAACACTGCCCTGTTATCAGCACCCAGCCAGCTACCAATGCAAAGCACAGCACTGTCAGGACTGTGAGCTTCACCTTGATCAGACCCAATACAGTTCTCTACAGTGAAGTACGCATGTCAATGCCCACAAGTTAATGCAGACTAGGGAAGAAGCAAGATAATAAAAAAAGCTGTGAAAACTTTTGGGAAAGAATCTGAACAGGGAGAATCTGTACATGATATCTCTGGGACTTGTGGGTGCTCAGCAGCTCCAAAGAACCAGACCATTGATGGTGGTTCTCAATATATTGACTTAGTTGCTGAGCTGGAGGCAGAAAAACAGAAGTTCTGGGGGGATCTGTCAGCCTGTGCTTGTTTGTCCTCCTTGAATGTTTAGCAAGAGACATTTAAGCACATGCTCATCATACTGTAAGAGACCTTGGAGGGATAAACAGAAGCAGGAAAAGGTTACTGAAACCTCCAATGTAATTTTTCTCTTCTCAAACAATTGTGCATCAGTTCATTTACTTTGAGCAGGACGTGGTGAAGTATGGGGTGAACCTGACATGAAAAGCACTTGAAGCCTTTCAGGAAGAGCTAGTTTTGCTATATTGTACATTCCTGGAAAGCAGTGATCATCCTGATGTGGAAGTGCCACTGCAGACGCTGTTGGGATAGGTACCCAGGGAAATCCTGGGAATAGATCAGATGTAGTCTCTTGTCCTAAAAGTGCTGTGTCATGTGAGCTCCAGTACCTCTCATCTTGCTGATTAAGTATGAGAGAACAAAGAGTACCCCATCACCCCTCCCAAACTCAACAGCTGCTACTTGGAAGAGGCTTTTTTTCACCCATAATTGGTATTAGATGATGATGATGCCACAGGCTTTGAAATATTGGAAGCCAGCACTGATCACGCTTACAGATAGCTGAACAATGCAGTGCAATGTAAACTAGGCAAACAAATCCATCTGGGTTGCCAGAGAAGGCAGAGAAAAGCTCTAATCTTCTAGAAGCAGCTGTTGGCCAAGCTGACATTGAAAGGCATTATTTTTAAAATGAAAGCTTCTGTGCGAGTGATGAAAGCTGCTGCATTTCTTGCTTTGGACTGGAAGCACTTGTCGGTAGCCCAGAGAGAGATCAAAATTATTGAATGCTGCAGAGCAAGAGTGATAAGCAGGACCCTCTTCAGTGAGTAATGGATTCCTGTCCACTCTGGGATGTGATGGGTTTTGCCAGGAATATCTGCTTACTGGGCCAGGGTGGGAGCAGCGCTGAGCCCGAGCGGGACAGCTGATGGTGCATCTGAGCTGGCTGAGAGGCTGTGCTATGTATCCTGCCTCCAATGCCCACCAGGCTGAACAAGGCAAGAGGCTGGTTTTCCCACTGATTTCTCCTGAAGAAGTCCCAAATCACGGGGCATTTTAGAGCCACCCTTATTAGCCTTTGCCAAGTCCTAAGGTGGGCCTTGTCAGGATGTCAGCCTGTGGCAGAAAACAAGGAATGTCAGGAGTCTGGATTCATCTGAACCAAGCTACATCAGTAAAAGCAGCTTTATTTAAGGACAAGTGAGTCAAACATAGGGTTTTTGCCAATATAATCCTATAAAGGTAGGGGGAAAAGCCCCCAAAACCTAAAATTACATGTTCATACAGGCACGTGTCTTTAGAAAACTAATCTTAGTGCCTGAAAAAGATAGAATAAATTTCATATATGAGGACAGCATTGTTAGCGTCCATAAACTGTGGGTTCTCATCCAGGGTGAGAGGATAAAGTTCAAATGTGGAAGAGCAGAGGAGATCTCCCATTCATACAGTGCTCTCAGGAGGTTGGTGGTAGCTTACCAATGGCAGCAGCAGCGGGTAAAATAGTTGCAATTTGTATTGGTTTTAACAATCTGTGATGCCTGAGGGATGCTACAAAGATTCGTATTTTTCTTTTGTGCACTGTGACTGACAGAGAAATAAAAGCCACCCCTGCCAGGATAAGTAGCATCATTATCCATGCTGCAGAAAGGGACACTGGACCACAGAGGGGTTTTCTCAGAGCTGTGGAGTCATGGCAGGGCTGTCAGGTGTTGGTAGGGGCCAGGACCCAGGCCTCCTTCACAGGGAAGAGACAGGCACTGGAGGATGCTGCACCATGGTCTGCTGTGAGCACTTAGCAGTTCCCCTGGTACCTGGCAGCCAATGAAGGAGTAATCTTGATTTAAGACTTCTTGGCTTGAAGGCTGGAAGGAAGAGAATAATATCCAGGGTTAGTACTAAGCCCCCTCTCTGAAAACAAGTTTTCCTTTGGGCATTGATGCTGGGGGTTGCTTGGCAGAGCAAACATGGGAGCGGAGGAGCAAGCAAAACGTTTCATTATCCTTTTTGCCAGAGAGCTGAAAGAGTCTGACAGGGAGACTTGTTTAGCTGCAAAGCCATATAGACCATATTGTCTAAATACATTTTGTTTTCCTGTTAAACTCCATTTATAAGACTGACAAGAAGACTAATAAAATCTACTAAGAACAAGGATGGCAATTTAGCACTCAGAGAGTGAGAGAGGAGCTGTATCTGAGGAATGCCTATGTTGCTCTCATGTCTTCAAGCCATGCCTGAAGCACAGATATTTCTTCTGATAAGCTATGAGCGGGCACAGAAGGGTTTTTTTTTATCTTTTTTCTTCTGGACAACGTTTACTCCCTGTGTTCTGAGGCTTTTCATGTGACGTTGTTGCCAGCCAGCTTTACCGAGAAAAGTTAAAAGGTTCAGTAAGTACTGCAGTGTTCTGTGAGATGAAACCCGAAGCACCCCAGACTCAAAGGTTACTTTTGGAAGAGGTTTCTCCTCAGTTTGCACTGGTTTGGGGTGGCTTCCATCACAGCCTGGGCAGTCAAATTTGAGATGTCTTGTTTTTAAAACTGTGAGACATGCATGGGTCTCATCTATCAACTGCTTGGCAGCGGCCAGTCACTGCACTGCAAAGTCAGATGCAACCACAGAAGGGGTCAAAGCTTCAACCAAACTTTCAACAGCTTTGTTATTTCTTTTTTGCTTTGGTCTTTCATTTTTTGGGCACAATTTTTGAGGAAGAAGATGGATGTATTTTCAATAAGCATTTAAAAAGCTAGTTCAATATTCTTATTTAAACATGTCAGTGTTAATTGTGAAAAACAAGGGGGAAAACCAGCAGAGATATGAAAACCCAAATCCAAAATATAGTTTTGTGAAATGACTCAGACTTGAGGTTTATACGGTTATATTCTGGTGTCCAGAATTTTCCCTGAGATCAGCCTTTATCTTAACAGTTCCTGCCCAGTGCTGCTATGTGAGGTGAGCTTGTGTGTGGTTAAACAGCTGCTGCACTCCGACCAGAGGTGGAAGCATTTCCATGATGGTCTGAAAAGAACTAGTGTACAGCATTTGTACAGCTCTTTGGGGATCTTTCTGGATGAAAGGCGCTATTATACGGGTAAGATCATTATCATTATCATGAAAAACCTTCTCAAGGAAGCAATTCCACCTTCTGCTTCTGACACCTCATTTCTCTGTTGTCTCAGGAGCCTCTTTTGTATCTCCTAGGAGTGTCAGTTCACATCTTAATCTCTTTGTATGTAATCTCATTACAGATAATCCCATTTGCTAGAGATGTCAGTACTTCTCCACCATGTGAGTAAGGATTTCCACATCGCTCATTTTGTAACTGAACCCAGCTACATTCGCTGTACAAAACAGACTGGCTGCAGCTGGAATCTCTGTTAGGTTAGGTTTGCTGTGAGCAGGGAAATAGG
>VZRX01013613.1:5264-30965 GCA_013398075.1 Notiomystis cincta | reverse complement strand
TTTTATTTTATTTTATTTTAATTCTGAGATCAGCCCTGTCTCTGCCTGCCTTTCCCAAAGCCCACAGCCTACAGGGCATGGCAATGACACTGCCCATCACAGCACTGGAAAGCTCCCCCAGAGAGCACAGTGCACTTCCCATGGCTGTGGAATCCTGGAATCCTGGAATCCAGCACTGCAAAGCTCAAAAGGTCTGACTGGGACAGTGAGGTGTCTACCAGCAAGTTTTGCTGAACAACCAGCACAAACAATTACCTGCTCGAAATCCAACTTCATGATGGCCTTCTGGAGGTACCTCACTCCACCATGGATCAATTTAGTGCTCCTGCTGCTGGTCCCCGAGGAGAAATCATCTCTTTCTAGAAGGGCTGTTTTTAGTCCTGTGTTACCAGAAAACCAAATTAACTTCTTAAATTACACAATTTGTATGTAATTCATTAAAGACACTTCTCTAGGGTAGAGACAATCACAAGAAAAATTACTCTGTACATGGATAAATTTGTATTCAAAGTGTAGCACACTGTCTATATTGTAATGAAAAATTTTAGCCTTCTTCCTGAGGGAAAAGTCAAAGCAGAACTTAAACAGCAGCACATTAAAAGCTGGATATTTCACAATGGAAAGGCATTACAGCACATTATGGGGGCCACGCTCCTGCAAGCAAATGAGAGCCTGGATGGGTGGCAGAACACAGGGGTTCCATGGCACCTTTAACCCTTTGCAGCAGGCAGCTCTAAACCTCCTGCACCAACCATTTAAGGGCATTCCAGAGAGGGAGCCAACTGGCAGCTCTGCTTTCTTGGAGTTTGCCCCCAAACCAGGGCAGAGCCAGAGAGCACTTGGAATTCTGACATACACAGGTCTGACCAGCTTTAATCACTGAATCCCTTGGGATGGAAAAGACCTCCAGCACCACTGAGGCCAACCACGCTCCAGCCCCTCAATGTCCTTCTTGTCATGAGGGACCCAGACCTGAACACAGCACTCAAGGGGCCTCAGCAGTGCCAGCACGGAGATTTTAACATCTACTGGTCTCCCAAAACTTTTATGTCCTTAAAAAAATCTAATTATTACTGGTAGCTTACAAAGATCAGAGCAATTTATTTTTGTCGAATGTGACTGAAGATTAATGGACACAATCAGAAATAATTTGGTGAAGATTTATCAAACACCCCAAAAGCAAAATTTGTTGTTAAGTGAAGCAAACACGGTAAAAGAGCAAGTTCCATGAATGAACAGCAACGAGACACAACTCATTAACCAAATGCCCGTGAATATTTCACACCTCAGAAACCTACTGATATAACCAGTATATCCAAGGAAAGGATAAACAGAGATCAACTGCAATAATTTCTGCCTGCTTTACAACTGCATTTTCTGCCACAGCAGAGGCAGAAGTGAAAAGATCTTTGTCCTGTGTTATTAAATATAACGATCTGGCTGGAGTTTGGACTTACATCCCTATGGTCAGACCCTACTGCTTTAGCCATTTCGTATTACCACACCTTCTGGACAAGTGTTTTCCAGCTCAGACCAAAAGGCACTCCTGGGGTCAGGGTTTGCCTCTGTTTCTGAGGTACCTGTCCAGGTTAGAGAACCTGAGAACTTCAGGGCTCTCTACTCTGGCCAGTCCCCCAAAGATGGGGCAACGGGAGCATGGATGTGCTGCTCCACCTTCTTCAAGCTCCTTCTGAGCTTTCCTGACCAGGAAAAGCCTCCTGTACCTTCGAGTGCTTCAGAAAAGCCACTCTGAGCAGTCTCTCCCAAGCCAGGCACCCCAGGAAGGAGCTGCAGGCCCTTACCTCGGGTGGCTGCATCCAGAGCACAGCCACAGCCCGTGGCTCCCCCGCCGATGACGAGGACATCGAACTCCCCGCTGGTCTGCAGGGCCGCGATCTGCTGCTCCCTCGTGGGGAGATGCTCCTTCCTCACTAGAGCACCTTCTGCAGCCTGAACCTGCACCAAGGCACCCTGCAAAGATGGAACACAGCCCATGAGGCCCTGCCTTTGTGTTGTACACACATTTGGGGGACAGACACGCCCCAAAACACAGCCTTTTCTAAAACCAGAAAGGTATTCCCATGCTCCCAGCCACTCCCCCATACTTAATAATAATAATATCATATTAAACACTGAGGAGCAGACAGGATTAAAACCATGAAGTGTTAGCACACCTTTACTTCAGCGTGCCCACCTCAATGTAACACTGTACTCAAGTGTTACTACCTGTAATAATTACTTCTAGGAACACTCAGATGGTACAGGATGCTGTTATTATTTTAATAAACATTATAAAGGAAGCAATTTAATAAACAGACACACGGTTGGGCTCTCAACTGTCTACCAAAAATCCACTACAGCAAAGGACACAGAGCTGAGTGCACATTGACATCTCATACAGTGGCATGAACCCAAGCTCAGGTTTGATCAGGCTCAGGAGTGATGTGATTGTCAAACACAGTGCACTGAAACACCAGAGGGACTCTAACCTCACATCCTTTTTGGGACACCTCTAAGCAATGCAGTGTATGTCATACAGCACGCTAAAACACAACTTTAAAGTGACAAAGCTTAATGATGTGGCAGTTTCCAGACAAGTTTACATGTTCCTGGAATTGCCTTGGGAATCTCTCCGGGCTGATATTCCCGGAGCCAGTGCTGCTGTCTGTGCAGTGACTGTCGAGAGGAGGGCTGATGCTCAGTCACTACCAGGGACCATGGTTTGTGGGAAGGGTTTGAGCAGTTTCTGAAGGCTCTCTGCTGTTAACATCAACTTCAGCTGAGTTCCTAAGATTTCCAGACTTTGTCGAATAGTATGAAGACTTTGAGCACCAGAAAACCCGTTTAACCCGAATTTAAGACCTAATTTAAGGTCTGAGCATGGCCCAGTCTCCAGGCCAAATGGCAGACTTAGCTATGCAGAATAGCTTCTGTCCAGATCTCCCAGACAGGAAAGAGCAAACTAATAAAAATTCAAGTGACAAACCACAGAAACTCCTTTCCAGCCAAGCACAAAACGCCTCAGTTCAGATTATATGGTGCATGCAGCCTAAATATTTTTGTTCAGAATTATTTGCTCATTCCTCAGCAGTGCCATGATTTAAATGCATTAGTCCTGTGTCCCTCTCACTACTAGACAGCTGAAAATAAAATCTAGTAACTATTAGCCATGAGTCAAGAAGTGCATATTCCAAAGATAATTAATGACAAGGTTCATGCTGCAATCAGGGATGGTATTGACTGGAATGCAAGGAGCTCGTGAAAATCACTTAGGACAGCAGCCAACCACTGCCACTGCATGTGTGGTACAATTCAACCCATGGGCAAAGTTGGCCTGGAGACAGTCCTTCACTTCATACTGAGGATCTAACGACTCAGGAGGAGGCCCTGGAGCTGCTCCCAGGGCTGGAGCCCTTCTGCTCCAGTGCTGGGAGAGCTGGGAATGTTCACCTGGAGAGGAGAAGGATCCAGGGAGCGCTCAGAGCCCTTTCCAGTGCCCCAAGGGGCTTCAGGAGAGCTGGAGGCAGACTGGGGACAAGAAAGAAAAATGAAGATTTAGAACAAATCCTCGCATGAGCACTGGTTTTTCCCAAGTGTGGTGATCCCTGTGGGATCAGCTCTGTCCCCCCAGCCCAGTGGGGCACCTGGCAGCTGCACTGAGCATCGCCCCACTGCACCCAGCTCAGCCCTAGCTGCAAACCCTGCAGGGAAGGTGTGCTCATCAGTGGGTGTTTGCAGGCTGAGCAGCCCCGAAACAGAGCCCTCAGAGCCCTCAAACAGAGCCCCCAAACCGAGCCCCCAAACTGAGCCCTCAGACAGAACCCTCAAACAAACAGAGCCCCCAAACAGACAGAGCCCCCAAACAGACAGAGCCCCCAAACTGAGCCCTCAGACAGAGCCCTCAAACAANCCCCAGACAGACAGAGCCCCCAGACAGACAGAGCCCCCAGACCGAGCCCTCAGCTCCCAGGGCACACACGGAGCCGGAGGCAGAGAGGTGGATCCTGATGAGCCTCGGTGTTTACACACCAACGTGTGGCTGCTGGCAAGGAACAAAGTTTGGGTGCTTCAAAGAAATTCAGCTTCCACCTTATTCTTTCGGCCATGGAATTCTGTCCATTCCCACATCCTCCTGCCCCTTGCCCTGCTCTCTCACTGGCCCCCTTGCCTCTAGCACTGCTGTAAAACTTTTATATCTCAAATTATAACAGAAACACATCACAGCATCCCAGAATGGTTTGGCTTGGAAAGGGCCCTAAAGGCCATCTCCTCCCATCCCTGCCATGGCAGGGACACTTTCCTCTATCCCAGGTTGCTCCAAGCCCCATCCAACCTGGCCTGGGACACTTCCAGGGGCAGCCACACCTCTGTAAAGAATGGAGCACTGATGCAGCCCCCGAACACGTGTTTCCAGGCAGTGATGGGCCCAAGAGGGGACACGGTGAGAGGATCCAGCTGCTCCTGTCCCCACTCACTCCCAGCTGTGACACATCCCCCTGCCAGTGCTCCAGAGAGGTTTGCTGTGAGCCTCCAGAAGGGGATGGGAGGGCAGCACATGCGAGACCTTCCCCTGCACACCCAGCACCGCCGGGGCTGCAGCAGCTCGGGGCTGCAGTGCCAGGGCCACAGCTCCTGCTTCCCCTCACAGAGCTGCTGCTCCAGCACTGCTGGGTCACCCCGGCCAGAGCAGACAGGCAGCTGCTGCCACTTCCCAAAATATCACCCTGCCATTCCCAGACAGCAGTGACAAGCAAGAAACTGGGAACACCAAAAACACCCTGTCTTGCACGTGTTTTGGCTGATCCAGCTCAGCCACTTGTGCTCAACTTCCATGAGCTCTAGAGAAGGAAAAAGCCCATCTCCAAATTTGCTTTGCACTGCATTTCCAGACAATTTCCCAAGCATACCACTTAACTTCAGGAAAATAATAGAACACCAGAAAAGCCAGATTTGGAGTTCAAGAAATACTGGCATCAGGTGGGTTTGAGTCCATGTTCTGGTTTGTTTTTAAACCCATTATTTACAACAAATGGCTCATAGCAGAGCCCAGAGCAGTCCCCAGCATCCAGCCCCTGGTATAGCCAGAGTGTGGAGATTAGCCCTGGAATATAAGCAGAGTGATTAGTACCCAGAATTGATATAGATATGATGCATCTTGCTGTCAATTAAATGGGGGAGTGAAGAAAAGCTGCACACAGGGATTCCATCTGCAGTAACGTGATTAGTTTGGCAGTGAACAAGTGTGTTTACTGAAATAAGCAATTGCTGTTTATATCTACAATTTCTCAGGCAAGAGTTCCCTGAATGGTTTTGATTACGCTCTTAGTGAGAGGAATTTAGTTTGGCAGTTTGAATTTAATCATCAAGTTATAAAGTGATCTAGTAATCCATAAGCCAGTGCTCTCGTTAATTTGCTACTGTAAATCTCCAGGTAGGTTTGCAGAGTGAAATTCATCATCCTTATTCATTTAAACAAAAAAATACAGTAATTAAAACTCCCCAAAGCAGACCCTGATGCATTATCATATTATCACACTATTGGATTCACCTTGCTGAGCAATTTCTACTGACCAACAATGCACTCACACACCAGGAAGAGCAGGATTGGGAAAGAAAAGCAGAATCTTACAACTCCAAAGCAAAGCACTGCCTTTCCCCTTGGTGATCATGAGGGGAGAGGGGAAGGAAAAGCCACCAGTGGTCGCCAGTTCAAGCTGGCATATCCAAGAACATCCCATCTCACACTTGGTACCAGCCTGCTTAGGTTGATGCATTAAAAAAAGGCCCAGAGAACCAGAATGCAGCAATTCAGTCAGGAAGCTGAAGGATCTGGTATTGCCAATTCTCTGTCCCCATTAGTGCTGGAAGTGCTGCTGAAATCACCAGCAAAGGCTCACTGTGCCACCTGGGCCATGCAGGGGTCTGAGTGAGGCCAAATCAGAGAATTCCAGAATGGTATGTGTTGGAAGGGATCTTAAAGCTCATCCCACCCATCCCCTGCCATGGGCAGGGACACCTTCCACTGTCCCAGGCTGCTCCAAGCCCTGTCCAGCCTGGCCCTGGACACCTCCAGGGATGGGGCAGGGGTGGGATGATATGGGCTTTAAGGATCCTTCCAACCCATACTGTTCAATGTTCCAATTCCAGTTGCATAAATGTGCCCCAAAATGTCAGCACTTGTGTGTGTACAGAAAAATTAGCTGGGATAAAAGAACAAGTGGTTCTGTCATTTTGACACCATGACCACACTCTGTAAAACCCTGGGGTTTAATCGGTCTCTGGAAGTTCATAGTGGCCATTCATCCCCAGAAAACCAGGAATTCCCTGAATTCTGGAACACTGCAGAGAATATGCCACACGTGAGCTCTCCAGGTGACTTTTCCCTTCCAACTCCTTCTCACATTTAACAGTCCTAAAAGCTGCAGCTGCCATTTTTGAGAGTGATGAAGCCAGACTGTAAAACCCTGGGATAAAGACTCTGGAGAGAGCATTATCAGCTTGGAGCAAGGCAGGCAGCCCGATGGGGAGCTCACTTGAAATGCTGGAGTTTATTTTCTGCAACAGTATCTGAAGCCATAAGAATCCTGGCTTATCCACTCCCAGCTTGGCTCCCCAGAAATGACTCATCTCATTCCCAGCTGCTCCTCCTCCTCCTCCCCACAGAAACAGTGAGAAAAGGGACTTAAAAGCCATTGTGGATGTGGCACCTGGGGACATGGGTCATGGTGGCCTTGGCAAGGTCGGGGCAATGGCAGGACCTGGTGGTCTGGGAGGAATTCTCCAACCCAAACAAGTCCCTGGTGCAGTGACTGAGAAGGGAGCTCAAGAGCACAGCCACTCCAGCCCTGCTGGGAGGAGCAGGTATCCCAGGAGATGTGTTTCCTCCAGCAGCAAGATGCAGTACCCAGCCTGACAGTGGGATGTGCTGCACTCTCTCTGCCCTGCTGCTTCACTGTGACAGGTCTCCAGCAGTGCCCTGCTCTGCTGGGCATCCACCCTGCCTGTGCCACCTGCACGTGGAGCACAGCCCTGGAGTGATCCTGGCACACGGGGCTGGGCTGTGCCCAGCGGCTGCCTTGGCACAGATCCTGCCCCTGCCTTGGGAACCCAACAGGAGCTGCCACCAGGGCTGTGCTGAAGCTGGGATGGTGGAGGTAGTGCTGCTGCTGACACTGCCAGCTTCTAAGCTTGAAAACAGTGTCCAGACAGTGCTTTTACTTCAGTCGGGTCTTCCCACTCCTCCTGCAACTAAGTAAAGCCCCCAGTGGCACCCAAAGGTCACTTTTTAAAACTGTTTGTACATATGCTGACATATGCTCTGACAGATTTTAAGTTTCCTATTTTATCAAAAATCGTAATTAATACTTACGTGTTTGTTTCTATACTGAGAAAATTGAGAGAGGCCAAAAACTGTTGCTATGGCACCTCCTCCAATGAGAGCAGTTCCTTTCACTGCCTTCTGAAATGCCATTTTTTACTGGAAGAAAAGAAGATAAAAATTAATTGGCAGTTTTACCGTGTCAGGATCTGGTACACACAGAATAGACCATTTGAAGAAACTAATGACAATGTTGTGACAAGTTGAAATTTAGGGTAGCGATGTCTTAATTAGAGATTTTCACTGCAATATTAACAACTTCTAAACAAAGTCTAGACAGAGGCAAGCCAAGGTGCTCTGGTGTTTGCTGAGAAAGCTGAGGGACAAGAGTATTTAGATCAGAGTAGATATACACCCCCCACAGCGACCCTTGAGAATGTGACAGGCACTGCCAGTCCCCAGCCATGGGGCCACCAAATCCCGACCCCAACACCACAGCGGACCTGATCTGCTCCACAACACCTCCTTCAGCTCCCTGCCCGTCCCACCCAACTGCTGCTACAATCCAGCAGCCTGACAGCACTCCCAGCCTGTCCTACCCAGCACAGTGGTGCAGCGATGCCGGGCAGCGGGAGCAGGGCCTCGGCGAGAAGCAGCAGCGCAGACAGGGACAGGACTAAGTGGCTCGACAGCAGGGTGGCACTTTATCACCCAGCTCCAGAGGGCTTGAAACCAGCCCTATGTGGGTCAGGCAAATTCTTAATAGACCCAGTGTTCGGACCCTGAATGACAAATTTGCACGGGACTGACCTGAATCTTAAGCAGGCACAGCCCGCTCCGTCCTCCCAGGCCCGCGGGGACTGGAGCCGCCTTGGGGACCACATCCATCCCTGCTGGGGGACCCTGCAGTGCCCCGGGCCCCCTGCACACGGGGACACCCTGCCCGGGCCACACAGGCCCCCAGCAGTCTGCAGACAACTGATTTAGCACCAATAAAGCTTGCAGCAGGGGCAGACAATGCGTGCAGCCCCGTGCCAAGACTGGAGCACACACAGCGCATTTACCAGGCACAGGGAGCAGCCGTGGGCCGGGATGAGGAGCCAGGGCAGCTCCCCATCCCAGGCTGGGCAGGAACGGCCCTGGCAGCCTCCCCTGGTGTTTGTCAGCACACAAACACACAGCAGGGCACTGCACTAAACTTCTCCTGTACCTGCACACGCTGTACAGAGACACATTCCCAGGCTGGAATGACTCAAAGGAAGGAATTCCTCCCTATGAGGGAGGTGAGGCCCTGGCACAGGGTGCCCAGAGCAGCTGTGGCTGCCCCTGGATCCCTGGCAGTGTCCAAGGCCAGGTTGGATGGGGTTTGGAGCACCCTGGGCTAGTGGAAGGTGTCCCTGCCATGGAACAACACGAGTTTTGAAGTCCCTCCCAATGCAAACGTTGACCTCATTCCCTGAGCACCTTGCCTGCAGCACACTCAGCACGGGGGAAATTCCCCACACAGTTTCTGGCACAGGCACTCGATGCAGAGATGTTGTGTGTACAAACTGTATGTAAGGGATCATGTAGGCCAAGACTTGCAGCTTCCACAAGTTTTTCTAAAGAGAGGCATTTATGCTCTTGCAGAGTCCCACCATGACTGCCTTTCTTGTATCACGTTTTCCATTTACTCCTTAGTATGGTCACAAAAAAGATCACCTTCATCTTTCCTTTGTGCTGTGGCAGGGAGGAGTGAAAGGGAAAGGTGACAGGCAAAGCCCTGGCAGAGGAAGCTCCTGGGAGGGAAGCTACTGTGGAGGCTGGGCCTCAGACGCTACAGCACCTCCATGAAAACAAGGAGGAAGACCAAAGATAGTCAGAAGGTTGTATCACAAGATGGAACCCAGGACAGTGCTGGAATTAAAAGAGCAGCTGGGACATTCTGCTGCCATCCCCACCCTGAAGGAGCTCAGACAATCGACAGGGCTCTCGCCCCATCCGCAGCCACATGGCACAGATGGTGACAGGAGAGCTGCACACACCATCAGCCCTGTGGGACACACAGCCCAAGGAAGGCTTCCAGGAGTCAGGAATGACAGCTCTGCTCCCCCAGGGGAGGCTGGTGGCGGTTGCAGAGTAGATTCACAGCCCTCGTGCAGCAGCAAAGGAGGCGCTTCGAGAGGCCGAAACCCTCGGAGCGCCTGTGCTGGAACACAACAACCCAGGGAGCCGAGAAGGAACAACCAGCATCTTCCAAGGAGCTGCCTCACACGTCTGCAGGGATGCTGGCTCGCAGGAAAACAGAGGGAGGCGTGCCCTTTCCGTGCCGTATGAGCTCAGGAAGAAGGGTGATGGCTGGAGCACAGTCCCTGCCCATCCCTGTCCAGAACCAGGCTTCCTGCAAGCACAGCCTACACTCAACCCTACTTCTTGTCCCTTGGACCTCTCCTGAGACCTTGTTTTGGACACCAGGGACACACCTGCCAGAGTTACACTATTCCTTTCCATGGAATTCGAGCACAAGGCACACAAACCACTGACTAAGAGGCTCAACGACTGTCACCTATGCCAGCTTGCTTTAAAAATGCAGTGTCTCAGACAGCTCTGAAAGTAATTTATTTTTGTTTTTCAAGGAAGAAAATCATGATCCTAAGGTGGAGAGTTCTAGTAGGCCTTTTAAACAAGTATTTTATCGATACTTGTAAAAAAAACCTTCAAAACCCAACAAACACCCCCCCAGTTTTCAAAACTGAAGAAATAATGTAGCTATTTGATATTTATGCCTTTAGTTTGGCATTACAAAAACATTACTGCATCAGCTTGAGGCCATTCCCTCCTGTCCTGCCCCTTGTTCCCTGGGAGCAGAGCCTGATCCCCACGTGGCTGTACTCTCCTGTCACACAGGTCTCCTGGGAGCCCTGCAAGCTCCTCTGCCAACTCGGGCCATAAATACTCCTCCATATAGATAAATAAAGGACAGCCAGACTTCAGCAGTTCATTAATTCCTGTTCACAGCAACTCAGGGACACCAGTGGTGAGTGCCAAGCATGACTCACAAAGGTGCAGCACACAGGGAATAGGGTCAGGATCGCTCCCAGCAGGAGCTGACCCTGTCTCACTGTGGATACAGCTGTTCCAGCCACGCTGAAGTGACATTAGATGTGCCACAGGCAACAGCTTTCCCACCTTCATCACACAGGTAACATCTCTGACACCCAGAAATGGGCTCTGTGCCCCTCTACAGGAGGATTTCTGGCCTCAAGGCCCCCCACTCCCTGCCTGGCACCGGGGTGTGTGGCATTAGCTCTCCTCAGAGCTCAGAGCCAATTACAGACAATTCTCCCGAGAAAGGAACTCTCCCAGGAGACCAGCTGCTCAAATTGCCACATCAATCTTGCTCACCATCCTTAAGAGAAGCTTATTCAGGAGAGAAAGGAAAATAGGGCTTAGCATAAGCCACTCCAGCACAAAGCCAGACAGGCACTCCAACCAGACGGTGCTTTTACACCTGGAACAGCTCCACTGCATCCCAGGGACCCCGGGCCCACACTGCTGAGGTGTGAGTAGATGCCTTTGGATGAGGCTGGGTGAGCTCGGGGCACTGCAGGGCTGCAGGTGAGCAGAGCCTGGCACTGCTGGCACCACCCTGGCACTGCTGGCACTGCTCTGCCAGGCTGCCCTCTGCCAGGCTGCCCCGGGCTCTGCCCTGCCAGGCTGCCCCGGGCTCTGCCCTGCCAGGCTGCCCCGGGCTCTGCTGTGCCACCCTCTGCCAGGGCACGGCACAGCTCCGGCTCTTCCCGAGAGGCACGCACTGCAGGCAGGCAATGGCACACGAGGTGTCCCCTGGACAGGAGGACGAGTGGACACTGCTGCGGCGGCCACAAAGCCAGAGANCTCTGCCCTCTGCCAGGCTGCCCCAGGCTCTGCCCCGCCAGGCTGCCCCGGGCTCTGCTGTGCCACCCTCTGCCAGGGCACGGCACAGCTCCGGCTCTTCCCGAGAGGCACGCACTGCAGGCAGGCAATGGCACACGAGGTGTCCCCTGGACAGGAGGACGAGTGGACACTGCTGCGGCGGCCACAAAGCCAGAGAGAAAGGAGAGGCTGTGGCCGGGCACTCGTGGGCGCCTCCTGCAGCTGTGTAGGGCTGCTGCCAGCCCCGAGCAGGCTCCAGCCGAGTGCAGGCCAAAGGGCAAGGAATGCAGCCCATGTGGTTCCCACACAGGCTGGACAAGGGAAGAGCCCACGCTTGCAAACCCCTCCTCTTCTGCGGGCAGGAACTGAAACCTGCCTCCCTTCCAAGCTGGGATCAATAGCTTCTGAAGGAAACGGGATTTTTAATGAAAATTATAATAGCAACCAGCATGAGAAGCACTACAGTCAGAAAGATGTCATCTTTCCATCACACAAATATTCTGAATCACCTTTAAAAGTGGCTCAGAGTGTTTTAGTGCTGTCAGTGCCATCTGACACAGTAAATCTGGATGTTAAGCCTAACCCTTGTTTCCAATAGAAGCCATAAATGGCATAAATGGACCCATGGCCTCAGCTGGGGGGTGGGCTGAGATGCCTGACAGGCTCTAGAACAAGCTGTGGCAGGAGCCTTTGACTGGTGTGGGAAGAGCCAGGACATGTCATGAGGAGTAGCTACTGCATACAGTGATCCATCCAAGGAGTTCAATAACCCCAGGGAACAGTTCCAGGGAACAGCTGAGCACTGTTAAAGATTCAGAGGGACATTAGCTCAAACTGCTATTAAAGGAGTCATGATAAGAAGAAACAGGCTTTAAACCCAAAAGGACACAAAGGGGCGGGGAGAAGAGTCTACACAAAATGGAAGCTACACAAAAGATTTATCAGCACAAGTTCCTGCTTTCAATTTCCAAAAGTTAATACAAACCTTAGTCACAGCAGGAACTGTTCCCTCCTTGGTGCATTCCTGAACCAGCAGCTCAGTCTCAGTCACACTCACTTGGACTACAACAACATGCAATAGTCACTTCCAGGAGTCCCCCACTCCAGAGCCAGGCTGTGCCCAGCTCCCTGCCTCGGTGAGGTCCCCAGGTGAGCTTCCCCAGGTATCAGACAGACCCTGGACCTGCTGTGTCACAGGCGAGGGCTCCACTTCAGCAATTAATGCACTCCTTACACTGCTTCACTTTGAAGCCCATGATTCACACCCAAAACCCTACAAAGTACCCCTTACACCCTGGTTTTTAAAGAGGCATTTCAACACCCATCCTCAGTAGATGCACATGACAAACCTCTACCGCCCGCAGCCCTCGTGAGTGAGGCTGGCACAGCTCCTGGGAGTGATTGCCTCCCTTACTTCCTGTAATGCCCGGCCCAGCCAGCTGCCAGCCTGTTGTCTGGATGTTCCTGGGCGTTGTGCAACTCATTCCCACCCAAGGCAGCAGGTGACTGAAAGGAAGTGCCACAATCAGCGGCGTTTCTCTACTCAGGTACTTCATAATTACAAAGGTACAGGGCTGGATCTGAGCAACCCATGGCCAAAGCTGGGGGCAAGAATGAAAGGAATGAAGGAAGGGGAGCGGTGGGGAACTCAGGCCCAGAGCCACGAGCCAGAAGCGAAGCAGGCTGAGTATTGCAGCAGAAGGGGAGGGCAGATGGAGCGAGGCTGCAGAGCCGCGGCGCAGCAGCGTGAGCCGCCCCGCGCTGCCATCAGCCGCGGCTCCGAGACGCAGAGCCCGGTAAATCGGCAGGAGAAACCCAATCTGTTCTGTTGGGTATCCGCGCGCTTTACCAGGCCATTACCATGGAATCCGGGTGCTTCGCATTCCACTGCAAGCGAACACATCTAATAAAGTGAGTCACTCAATGCAAGGCTTAAAAATAGAAAACTTATAATCATCTCCACTACAGTCTGCATAACTTGCCATTGGCGCAGGAGCATTGTCTAATTCCTTCCTTCCAGAGCTCCTCAGGTAGGTTTGGGATGATGACAGGCGCAGACTGATGCTGAGCTGAGAGCCTGCAGTGCTCCTGCCTCTGCAGACAGCTGCAGCCCGACCCTCAGCTCCCTCTAACCCAGCTCCCATCCCTCTGCAGGGCTACTGAGAGGTGGCCACAGTTCAGTTCTCACAGGGGGCACCTCCAGCCTTCAAAGCTGCTCCGGTCTCTTACTGGCACTTTCAGCGTGTGTCAGTGCAGGAAGTGGCCAACTAACACGAAAAAGGGGATGTAACCAGAAAATAGACCAATTAGCACCTTCTTGACCGAGTCATCCAGCAGCCGTCTCTGTGCGCCTTTGCGAGGCCGGGAGCAGTCACTGTTACACAGGACGTCAGGCCGAGTAACTGAAGGAGGTAGAGAGGAACTGAGTAAAGCTGAAACCAGCCCGAGCCGGAGATGCTCCCCCGGCAAGGCAGATCTCCGGTGAGGAACAAGGCGCCCCCAGGAAGGCTTCCAGTGGGTCCCAGCACGACTGACACAGCACGGACACATCCACCCTCCAGGTCCTCTCCTGGAGCCTCCCACGGCCACAACACAAATTAGGGCACCGCAATTAAGCTCATCATCCAAGACCCGCTCTCCAGCCAAGCACAGAACACAACCTGCGATACCCGGAGAGCCCACAGGGTCACGGGTCCCCTCCGCCCCCGCAGCAGAACTGAAGCTCCCAGTCCCCCCGGCCACCCTGTGCCGGTAGGTGGGAGCCAAGCAGTGCTTCACCATATGGGGAAAGTCCTTCCCACGCTCCCGTACAGCAACCAGCTCAGCTCTCATGCCCAAAAGTGGTTGTAGCACTTGCCAGGCACAAAAATAAAGGAGAAACAAAGCAGAAAATAAATATCCTATCCTCATTCCTCCTCCTGGCCCCAGCGCTTCCAACTCCTTCATCTGCCTTCTGTACTCAGACACCAAGATATTCCCATCCTGCTGTAGATGACAGAGCAACTGCTGTAAACTCTGTCCTACAAGGAACAAACTTTTTTGGCTCCTCTTTCGAGTGTCTGCATTTTAGCCTAACCACTCATTTTTCTTCTGTTTCATTACCCTCCCACAAACAAAAAAAAATCTTACAGATATTGAGGGGAAAAGTTCAATGTGTAAATCCTTCTTGGGATTTCAGTAGCAGCAGTCTTGCCAGAGAGAGTAGCATGGTTCTGGGAGTGAGGCAACACTGCAGACAGGGATGGCTGTAATCCCAAGAACTGTATCTCAGGACTAACAGGAATACAAATAAACACCAGTGTCAATAGGTATTTTGAGCTTTCCTACCATACAGACATCACAATATATTTATCAAGCTCTAGATGAAAGTATTTCAGTTCCCTCCTGTGCTACTGGAAGGAGTGGGAAGCCTGGTCTCCAGCCTGATCACTGACTAATGTGTGCTGGATGATTTTCATACTTCCGTGTTCTTGTGCCAGTGTTGTTTTACCTTAAACAGTTCAAGTTGGCACTCCTGCTTTCACTGTTGCTGGGGGTTGATATCAGCCATCAACCACACACACAATAGAAAGACTAGAAGACAATGACTGTCATTAGAAAGAAATGCTCTTGTTAGATACAGTTAATTTATAGTCCGGTTTTTTTTAAATATTCTTCATTCCTCTCATTTTTAATGTGGCTATTTGAATAGACAGTCTACCAGTTTGGCTTGATCTATGGTTTTCCTTCCCTTCCCCAGTCAAACACCCAAGGAGCAGGGATTAGAAAACAAGGTGTTTTGCTTTTTACAAGACTGGACATATACCTGCACACATAAACAGGAACCTGCTCAAAAAATAGCTACAAATTAGGTGAACACTTAGGTGTGGCAAGGAAGTAGCCTAGTTTTATATCCTGGGATACAGATTGAGACCTGATAGCACATGCAAATGCAATCCTGGAGGAGGGGCCTGCATTCGGAATCACTCCGAAATCAGAATCAACGCTTGGTTTGAGAAGCTTTGCAAAGCAAATAAAAACAAGCCAGTCCAAGGTTTGGACTCCATCCACAGGATCTGGTTGTGATTCGGGGTGAGCTCACCTGGAAACCCCCTGGAGACAGAGCTGCACGTTTGCCCGGGAACCTGGCTCGGAGAGAGCCATTTAGAGATATGGAATGTGTCCAAAATCAATACTGTGATGCTGTGGAAGAGGTCTGATTACAAACTCTCTGTTTGTTGTGTAATAAAAGCTGTTTCCTAAAGTGAAGCTTTTTGGAAGAGATGGGCTGCATCTACATCACTGAGAGCTAATCACTGGAGCCCTGGAGCCCATCAGCTTCTGCTGCAAACAGCTCTGTGGGCTCAGTGCTCCACAGTGTTTACCCCAAGTGGCTCCAGTCCGAGCCACAAACACCCACGGAGCCTTGCAAGTGCAGGAATCCTTCCTTCCTTAAAGGGTGATCTTCCACTTCTGTCCCAGTTGCTTCAGCTTTCTTTTTCCACCCTTTAATTTTTATTTCATAGAACCCCAGAAACACTGAGGCGGGAAAAGCCCTCCCAGCCCATCGAGTCCCGGCTGTGCCTGACCCCACCTTGTCCCCAGCCCAGAGCTCTGAGTGCCACCTCCAGGAATTCCTTGGGCACCTCCAGGGATGGGCACTGCAAACCTCCCTGGGCAGTGCCAAGGCCTGAGCACCCTTTCCACGGGGAAATTCCTACTGGTGCCCACCCTGAGCCTGCCCAGCCTGAGGTGTTCCCTCTCTGCTGTCCCTGTTCCCTGGGAGCAGAGCCCAGCCTGCTCCGTTTCCCACCTCGGCCGTGCTCTCCCAGCCAGGCAGCACCCCGGGGGTGCAGGTGGCTGTCCCTGTCAGGGATCAGCACCCTCACACTCCCACCTCACACTCCCAGCAGCATCAGGAGCACACCCACCAGGACACAGCTCATCCCTGGGGAAACCCTGGGTCCGAGTACAGCGGCGAGGCCAGGAACCTACAGGAGCTGGTTAATCAATCCAGCCAGGCTGTCAGAGCTGTGCCTCAGGCTGAGGGTGCACAGCCCAGGAAAGGCACAGCAACTCCCCAGGCCCCCCTGGCCAGCACACAAACAAGCACCAGGCTACACAGAGGACGCTGCCCAACATCTTGGAAATGCCAAGCCCTGTTTTGAAACCATCGACCACGAGCGGGAGGTGAAAGTCACAACTGCAAACTGACAGCAGAAAATGCACATTTCTTTCAAATATTTGGTAAAGCTCGCAGGCACTTGTGTGGAGAAAAAGCAGGCAGCAGCAAGGAACCTGTAGGAGCTGTCCTTTGGAAAAGTGCTCGGCAGGAATGGCCTCTGCACTGACCACATCCTGCCAGCTTCCTAAATTCCTGCTGGGGACAGTCAGCAGGTAGAAATGGATCTGCAGAGAAAATACTACATTATGCAGCAAGGTCTAGTTCACAAAGTTGTTATTATTGCTGTGCTTCTGTGCACACACATAATTAAGCAAAACAAAGTGTAAATCCATATATATACAACCAAAGTAATGCTACAAATTAGAGGCAAGGGGTGGGAATAATTTTTCATGCACACTTGTGCCTACTCAAAACTTCCATCCAACTCTGGATTGAGTAAACTGCTAATTGCCTAACGTTAAAATGAGTAATATTCTCGTTCTTGCTATTGAAGGGGCAATACTGGACTTTGCTCTACACATTAACACAAAAGATCCTCAAATATCAGACAAGTCTTTACTGGCTAAGCAGTCACTGTTCATCACTGAAAATTCCTGAGGAACTGTAACCATGAATAAGTGAGGAGAAGAAAAGGAGCAGGGAAGAGAAGGAAGTGCAGCTCCTTTGGAGCAGAGGAGAGCCCCTGCTTCCCAGCAGCAGGTGAAAGGAGCTGCTTCCAGCACACCTGTACTACCTGTTTGCCATAAACATTAGAGGAAGTCTAGCAGGGAGTAAATCTGGCTGGTTTTAAACACATTTACATCTTTTCCTGTAGAATCAGGCTGACAAATGTTTACTGACTGCTTAATAGAGATAAGAACTCAGAGAAGTTTAGGACACCGAGCAACGGTCCCACGAGTACGTTCAGTGGAAGTAATAACTTACTTTCATTTAACAAAGTGCACTGTAACCACAGCTATGCTATTTTTTACCAAGAATTCAGGGGTTTTTTAGTAATGAGAGATATTGTTTCAGCTTCATCCATGAAAAAATATAGATAATGAGCTCTGCAACCCCCTTATTTATTCTGTATAGATAGTTACAGGCACACGAGCAGCTGTGCTGGGCAGGGAGGCAGTGGGGCTGGACTGCTCCTTGTGGGACATTCTCAGGAGGCACAGGGACACCCCGCACACGGCACAGTGGCCAGGGGCTCTGCACCGCTCTGCTACAACTGCCACACTCCCCTTTTTTAATTTCCCCTCTTTAAATTTTAATTAAATTAAATTAATTTAATTAAGGCTTAAATAAAACAGGGGGAGGAGGCTGAGATCACTTGGCAGTGAAAGCTGCTGTGTAAGATCATAGAACCAGGTTTAGAGTGGAAGGGACCTTACAGCCCACCCAGTGCCACCTCTGCCATGGCAGGGACACCTTTCCCTGTGCCAGGGACACCTTCCCCTGTCCCAGCTGCTCCCAGCCCCAGTGTCCAGCCTGGCCCTGGGCACTGCCAGGGATCCAGGGGCAGCCCCAGCTGCTTGGGCCACCTGTGCCAGGGCCTGCCCTCCCTCACAGGGACGGATTCCTTCCCAATATCCCATCCACCCGTGCTGTTCTTGAGCCTTGCACATGGAATGCTAAAATCCCAGAATGGTGTGGTGGGAAGAGCCCTCCAAGATGCTCCCGAGCCACCCCTGCCACGGCAGGGACACCTTCCAGTGGACCGGGTTGTTCCCAGCCCGGCCTGGAACACTCCCGCGGACGGGGCAGCTCCTCTGGGCAGCAGGGGAAGATGTGCAGGAGCGGCAGCCGGGATGCCGCGGACACACATTTATAATGAAAGGCGACTCCGGGTTTAAGGCGCGGCTCTCCCGCGTGTCCCGGCCGGCCCCGCTCCCTCCATCCGCCCGCGCCGCCGCCGCTCCGAGCCCCCCGAGCAGACACAACCCGAAAGGCCCTTACTGCGGGACCCCGCCGAGCCCGCGTCCCTCTGCGGGCTGCTCGCCGGCCGGCGGCAGGAGAAGAGGGGAGGGCGGCTCTCTCCCCGCCCGCCCTCCGCCTGCAGCAGCCAGCCAGGCTCCCCCGAGCTCCGCCTCGAACACCGCCGGCACCTCCCCGCCCTGCCCTCCGCCCGGGGCCGCGGCTGCCCCGCCGAAGGCCGCGCGAACCCGCCGCTGCGGCCTGGGCCCGCGGGGAGGGGCCCAGTGCGGCCTCCTCATCCCCGGGCTTGCGTGATGGGGGTCGCCGCCCATGGCGGCCCCTCCCTGGGGCTGCGCCGGTGGCGGAACCAGAGGCGGTACCGGAGGCCTCCGGCCCACGCATAAGGCCCGGCTCCACCGCCCGTGCAGCTGATCGTGGGCTTCAGCTGTCTGGGTGTCATTGCAAGAGAGCAAACAACTGCAAGGGTTGGATTTCATTAGTTCTGCAAAGTCAGTGATATTCAGTCACTGGTGATGGGAACAGTGTTTATCCCAGGAACATTAGTGCCCTTAAAAGGGGCTAAGATCTGCAGTGGCAGCTGCAATTGTAGATACCCTGGCTTAGAAGCTGTCAACTGAAGAGAAAGAATTGAAAATAAAAGGAAAAAGACCAGAAAATGATTAGCTGTTTTCTAAGGATATGGTTTTAAGGTGTGTGTTTTCGAAGCACTTGAGAATGGAAGAAGAATTGTGATAGGAAGAAAATGTGATTTAAGTGCAATTTGTGGTGAATGCCTTCAGCATGATCCAACACTCACAAGTTCTGGATGTGAATGCCTAGCCCATAGATGTGTTCCAACATGGCACTAGATGTTTTCATTTCATCCAAATATTTGTTGGAACTGGGAAAATCCCCTGTCCTCCCACCCCTCGAGGTGGTTGTCTACCCAGATGTAGCTGCACTTGTCAATATTAACGTGTGATAAATTTTAATTGATATGTGGCACTTTATGAGTGCAAAATTTATCTATATCTGGTTTTCAAGCCAACATTTTCTACACCCCAGCACTGCTGTGTCTCATCAGCTTTTTCCAACCTGCAAAATCTTAAAGAGAGTAGCAAATGAGAGTGTTGTACTGCTCTCCTCATAAAGGGAAAGTGAAAACTTCACGTGGATCGCATTCCCCAAGCAATCTCACTTTCCACGTGAGGTTCTCCACAGCTTCACAGTGCAGACACCAATAAACAGGGATGGGCTGTCCTCTTCCTTCCTTTAGGCTTCTGTTCAACTACCACAGTCATTTTATCTTAGTTACTGATTGTTTAAGATTGGGCTTCATAAATTTGAGGAGTGAAAGAGTTTTACAAGGTTAAGCAAAAAAATGAGATGCCTGGAAGTATTGCGAAATTCATCCCTCTAAAGTCTGTTTTTTATTTAATGTCTGGATGAAAATATTACCTCTGAAGCCTCTGTGCGTGGCTTGGTCCCCGGGACACCTGCCAAGACAGGAGTTTTAGATGCCCGAAATCATGTGCTCAGCAGGTGTAAATTGTGTGCAGGGAGAGTTCACCTTTTGTCCTCAACCCCAGAGGCAGTTTCTCTTCATTAGCAAGGGAAGATGGGGAAAAAGATTATCCTCCTTTCCTGACTGCATGCCAAAGTTATGTATCATAAGAAGAAAATCTGTTCATACATTCACAAATATGTTTTCTCCTACTCTGTCTTCAGGAAAGTGTCTCTGTGAGGAGCAAGAGTGGTGGCACTCAGCAAGAGCTGAGACAAAGGGACAGAGGCAGATGCAGGATTTCTCTGCTGGGATTTCCCTGCAGGATCCATGCTGGTGCTCCCCTTGGAAAGCCCCAGCCCTTACCCGTGGCTGTGATTAGGCTTTTAAACCGTCCCCATCTCGGCTGAGGGTGTCGGGTATCGCTGCAGGTCCAACCCCGTGCGATGCTCACTTTACCAGGGACCAGGACGTGCTGCTGCTGTTCAGGTGTTCCCCCTGCACTGCAGCACGTCAGTCCACCCACCGTCGGTGTGCCTGGGACAGAGAGAGTGCCTCATTCCTCGATTATAGTGTGTTACCATCATCATTGTGCCTGACTCTTGCTGTCCCATCGAGACCCCACACCGGGGCCGAGCCGCAGGCACAGACGCGAAAATTGCAGTTTTAGGGGAACAAGGTCACGGGTCACGTTCTGTGCGGCAGGACAAACACCGTAATTAATTGGCCTCTCCCTGCAGTGGCAGCACGGGAGGGAAGGGAGGGAGCCATGTGGAGCATCCCTGTTTTTCTGGAGCAAACAGCCGAGCCGGGTCTGATGGACAGCAGGAATTCCGTTGGTAAAGAACAGAAGGAGACAATGTCTTTTGGAAAGCAGGGCTGCTTGGACTAGTCAGGAGTAGTTATTTTCTCTTTAAACGTTTAAGGAGCTTTGTTGTGGCAAGAAATATGAAAAAAATTCTATTAAATTTGTGCCAGAGTGAGAGACTGTATTGAGCAAAAGCAAGGCAGAAGGATCTTCAGAATGTGTTTATTTTTATTTTTCTCTCAGACAATGACAGATGAAAACCAGCCCTGCTGACCATCCATGTCTGCTGTTTATCCAGGTAATTTCTCCATTGAATTGGTTAGGAAAAGCCTGTTCAAAGACATATACAATGACTGAAATTCCCAGCCTGGTATCCTGTAATGAATAAATCCAGGGTCTGAGGCTCCTGCTTGCTTCCAGTGCCCATTTCCCTGGCATTGCCTGCCTGATGGCTTTCTTTTGGGACACCTTAGGCAGTATCTGGGATGAGCAGTTTCAGGGTCTCCCTGCATTTATAAGGAGCTTACAGATTGCCAGCAGCATCATCAATAATTGTGCTGGGAGAAGTTATTTTAAATAACCACATATATCATTGTCAATTTGGTTTCAGTGACCTTTTGTGATCCAGAACTGCTCCATTGGAAAAAAAGCCCCGATATTGGAAAATCCCTGCGTGCCTGGTACCTGGAGCAAGCAGCATTCCTGGATGTGAGTGGCTCCTCTCCGTGGAAGGGATATCTCACCCCACCTTCCCTCAGCACCATTTTGACCAGGGCAGCCATCCTGTACCTTCCCCGGAATTTCAGATTATGCCTTTTCATCTCCTGGAATATTTCTCCCCGCAGATTTAAATAATTAATTGGGACGTGCCTAGTGGGTCTTGAGCTAAACTTCAGAGAGGATATGTGTGACCAAGTGACCTTTTGCTGTCCTGCTCGTCCCTGCACGCTCGCTGTGCTCAAAGGGACGCTGTCAAAATTGCTAGGCCTTAAAACTTTAACCCACACTGACAAGTTGTTCTACATTATAAGTCTTCCCTAAAAGATTACCACGATTGTTTTGTTTGTTTTGTTCCAGCCATCTTTGCTGAAGGCTCCACAGCACGGATTCATTTGTCCTTTTGGGTAGGTGGATATTTTTAAATGCCCGGCTGATTCCGTGACCTGTTAAAATGGAGTTGATGTGCGTGTGCTCCACTCAGGGGACGGAGCAGTTCCTGTGCACTCTGGAAGGAGGGGCAGGAGCACGCCTGGGAAGCCTTTATGGAGAGGCTTGGGGAAGCCATTTTGAAAGCTCTCTCGTTATCCTTGGTGCTCTGGAGGTGTTGGCTGGGCTTCCCTGGTGATACCCAGCGTTGCCTGTGCTAGTGAAACACGAGAGGCTCTCACACAGAGGTTTGCTGTCCTTCACAGTGCTCTCAGTTACTCCTTAGGCTTTATTTCTAAGATCTCCACTGACAGAATCACAGGATCACTGGGGTTGGAAAAGGCCTCCAAGACCATCAAGTCTCAGCTGTTCCCCATCCCCTCCTTGTCCCCAACCCAGAGCACTGAGTGCCACATCCAGGAATTCCTTGGACACCCCCTGGGGTGGGGACTCCAAACCTCCCTGGGCAGCCCCTTCCAATGCCTGACCACTCCTCTGTGAAGAAATTCTTCCTGAATTTCTAAAACTTTTCAACTTAATTTTCAACCTGAACCCCCCCCAACTTGAGGCTATGTCCTTTCCTCCTATCCCTGTTCCCTGTTCCCAGATCCCAAATCCCCCCGGCTGCCCCCTCCTGTTCAGGGAGTTGTGTGGAGCCACAAGGGTCCCCCCTGAGCTCCTTTTCTCCAGGCTGAGCCCCTTCCCAGCTCCCCCAGGGATTCTCCAGCCCCTTCCCAGCTCCCTCAGGAATCCTCCAGCCCCTCCCCAGCTCCCTCAGCCACTCTGTGTAGGATGTAGATGATTTAATAGGGCTCCAGGTGGGGAGGAGGATCAGAGGCAGCAGTACAGGTACAGCTGTACCATCACTTCCCCCTTTCCATGTGCCAGGACAAGGGTTGATGCCACACCATTTTATATGGGGTGTCTGCACAGGGACAGTCCTGCATGTGACACGGGAGCACGTGTCCGTGCCAGCAGGCAGGAGGGGAGGAATGATACCCACTGCCACACCCCAGGTGAGCCACAGCGGCGCTTTTCAGCTTGGTTTGAGCTGATTTACCTCTGCCTATCAGCCGTACCTTGCTCCTGCTCTCACAGTGCACCGGCTGAACTGCCCTGAGCTGCAGCATCCTCCCCAGAGGGCCACAGCAGAGGCAGCAGAAACACCTGAAGCTCCTGGCCTTCAGCCAGAAGCCTCAGCCAGAAGCAGGGACATCTTCCACTGTCCCAGGCTGATCCAAGCCCCGTCCAGCCTGGCCTTGGGCACTTCCAGGGATCCAGGGGCAGCCACAGCTTCTCTGGGCACCCTGTGCCAGGTCCTCACCTCACAGGGAAGGATTTCTTCCACATATCCAACCTAAATTTCCACTCTGTCAGTGTGAAGCCGTTCCCCCTTGCTCTCTCACTACAGCTCCTGATGGAGAGTCCCTCTCTGGCTTCTTTGTACGTCCCTTCAGATACTGGAAGGGGCTGTGACGTCTCCCCAGAGCCTTCTCCTCTCCAGGCTGATCAGGCCCCCTTTCTCAGGCTCAAAGGGGAGGTGCTCCAGTCCCTTACCACCTCTGTAAGCTCCTCTGGACTTGCTGCAATAGTGCCCTGGCCACTGGGGGCACGGAACAGATCCACCCGTGCCAAAGGTTGGCAGGGAACGTTCTCCCAGCCATTGTGATGACTAAGGAGCCCCTTAGAACTCCTTGTTTTGCAGGAGTAGGGTTCTGATTCTTGCTCAGCTGAACTGATCCTGTGAGATTTTCACCAGTTCTGAAGCTCCAGACCACCACTGCTGACATTGCAGGTCTGGATTTCTCCCCCGTTCAGCACCCTCCTGCTCAGTCAGTTCTGAGGGAGGCCAAGTGTGAGCCTGGTGACACAGTTTGGGACAGGGCTCCCAGAGCACGTTCTGGAGTGACATTTGGGCCCCAGGGAGGCCTGTGAGTTGCCAAACTCCTCCTGGTGGACAGAGCTCCCTGCAGGACGTCAGCCAACCCCCCCAGATGTTCTGAGCCGATGCAAAACACGGTCTAATGAACGTGAGGAGCTGTTCTCTGAGTTCCTGAGTGCAAGGACAGGTTTCCTGTCCGCCCTGGAACAGGCAGTGCAAAGTCTGTCGCTGTGCTGCCCCTCTGTGCAGTAGTTCTGCCAGCAGTGGCGCAAGCAGCGTGCCCTGCTCTGCCCTGCCCTGCCCGGCCCCAGGGAGCCCTGGGGCACCTGGGGACAGGCTGGGAGGTGGCCTTGGCAGTGCTCAGTTACCCAGTGTGGCCTCAGAGGGCTTTTCCAGGCGCAGCCAGCCCGTGGTGCTGCGGTCCCGTGCCGCTCTCTGAGGACACGCTCCGGCTCCCTCGTGGCTGTGCTCTGGCACTGCCAGGTGTCCCCTGCCTGCCACAGCCTCGGCTCACAGGAGTGACAGCAGTGGGACAACAGATGGAGAGGGAGACTGGGGAACTCCTCATGGCTAACTCCCAGGCACAGTGAGGTGGGCACTTAGGGCCTTCTCAGTATCAGTACCTAAGTGCTCGGGGGATTTTGGCCCTGGGCTGGTCTGAGAAAACAGTTTCTCTAGGCTGAATAATCCAACCACAGGCAACAGCCTAATAATAATTGTTACTTACAGTTTTTATTACATCACCTTCTGCCAGCAGAAGGAAAGGGAACTGTGCTGGGCTGTTACACTGTGGTGTTCCTGCACAGCCAAGCACAGGAAACTGAAGGTGACCTGTAGTGCCAGAGGCTGTAGCTGAACCAGAAACCACTCCTTCAGCCACTCCTTCCTACCTGCAGAGGTGCTTGGTGCTCGCCGTGCCTCCTGCCCGGGCAGTGTTCTCGAGCACCTCTGTACATAAATCCTGACGTTCCCTTGACGTTGCAGCTTTTCCCTGGACTTTGGCTCACGTGTGGCTCTTTGTGGGAGCGTGTCCAGGACAAACTGGGCATCAGGAGTGTGCATCATTTATTTTGGGACATGGCACGGCCACATCCCGGCACAGGCAAGGACTCACTATTGACATCACCGCACAGGCACAGCTGAAGTGTCGTCACCTGGCAAGTCAGAGACCATCGTGAGCACACTCTGATGGATCAGCTGAGCCTCTGAGCCCAACTGTTGGCCTCTCCAGCAAAGTCCTTCTGGGATGGAAAGGGAACAAAAATACACATTTGTGACTTGGTCTGAAAGCTTTTCAATGTAAAGAGTGATCACAGAACCATTTAGGTTGGAGAAGACCTTTAAGATAAACTCCAACCATAGTGCTAGGTGTAAGGAATCTTGGAAGCCTTCACCTGTAATCTCCTGAAGTTCTTCCATTAAATCATTCCTCGCTGATTCAAACAATAATATTTGTTTATCCCTGATACAAACAGAATGCTTAGAAAAGAAAAAAGTTTTCCAAGAATATGCTGAGAAAAAACCAAGTTTTTAAAATGATTACTGAGCTAATGGTTAGTGAAATCTTGCATCTGGGAGAGACGAAAAGACCAAAACCAACAGTCAGGCTGGACTCTGAGGGGTGTATGATGGGTGCATTATACACTTTTCCAGGTTTTTTAAAATCCTTTAGAGGAAAAATGTATAACGGGCACTGCTGACTTTTGAAAAGCTGTTTTCTCCTGGAAATGGTGGCTCCGAGGTGCTGCGTGAGCCCGTGGGGCTGAAAAGCAGAGCAAAGCGGGCGGGCTGGGGGCCGTCGGTGACATCGGCTGAGCTGGTTCAGCCGGGGCGGGGGGGGATCTGCCGAGCGCGCATTGGTGGTTCAGTGGTAGAATTCTCGCCTGCCACGCGGGAGGCCCGGGTTCGATTCCCGGCCAATGCAACTCCTTTTTGCCGGCGGAGGAGCCGTCCCGTTTGGCGGCCGCGGCGCTTTGATTTTCCCCGCGGGGATGGCGGGCGGGAGGAGGCGGAGCCGGGGCCATTGGGCCGGGCCGTGCTGGGCCGTGCCGTGCGGGCGGCGCGGTGCCGGCGTGGCCCGGCGGAA